>CM017571.1:26455713-26467070 GCA_007844125.1 Sinonovacula constricta
ATAGAAAATAACTACATGTGACCAACATCAACATAGGAAGGTACTGATGACATTCCGCACATTTATAACATCAGCCGAATCAAACAACACATTTTTCATAATGCTTCAACTATTTCATGAAGGGACATTATAAACTAAATTCTTAAATCAACTTTTACTTGCAAATAAATATATTTAAAAAATATATAGTTATATATTTTAAATACCTATAGAAAAGTAACGTCTTCTACAGCATAATGTGTGAGATCGAGGAATCATCCTTAAAATGACAAAGGTTTTTGCTTACTGATCTCCTTAAACTAAGTGGCAGACTTTGAAACATTTACATATATACAAAACAATAAAAACCGATGTACATCACAATACGAGGACATGTAATAGTGACCAAACAGGACATACCTGTCTCTGTAACAAGCCCCAAATTATGTGATAACTGCAAAACAATGATGAAATCATATACATAGTAGTTAATTGTTCATATGACTTTCATTTGCAGAATAAATAAGATTAATTTATATCTACACGTATTGAAAAGCAACAAACTTTACAGCACCACAACTGAGATCAAATCATTAGAAAGACAAATGTTCTTGCATTATCAATATTGTGGACTCACAAACCCATGTTTAAAGGGAATTTAACCACCAGCAGCCCCTGAGCCCATGTGCTAAAACAAGTACATGTACATTCAATTGTATTTTTTTATTGTTAGATATTTATTGTTAGTACAAGTGTTATATGTACCTGTACTATCCTTTGAGAAGGAGTTTTGCTGGTTGGATGATCTGCAAAGTTCTTCAGATTAGTGATCTAGGCATTAATGGATTTTTAAATCCCTATTAAGCTGGCATGAAAAGCCATTATGACGTTTCCGTACTAATTAGTCCAGTTATTCTAGAGTAGATTTTGAACAGACTTCAAAGAATAATTTATATTCCCTGTGAAAAAAGTCATCAGCTGAAATATGTAAGTTACCTCTTGTGAATTCGGAATTATTGGAATCATCTATTAAGTAAAATGAACTTTATTTCAATGTTGATCAAATGTTGTTTGCTTGTGTGTCCTTATTTGTCCAAAACCACCACTTATGTTAAGCGAGCATTAACCAATTAATTGAACTTTTTATCTTTTTATCCAACGCGACATTTTGTTGCGCTAAAATATTATTGGAATTACCCCAAGGAAAAAGAACACTAAAAGCTGATCAAGATGTAAGAGATTGTCTTATTCCCAAGTTTGTTTGAAGCTCGTGCTTTTTTTTGACGCCTTGGATACCGCACATCCGTGATCTATTGTATTCTATTTAGATTATGCATTAACTAAAATACTCATTTTCACCGTAAAATAACGCATACAAAAACCCAACCTTCCTTGTTAGAGCCCCAAACCCCATTCAATTATTTTTTTTCATAAAAGGAAAATAACAAAAACTTTGAACAATAAGTGCTTTAGCTCGTGTCGTTCAGGTCCAGAGGTCAAACAAACAAATGAGTTATTATTACTTGAAAAGTTTCCGCAAATGTTGGTGATTAATATCCTAGATCTATGTGAAAAGTGAGGCGTAACAACACAATCGCCATTACAAACATATATTTTCTATGTGTACTGTGCTGCACAGTTACCGATAGATTTTTTAAACTAAGAAAACCACGTGACCACTTTTGAGATTATGTTATATCATCATCCGGGAAATTCGCTCTGACTTTGATATCTATTTTAGCAGAAATTTATATCGTGCTTATTTTAATTTGGGAAAGAATAAACATTTTAGTGCTTCTTCCACAAGCTGTGCCCCCCCCCCCCCCCCCATGTATTTGATATAGGCAAGCTGTCGTATACCATATTTCAATTCCCGGACCATACGAGAAATTCTTATACAATGAATGATAATCAATACATTAAATTAACAATTTTACGTGATTTTTGTTTTGCTCAAACAACAACGAAGTTTAGGAGTGAAAGAAAGTCATTTTACAAGTATTTAGTGAAATATTGCTTTATTTAAAGACTGGAGTGTATAATATAATATGAAATGAAAACAAAACAAACAGCAGCAACACGTCATACTAATTAGTCCGTAACTTAGTACATATTGCATATTTACTGATAACCAATAATGGCAGTAAGCGTTTTTATTTAACGGCCGAATCCAGATGTTCATCATATTTAAAATGGTTATGGTTATTACAATAAAACTTGTTGAATGTTACCATGTGGTAACAGTACATTGTATGCCATGCTTGAATTACTATTTTACACAAGATGTTTTAATTTTAAGGCTTCGAAACCTTTTAATACTATTTTCAGATTCCGCACGGTTTTTGCAAAGCGTATAAAAACGTCACGTGACGGTTGCTACTAAATGGCCAGTACAAATTTTACTCAGACAATCGGAACACCTCGGAAAATTCACGAATCATCTCTCGGGTGTGTGTTGGTAGTTGGATCACCTCGGCCGTTTCCCTTCATGGGAATACTTTTGTGACAGTCAAAAGAAAGACGGCAGCTCGGATGAGAGCACACTGCAGTGGATAAACATTTGTTTTTCTACATAATGCAATAATAATAATACAGTGATATATTGAGCTACAAAAAAGGACACTTACTGCCAACATATCTGATATATCAAACTTTTTCCAAAGCCTGTAGGCAACACAGCCATCTTATCTATCCCCTCAAACAATGCCTGTAAAATGTCACTTTGTTGCGGCGGCTAGAAAATTTAAATCATCCAATTTTAATTTACCCAACCCAGCAGAAACACAGCTATCAAACGATGACATTGTTTATGATTTGCGTGAATTAGATTTTAGGCATATTCTTCTTTCGACTTCCAGCGAACAAAAATATCACGATTTGGAAAAGACGTGACGTATGACGCGTCATTGAGCCGCAGTAAAATAGCATCTGTTAGTCAGTTAAGTTTCTTGTAAACAATCGAAAGAACACGGTTTTAACCAGTGAAGGTGATAGGTATTAGACAGGAATTATATTAGCAGCAACGAATTTGTATGAGTCCACTTCTATTTTCAGTAATTGGATTATCCACGGTACTCAAGTTCGATACTCGGCCTTCAATTGCTCACAACTACATGATCATGTAAACGTTGCTAGACATATTGAGACGTTACGCTGTTAAAGTGCATATCGTGATATAGTAGCATTTTGGGACTGGTTGATCTGGATCAACACCATGAACACATTCTCAATAAACATGTGTTAAGGGTGTTAGTAGTTACAGTAAATAATTCCATCTCGACTATCACCGTATATTGATATCTAAAATAAGCTAACACAAATAAATATATTTGATTGTATCCACAAGGCGTACTTTAAAAATGAGTAAATTGAATCAATGTAGATGTGGGTTATTGTAGTATCTTAAGGACAGATATGCAGCAATTCTAAATCCAACAACAGTTACAAACGTCGTTGAAATATAACAATATAGCGGAAGGACAATTCCAGCTGCGTGTAGTAAGTCATTAGATGTGACGTCACCATTTGGATCGCTGATGCATTGTGGTATGTTGAGTACTTTCGTAGTGTTGCACCTAGAAAAGAATAAGTGAAAATGGTACATTGTATTTGAAATGAATAGAAATTGTAAAAACAACATTTTTGTTGTTTCTAGGCTATGAATTAAATGGAACATCATGCTGTACATAGTGAGATTACAAATGGACACATGATTAGTTTATTATAAACAGATAACAGATGTGTCATAGGGGAAGTGTCGTAAAACAGTGGGGTACATAAAGGAAATGAAAATTGTCTCCTCTGTTAGATAATATCCGACGTACTCTAAATAGCACTTAGATCATTGTAGTTGGAATTCTTGAACTTTATCGCCTTTTCTTTTACAGGCGGTGCAATTAAAACGGTGAAATGCCTTACTTTTGCATAAATTTAAGCTTTAAATCCATTGAAATACCTATAGAGTTATGTTATTTAAACAAGAAGTTGGAGGTGTTTGTTGATGTTCAACCTGGGTACCACCCTGGGTACCACAAGAAAGGCATAAAATTCAACATACACTCCTAAGAATACTAGCATAAAAACCGAGTAATCCAAATGAAAACCTGCATTAAAGGTTAGACGCCACTAAATAAGTTTGTTCTATATTCTATAGTGAATCGTGAAAAGATGGAAACAAATTGCACCATGACCAAGTTATGATGGACCCCAATAACCATATATAGGTGAAACGAGCTATTTATTGTCTATCAGAAAGACCCAGGAATAAGGCAACTTTTGCAACTTGTAAGAAGGTTCAGCTTCATAAACTGCGCATACCGCCAAATTGCCAGTAGGTAACCATCAAATGTCAATGAAATATGTACTTCCTGTAAAAGTGGATCTGTCCATTATTGTGCATAGGAGTTAAAGACTTTTGCTTTCTTTTAATTCTACATAGTTTTAGCTTCCTTTTGATACCAAAAGGTTCAGATTACTTTCAAAATAGGAAATTTAATGACAAACCATAGCAACAGATTGTTACTAAAGAGAAAAAGTCCATGTCACACATTCTACTTCCGGTCGGTGTTTAGTGTAACCACCCCTTTATGGATTATTCAGGGGAGACTATTTACAATGTCTCTCATTAGTCACACTTCATGTACATGGACTTACTGCTTTGCCATTGGTCAGTAAGACCCTTATCCCCCACCCCTTTCTTGATGGCAGTTTGTTACGGTTAAAGCGCGTAAAAGGTAACATAAATTGATGTGTATGAAATAAATGTGAATATTTATAATACAATCCATCCTATACAAAGCGAAAGTTTCATCAAAATATCAACTTAAGTATTCATTTTTTTAAGTTAACGCATTTGAATCGTTTAAGTTTCCGGTCCATTTAAATTCGATCGGAGGCTCAAACTCAAACCATTGTGTCATTTATTGCACACTACACTAGGAAGTTACCGGATACCAATTGGTTCCACCCAGGAAGCATATAAAATTAAAATTTCTTGAAATAACTAGACATTTGTTTGAACATTTCATTATGTGCACATCAAACTTCTACAAACAAAATGAGAAGAAAAGTGCGCACTATTTTAAAATATTTACGATAAGCTTCAATTGCATCACTACTCACGGGACAGTCTCCATGTCCCGAAACACAATGGACGTCATTGCGCTTAGGGAATACTGTATTATGGAGAGGTATCGAGCCCAGGCGAACCAGGATGGCAGAGACTGTGTGATAAAGCCGCTTAACAACAACCAGATAAGCACAATGGTATTTCCGGTGACTGCAGCAATGTGAAGGTCATTGAAAGTCGCACCAAGTAGGAGGCCGAAGCCCTGCAAAGCGATTTCAATTATAAAATTATTTGCAAATTACCAAGATTGCATGTTATTTAGGATTCTCGCACTTTCGGCTCACTTTCAAAATCGGGAAAGAAAGTATGTTAAAAGAAAGGTGTTAGTTTTGTAAAAAGTTAAAAAGAACACAGCCAAATAAAGACATTAAACAATGTTAAAAAATCATCCAAGAAGCAAAAACGTTGACACCTTTGACTTTATTTTGAGTTAATTAGGCATATAGCTGCGCAAGATTTATTTCAAAGACACCTACAATGAATTGTGATAAATTGGTGTTATTATTTTTACTTGTTTAAAATATTTCGAAGTAACAAACACTCGATCCTTACGTGCGCGTTTATCACACTAAGTAAATGTACTGGCCACGAAGTGAAGAATGTTATGACGTCACCCAAGCCTGCCATCCAGAAGATTGTGGTGTAGAAAGCCGTCGGTGCGATGATAAACAGCGGTAACTCGCTGGCGGTCTTCGCCAGGTAGTAGGCAGAGAGACGGTACGCTCCCGCAGATCGCTCCTTGGAAACAACTTGCCGCTCGCCGGGAACTGTAACCGGAAATGACGTTAATCAATGCAGGTACATAATACCCATTTCATACTTATTGTTGGCTACATGCTTTATGTTTTAACTTGATTAACAATTACGCACTTTACAGTTTGAAGTACGAAATATAAACTCATAAAATATTAAAAATCGAAGCGATAAAAGCGCTGCAACGTTTCTCGTCACCCGCTTCTTGTAGACCGTTTGCGGTTGCATGAGCGGATAGGACGTCATATATGAACATTTCTCTTAATTTTCTTTAAGAAACTGTTTTTGTATTTGACTGTTTTCGCTCGTTATAAAACGTGATCTATTTAATACATATGTTGATATTGTTTAAATCATTCGTATTATTATTTTTTAGCCATTGACCTTTTCATGCTGTCTGATAGGAATATTAT
The DNA here is from genome assembly GCA_007844125.1 of Sinonovacula constricta. NCBI lineage: Eukaryota > Metazoa > Mollusca > Bivalvia > Cardiida > Solecurtidae > Sinonovacula > Sinonovacula constricta. Next base: position 26,461,987 of record CM017571.1, read on the forward strand.
TTGTACCACATTTCAGCTAATGTCTTCATGTTTTTTTTTTATCCAATTTGCATTTTGCTTACTATTTTAAAGCAAACATTTGTCACATATTTATATAAACTGAGATCACAAATGTGTCCCAAAAAGAGTAGGAGATTGATTTGCAACATTATTAACTCATTTTTATAAACTCAACATGCGGGTGCAACACAAAAGAAGAAATTGTTATAGCCATTATTTCAAACAAAAATTTTATGAGGCAAAATGATCTGAATGATATAACTTACATGACAAAACAGCGTCCATAAAAGCTGCAAAAGTCCAGAATGTCACACAGAAAAACAACTGAAACATAAAAGTATTCTCTCCTAGATAACATAGTAGGTTTTAAATGTGTCAGTATATCTTTGCAACATTCATTTCGAGAGTAAGTATGTCCTTCATAGAACACTATCAATAACCGGTATTGTTACTTTATTAATATATGGCACTATGTGGCAATAGACCCTCAAATTTTGCAAAATTCAAGGGGTGAGGGGGAAGGATATGGGCTAATATTCTTATGTATTCTTAAACGTAATCTTAATGTCAAATCACACTTGAAACATTGTTCAGGTTAACTGGTTCAACGGTCAAACACCTGGTTAAACAGTTAATTATCTAACTTTTGATATTCCTAATAGGATTATACATTAATTCGAAAAATACGGACAACCATTACAGAGTCGTCATACCAAACCCATCCGGTCACGGAACACTTCAGCAGAATTTGAAATTTGGAAGAACATGACTCCGGCTAAGACTGACAGTATGGCGTAGTGTAAAATGTCAAAAAGGTGAAGTATCCTTCCGCGGGACTGTTTGAAGTTGCGCCAAGTAAGCATCCGGAACTGGGTCCAAAACCCAGTTGGCCAACGACTCCATTTCTTCTCAGCATCAGGGATCACTAAATTTATCAATGTAAAACATTAGATACACATACAAAAGCAGCGTCCAATGCTATCCATCAAATGTAGTTGTATAATGGAATATCGATGTATTAATGAATTGAAAGTAGACCAATGGCTAGATAATCTTTTCAAGCGACAGTATCGGATTTAACAGAAACATTTTCATGTAAGCATAGACTGATTCTGGCGTTGAAGAAAATGATTTTTTTACAGTTACTATTTGAATTTTTCTTTTGACTCTTCGTGAAGAAAAATACAATAAGAAATCGAAAAATATTTTAAATATGTTTTATTGAGGTTGTACCTTTTCACTAGGACATTAATGACATTTGTTATCCGCAGGACGCACTATTCATGTATTTTAATTATTGCGTCACTTTCAGTCAGCGTATTGGTTTTGACTGATGTATGCATACGCATGACGCATAAAACAGCATTAGCTTTTCGGACATTTGCTTGATGGTTAAACTAAAAACGACTCAAATATGTCTTAAAAGGCATTGCTACGCTTTGGATTCGTCCAATCTATTGAAAGGCAATCTTGTAAATGACATCGTATTCCCAAACAGCTTTAACAGCGGGGTAAAATTCATACAAAATATATTCGACAGACATAATGTTAAAAATGCCACCAACTTAAAAAAGGTACCATGTCCCCAAAAGATTAAATATTAAAGCTTAATATTAGGCACACCTTTCTCACATCAAATTTTCATTTCTTAGGGTGTAAAATGTCAAAAAGTTCTATATGAAAACAACTTAAAATATTATTCACGCACTGGACAGAATAGAGGCGGTAGAATCCGTTTTGCCGTTGGTCCAGAGGGTAGATATTCCTGAGTGTGGCATTTGCCCATTAGACAGTAGACCTTCGGACATTCGGTCCCCAGAATTGACCCGCCTCATACAGCTGATGTTCTTGACAACGCTAAAAAGAATATCACAATATGTTGTTATGCCCTTTGGAATTACAATTTCTTCTACACGAGGCAGAATCTTTATCCAATGAAATTGACGGGGTTCAGTTCCCCTTGAGAATGTATTTGTGTACACACACGCACGCACGCCCACCCCCACCCCCCACCCCCGCCCCTCACACACACACACACGAGGATCCGAACCAGATACTAGGACCCTTCAATTCAGAAGATTTTGAATTCGCTAACTTTCGAATAATGGAGAAACAACACGAATCGGAGAAGCACAGGAAAACGATGAAACATCTGTGGATGGTCAAGCTGCGTACATACAAACTATATGGCATCAACACAAAAGACAGCCAAATGGCTCCAATATAGGACGAATTAGACGTCATGACGTCATTTCATGTAAATCTAATTGTCTCTGTCAAGCTGCTCAACAAAAAAGTGTTTCAAGTCTTCTTGACTAACCTTTGTTTTGCGAGGTTGGCTGTTACAAGGGATGACATCACTTCGTCATCAGATTTAAGGACGTCCACTAAAAATCACAACAACGCCATTTTTTTACATGTTTCCACTTGTTTTCCATTCAATACGTCCATTACATATTTTCTTATATCACATACCATGTGAATATAAAGAGTTCTGATTAGTCGAGCACTGGTCATATGCGAGTCAATTTAAAGCGATACTGACTCGTGAATGTTTCCACGTGAGCATCGAGAACAAATTACTGACAATCGTGTTCTTTTTACGCGCACTTTTGCTACAAAAACGTGGCGCCTGGTAAATGCCGAGTTGGATCGACATCTTGTAAAGCGCGAATAGTTCGTATTACAAAAAAAAAAAAAAAAAAAACACAAAAAAAACACACACACAACCCAATGGCACTGTATTTTCATAGGGTATGTGATATAACATGTAAAGACTTATGTTTCGGTCGATATATGTAGTTTCATATATATATATAAGTCTTTATTTGTAAATTAATACACTAGTGCAATATAGCTTTTTGATTGATGACGCCATCGACGTCATCATAAATTAATACATATCGTCTCATACCACTATTTGACCAAATAGTCTTAAAATTTTGAAAAATCAAATAGTGGTGAATAAAAGTGATAAAAAGAGGACATAAAAAGAATCTGATACTTGTTATTATTATATTATTATATTATATCATATTACAAACTTTTATAAAACTCGTCCTGTGAAAATGATTGTTATCGTCATATGCTCGCTGATTATAACTTTTCCTGAACTCTTCAGATAACTGTTTAAGGCGAAGGAAGTGAAATTAAAAATTCTGAAATTAAAAACAAACATTTTTTTGTTGTATGATGACGTGTATGCCAAATTTTGAGAAAATTCTCCATCAAGTTTTGAATTTATGGATATTTTGTCTTCAAAAATTGGTATTTACGGTGTCTCTTTTCCTTTTAAAGAAATATGGAAATTCCAAAAGAATGATATATCTACTTGAGGAGAAGTGTTTTGCTATTGAGTATCATTTAGAAAGAAATTATAACATTAGACAAACCAACCAGACAAGTAACTTGATTGATTTTACTCAAACATCCTGAACATGTAATTAATTGTTTATAAACCCAGCATGATTTTCTTATTGTTTCTGATTAGTGGTTTATTAAAAATTACCGAGCTCTTGATAGCCAAACGATTTGTTTGCAGAACAGCACAAAATGTTTCATAAAATAACTCAGTTGATGCTACAAAATATAAAAAAATTCCACCAATTCAAAACGTAAAGCCGATTGTCGATTTAAAACTATAAAGAACATGACCTCTGGTCTTCTCCCTGCAATGATTTCTTCAGCTCTATGGTAAAATTACCCATACCGAGGACTCTGGTAAAGTGTTTAGTCAGCCTATTATACTTACCTTGGAATCCTTTGAAATTCTTATATGACCTTTAATCAGGACTTTTATAAATATTTAATCACGCCCTTCTTATTCTTTATAACAACTTACTTAAGAAGTCTGCTGGATTGAAATTGGGATGGCAAAGGTGTCCCATTTTCTCGAAATGAAGCAGCGGCTCTTCTCCTCCACCACCAAAATATACTACCTTAAAAGGAAAGAAAATATTACATCATTAACTCTAACAGAGATTAAATAGTCCGCGATACGGCAAAAGGGTCTTTCAGACGATTTAACGTTACGTCATTAGAATAACATAACGTCATAGCGCGTTATGTTTATATACCAACGCGTTTATACAGGATGCTGTGAAAATTCGCTCGCAATGTATTTTAGATCTACTGATGTATAAATTCCGTGGCAATAATATTTGGTTATTTGATAAATATCTGATTCCCAATAATTATTCTGTTTAACAGAAAGGGAATATTGTTGATGTCGGTCGCGCACAGGTGTTCAGTAGGTGATGTTTCAATAGATAATTAATACAATAGAAATCCAGACTGACGTTGCGTTAACGTATTTGACACCGCTACTTTCATAGTACTAAACAGAACAGAACAGAACAGAACAGATATTTATTTATGACTTGTACATCAGTACATCATCGTCAAAATGGAAATTAAAGAATATAAATAGTACAAATAAGTGGTGCAATGGCAAATAGAGCATGTCGTTTAAGAAAAGACAACTAACGAGAATAAGACATATTTGCAAAAACAAACAATACTTTAAAGAAAAAAAAGGAGATAACTCCCTGTAACTTTTAGACGGGAAAGTAGCATAGACTCAAATTCCAAAGATATTAAAAGGCCACATGTAGAGAATTATTTCTAGTTCAATAAGCTTCCTTTTGCATAAAAAGATTAATTAATTGACTTGCGTGCAATCAAAATAATAGAGAAGAACACCAGCATGTCTGCGTTTTCTGTCGTGAGCGATGATAGTTTTTTGGGGTTTTTTTAAATGATGTTTCCTGCTGTAGAGAACACACGTTCTGAAGGCACACTAGTTGCAGATACCTGAAGATAGTGGGTGGCCATTTTGGAAAGTCTTGGGAACTCCTTTTGAGATGCCCGCGCCACCACTCAATTGGATACAAAATCTTCATTTTAACAGAATAATAGAGTGTTTGCTGATTTCTTTCACAAATTGACAAATTCATGATCTTGCAACTGTCTCCTAACTTTAATACAACATCGTCAAATTGTTAATCATATGTAAAGCACTTAGATGAGTTTTTTTACGAATTGTCGAATCTCTGATCGTTGTCAATGGTATTGCGTTTACAACA
>CM017571.1:27104071-27255306 GCA_007844125.1 Sinonovacula constricta
GCACGCTTATTTGTCTTGATCAGATCGGAAACGCAAAAGGGATTTTTTTAATAAAAAAAAACAGGAGTTATAGTTCATCGCATGCGCAGGACTCACAGAACGCTTTTAATCGTCTGAACTATAAGACATCACGATCTTTATAAAGACAGCAAGCTCACATATAATCTAGTGGTCAGCGGTAACATTTGAATTCATTTGTATGTGTGGGTTGTTTTGTGTATGTTTAAGCAGTATCTAATTAAATCAAATGTGATCAAGTCGGTTTAAAATAACCCACGTTTTCTGCTGGTAATTATCTCCAACAAAGCAACAAAATGTTAACTTAGAAAAGCAGGGAAATCTTATTTGCTGTAATTATAACTAAAATGAACACAACTATCACGGGAAGCTTCAGCTTTATTTTCGCATTCCAATTTGGCATGAAACTTTTCAAATGGAAAAGAAATCTATCGAAAATATGTATCTTCTTGTCACCTAAAAGCACCAAAACGCCATTAAAACTGACGTGCAAAGAAAGAGTAAGCTGATAATCATTAAAAATCATTTATTGTGTCGTTGTTAAAGTAAACTGTTGTAATGTTTGATTTATTTTAATTCACTTTTCATAGCAATATAAGAATCTCATTTAGACTTTTTTCCTTCCGATTTGCGGTTAATGTAATGAAGTATCGATTTCTGACAATTCCCTCTTTTCTGGCGTAGAGCATTATTCGCACTATAGCCTAAACAGAGGTTAATAAATGAAGAGACTAATGTGTATATCTTCCAGAACTTTAATAATAATATCAGACCGAACAAAACACTAATATATGCGTAACAAATAATCAACAATGTGTACATCTGTAAACAATCATTTGATGTAGAGAATTAATCACTCTAAACCAGAGTACTCTTCAAATAACTCACATTATTGTCACGTTTAGTAGGGCTTGTTGCAATTTTCTTGAAAGACCGTCGGAACCGATGGAAATAACCTAGTGGAAACAGAGTACTTGATCTGCACAGGACTTCTAGCTTCCGTGCTTATGTGTTCCAGACTGTTCGAAAAAGAGCTTGTATCTTTTATTAACGAGAACAAATCCCTTATCATTTCTGATTTCTCACATTTTTCCAGCGTGGAGTCAAATGATGACGACAACCAACGAGTAGTGACGGAAGCTTCTTCAGTCCGGCAATTGAATCTTTTCTGTGTTGAAAATCTGTGCTGCATCTGACGTGGTGTGCTAGTCTTCATTCTGCACATTTTGGTTCTTGCAGAGGTTACCATTTTTACAGGTGTCTGAAAAAAGATGAAGTTGAAATAAGCACTGAAAGTTTATGAAAAACAAAAACAAAATGAAGATGCACTAATATTGAAATATTTATACAAGTAAAATTTATGTTGATTCATTGTAGTCGGAAATAAAGGATCTTTGAATATTTATCTTTACAAGTCGAGTTGGCATTTTTTGACAAAGAAAATATTATAAGATCTACTTATATTGAGAACACATTAAAACATTCTGCGTTTATATTCTGTGTATCAGTGTAGCAACTAACCTTTAATTTGAGTGTCAGTTTCGTTGCCATTTCTATACGTCTGAAGAATACGTTGTTTTAAGTAAATGAATTGAAGTTCTTTTCATATGTACTGCTAATAAAGCAATAATTTAAAGTGTGCAGAGTTTTCGTCGTATATGTTGTATGTTGAAGAGGTCACGTGACGGTACGCTTCACTGACGAGTAATTATGAAATCCGGGACGTTTAGTCACGAATCACTAAATGAATCGTCAATTAACTTAACCGCTTCCACGCACAAAGATTGATTGGCCGACCACCACTAAGCTGTTAATTGTTTGCGACAGACAACATTTAAGTAAATTATTTCAATTTGTCAATTAAAATTCAAGTGTTTCGCGTTCCCAAACACATTACAATTTTGTTATGTAACTGATTGCTGTATTTATCATATCTTATTTAGTAGCATCTAAGAATTATTGTACACCTTATTTCAGAAAATCTTTTCAATACATTTTTCAACAGCATGTACGAATTATGCGTGTTCTTTTCTTTTATATGTGTATCTATTCTTGGTGCCCTCTACTTCTTTTGCCTTAAGCACACTTTACTTGTCTTGATCAGATTGGAAACAAACTATTTCCTTTAATTTAGATATACAAAGTATGCAAAGGGAGTGTTTAAAAAAAATAAAGCAGGGGTTATTGTTCGTCGCATGCGCAGGACTCACAGAACGCATTAAATTGTCTGAACTATAAGACATCACGATCTTTATAAAGACAGCAAGCTCACATATAATCTAGTGGTCAGCGGTAACATTTGAATTCGTTTGTATTAAATTATCTCCAGTAAAACAATTAAATGTTAACTTAGAGAATCAGGGAAATCTTACATGCTTTAACTTTAATTAAAATGGACACAACTAGCACGAGATGCTTCCGTTTTATTTTCGCCTTTCAATTTGGCACCTAGTTTTTATATGAAAATATAATATATCGGAACTTGAAGCTCCTTGTCACCTAAAAGCACCAAAACACCATTCAAATCACTTGCCAAGTTTATCGGAATTAGAAATCATTTCTAGTGCATTTTCATTTGTAATGTGAACTGTTGTAATGTTTGATTTCTTTTAATTCAGTTTTCATTGTAATAAATCAATATTTTTAGACGATGTTTAATCTGATGTGTTGTTAATATAACGAAGTATAATGTCTGATAATTCCATCTTTTCTGACATAGAGCATTATCCGCCTAAAAAAGAGGCTAGTCAATGATTAAACAGATTTGTAAATATTCACATCAATAAATGCATATATGATAACGAGCCATTATTGCCCCTTGTTCTGTGTAAACTTGTCTTGATCAGGACGGAAACAACATATTTCATTCGATATACGTATTATACCCAAAAGGGAAATTTAAAAGCTAAAGCTTCCTGTTCCATTCTGCGCATGCGCAAGACTCCCAGAACCACACGATCCCATTTTAAAATTTACTTTAAAGTCTTCGTCACCATGAAGTCAATCAATGTATTGTTAATGACTGACGGTTAGTCCTGCCACATTTTAGCCTGCGAATCTCGGATATACTAAGGTTGTTGAACTTTAAATTGCGAAAATAGCCAAATACACGCTGTTTATCTCTAAACCACACGACAACACAATATGAGAAGTATACGGCATGTTCAAGTTAAATCTAGTGATCAGAGGTAATAATTGAAATCTATTAAGCAAAATTTAAAAAAAAAATCAAACTTGGCAACTATCCAATCCGCTTTTAAAACAACAAATTTATCCGTTGTTATATAGCATGTATAGCTTTATATTGCTGTTATTTAGGCCCGATATACCCTGTTATTGTTACAAATTATATTTAAAGACAATCTATATCCAGACTTACTCATCGCACTAGATTCAGTGTGGCGACCGAATAAAGGCAAGTGTATGTATTGATCAACAAAACTTAACGTGACCATGCTTTGCATAAAGAAAAGTAGGCTTTTATTAAACATTTTCAATTTAAGACAGAAGAAATACTGCCTCAATACACCAGTATTCAATGCATTACTGTTCTGTTTGGGTATAATTGCACAGTCGGTGTATTAATTGTCTGCCGGTGTACCAATGCTACGTCGGTGTGTTAATATTCCGTCGGTGTGCTATGTCTGTAATTGGCATTTTTTTGACAAAGAAAATATTATAAGTTCTACTTATATTGAGAACACATTAAAACATTCTGCGTTTATATTCTGTGTATCAGTGTAGCAAATAACCTTAAATTTGAGTGTCAGTTTCGTTTTTAATCACTCTAAACCAGAGTACTCTTCAAATAACTCACATTATTGTCACGTTTAGTAGGGCGTGTTGCAATTTTCTTGAAAGACCGTCGGAACCGATGGAAATAACCTAGTGGAAACAGAGTTCTTGATCTGCACAGGACTTCTAGCTTCCGTGCTTATGTGTTCCAGACTGTTCGAAAAAGAGCTTGTATCTTTTATTAACGAGAACAAATCCCTTATCATTTCTGATTTCTCACATTTTTCCGGCGTGGAGTCAAATGATGATGACAACCAACGAGTAGTGACGGAAGCTTCTTCAGCTCGGCAATTGAATCTTTTCTGTGTTGAAAATTTGTGCTGCATCTGACGTGGTGTGCTAGTCTTCATTCTGCACATTTTGGTTCTTGCAGAGGTTACCATTTTTACAGGTGTCTGAAAAAAGATGAAGTTGAAATAAGCACTGATAGTTTATGAAAAACAAAAACAAAATGAAGATGCACTAATATTGAAATATTTATACAAATAAAATTTATGTTGATTCAATGTAGTCGGAAATAATGGATCTTTGGATATTTATCTTTACAAGTCGAGTTGGCATTTTTTAACAAAGAAAATATTATAAGATCTACTTATATTGAGAACACATTAAAACATTCTTGCATTTATATTCTGTGTATCAGTGTAGCAACTAACCTTTAATTTGAGTGTCAGTTTTGTTGCCATTTCTATACGTCTGAGGAGTACGTTGTTTTAAGTAAATGAATTGAAGTTCTTTTCATATGTACTGCTAATAAAGCAATAATTTAAAGTGTGCAGAGTTTTCGTCGTATATGTTGTATGTTGAAGAGGTCACGTGACGGTACGCTTCATTGACGAGTCATTATGAAATCCGGGACGTTTAGTCACAAATCACTAATTGAATCGTCAATTAACTTAACCGCTTCCACGCACAAAGCTTAATTGGCCGACCACCACTAAGCTGTTAATTGTTTGCGACAGACAGTATTTAAGTAAATTATTTCAATTTGTCAATTAAAATTCAAGTGTTTCGCGTTCCCAAACACATTACAATTTTGTTATGTAACTGATTGCTGTATTTATTATATCTTATTTAGTAGCATCTAAGAATTGTTGTACACTTTAATTCAGAAAATCTTTTCAATACATTTTTCAACAGCATGTACGAATTATGCGTGTTCTTTTTCTTTATATATGTATCTTTTCTTTGTGCTCTCTACTTCTTTTGCCTTAAGCACACTTTACTTGTCTTGATCAGATTGGAAACAAACTATTTCATTTAATTTAGATATACAAAGTATGCAAAGGGAGTGTTTAAAAAAAATAAAGCAGGGGTTATAGTTCATCGCATGCGCAGGACTCACAGAACGCTTTTAATTGTCTGAACTATAAGACATCACGATCTTTATAAAGACAGCAAGCTCACATATAATCTAGTGGTCAGCGGTAACATTTGAATTCGTTTGTATTAAATTATCTCCAGTAAAACAATTAAATGTTAACTTAGAGAATCAGGGAAATCTTACATGCTTTAACTTTAATTAAAATGGACACAACTAGCACGAGATGCTTCCGTTTTATTTTCGCCTTTCAATTTGGCACCTAGTTTTTATATGAAAATATAATATATCGGAACTTGAAGCTCCTTGTCACCTAAAAGCACCAAAACACCATTCAAATCACTTGCCAAGTTTATCGGAATTAGAAATCATTTCTAGTGCATTTTCATTTGTAATGTGAACTGTTGTAATGTTTGATTTCTTTTAATTCAGTTTTCATTGTAATAAATCAATATTTTTAGACGATGTTTAATCTGATGTGTTGTTAATATAACGAAGTATAATGTCTGATAATTCCATCTTTTCTGACATAGAGCATTATCCGCCTAAAAAAGAGGCTAGTCAATGATTAAACAGATTTGTAAATATTCACATCAATAAATGCATATATGATAACGAGCCATTATTGCCCCTTGTCCTGTGTAAACTTGTCTTGATCAGGACGGAAACAACATATTTCATTCGATATACGTATTATACCCAAAAGGGAAATTTAAAAGCTAAAGCTTCCTGTTCCATTCTGCGCATGCGCAAGACTCCCAGAACCACACGATCCCATTTTAAAATTTACTTTAAAGTCTTCGTCACCATGAAGTCAATCAATGTATTGTTAATGACTGACGGTTAGTCCTGCCACTCTTTAGCCTGCGAATCTCGGATATACTAAGGTTGTTGAACTTTAAATTGCGAAAATAGCCAAATATTCTTTTAGTGTGTTATTGTTCTGTTGTTGTGCTTATGTTCAGTAACTGTGCTTATGCTTTGTCGGTGTGGTGATTTCTGCTGGTGTGCTATTGTTTCTGTCAGTGTGCTGTTGTTTCTGTCAGTGTGCTTATGTTCTGTCAGTGTCTTATGTTCTGTCAGTGTTGATTTACTAATGTTCTGGGGATGCGCTAATGTTCTGCTGGTGTGCTATTGTTTCTGTCAGTGTGCTGTTGTTTCTGTCGGTGTGCTTATGTTCTGTCAGTGTGCTTATGTTCTGTCAATGTTGATTTACTAATGTTCTGGGGATGCGCTTATGTTCTGCTGGTGTGCTATTGTTTCTGTCAGTGTGCTGTTGTTTATGTCAGTGTTCTTATGTTCTGTCGGTTTGCTTATGTTCTGCCGGTGTGCTATTGGTCTGCCAGTGTGTTAGTGTTCTGTCGATGTGCTTATAATATTTGGATTTGTTAATGTTATGTATATGTGCTGAAGTTCTGTCAGTGTGCTTATGTTCGGATGATGTGCTTATGTTATCGGTGTGCTAATGTTCTGTCGGTGTGCTTATGTTATGTCGGGTTGCTATTGGTCTGTCTGTGTGTTAAATGTTCTGTCACTGTGCTAATGTTTTGTGAGTCTGCTAATGTCCTGCGGCTGCAATATATTGGTATGTTTTGTGAGTCTGCTAATGTCCTGCGGCTGTAATATATTGGTATGTTTTGTGAGTCTGCTAATGTCCTACGGCTGTAATATATTGGTATGTTTTGTGAGTCTGCTAATGTCCTACGGCTGTAATATATTGGTATGTTTTGTGCGTCTGCTAATGTCCTACGGCCGTAATATATTGGTATGTTTTGTGAGTCTGCTAATGTCCTGCGGCTGTAATATATTGGTATGTTTTGTGAGTCTGCTAATGTCCTACGGCCGTAATATATTGGTATGTTTTGTGAGTCTGCTAATGTCCTACGGCTGTAATATATTGGTATGTTTTGTGAGTCTGCTAATGTCCTACGGCCGTAATATATTGGTATGTTTTGTGAGTCTGCTAATGTCCTGCGGCTGTAATATATTGGTATGTTTTGTGAGTCTGCTAATGTCCTGCGGCTGTAATATATTGGTATGTTTTGTGAGTCTACTAATGTCCTGCGGCTGTAATATATTGGTATGTTTTGTGAGTCTGCTAATGTCCTGCGGCTGCAATATATTGGTATGTTTTGTGAGTCTACTAATGTCCTGCGGCTGTAATATAGTGGTATGTAAATTAGATTTCATTAATCAGAAACAAATAAAACCAACACTTTATTACTTAAAACATTTCATTTTATTTCAGTACTACACAAGTCATGCATCAACATTATTTCGATTTTTTACATTCAATAAATTCTTGACCAAGGTATCATGGAACTAAATGTACACATATTTAAATCGGTAATAATGTAGAGGTTTTGTCTCCTTCTTATTAGTCGTGACAATTGAAACCACATTATGGTAGACGTTAGCACTGATAGCCCTGTTTGTAATATCGTTTGGTTAAATTGTGGCCAGTATGAATACACGTTACAAATTGAGGACATCAAAATCAGCAAGTGTTATTCCCAAAGACGTTAAGCCTATTGAAATATTTCAAAATTTGCCTGAATTTTTGTAATGAACAGAAGAAAAGCTACGACATTAGACTGACACTGTTTCCAGCCGCGTAGATAACGCTAATAATAGCTTAAAAAGGATTCATTAAGCATGCATACACATTGACTGTTTCTGAATCCATACTCAACCAAACTACTTTTATAAATCATGTAGAACTTTCTCTTTTAGTAGAAGCAATTGCATTTCGACTGAATGTATGTAAACACCGGAAATGACGCATGTGTCCAAACTCGCCAACAAAGACAATCGTACCTTCTCGGCGATCTCCGGCAAGCTTCGGAGATAATGCCTCGGATGTAATTGTATGAATACACCAGTTGGTGATTTGCCCCGGCGAATAACTTCTCATTGCATTATGTAAACAAAGATGGCTGACTTTTCAAAGTGCATGCAGTACGCTTTAGATATAATGGAGATTCAATACTCCCTGAAAGAAGAGCGGATTGTTTCGTTGAAGAATATTTCTAACTTAGTTGATACTGTATGTATATTACCAACAGGATTTGGTAAAAGTGTAATATTCCAGTTATTACCCTGCATGCACTCGGATCACGCTTCGGTGATGTCTATATTCGAAGCTTGCCGGAGATCGCCGAGTAGATACGATTGCCATTTTGGAAGTAGTTCGTCAATATGGCGGCGACCGCATTATTTCCGAGGTGATTACGTAGATGACGGAATTACCCGAGGAGTTCCGAATGCAACAAAGATAGGCTACTTATAGAGATCGTTGGTCCCTCACAGTCGCCAACGTAGAGTTATCGTTCGTTATTATCACATAAACCCCAGCAACAGGCCATTTATGCTATGATTCTTGACGAACAAAATATAGAGATTTATTTAGTTTGGTGGTTCGTGTTCTTTGTACAGTAAGTGTTTAGACTAATTATTAAAAAGTAAAAACTTCAGATTACTTGAATAATTAAGCAATACTTTAATAATTATATTCTGCACGTATTTCACATGGCAGATGTGAACACGTATGTAAACCATAACACTGTATGCCTAAAATATACACACAGATAAAAACTTAAATTAATTACTTACTTGCATAGTTTAATTGAACAACATTTAAATAATTAATCTCTGTTTCACAAGCTAAGAGTGCAGCCGATTTGAAAGTTATGTTTGTTAGTGTTCGTATGTTGTTGTTTTTTCGAATTCCTAACTGACGTTTAATCTGACGTCATACTTAGTCACGTGACCTAAAATACTCTTAGCCTGTGACAGAGGTAAAAGTCATAATTCGAAAGTATAAGAAAGTGGGCCTCCGACTGCTTTAAAACGGGATATTTCTTCCGCGTATTACATATACTACGTTGTATTATTAGTCAGGTTCCGTCGAATGCACTGTTTGTCCTTAAACCTTTCTCCAAGGACATCGAATAATATCTCGTCACAACTCGGAATCTCCTCGGAGGTCACTGAGACGATCGGAAATAGCCGAGTGGACACGGAGTCGTTGATGTGTACCAAATTTATAGTTTCGGAACTAATGTCCTCAAGAGAATTCGAAGAAGGGCTTTCATGCTTCATTGATGATAACAAATCCTTAATGACACCTGTTTTCTCGAGTTTCTCCGGGGTTAAATCGAATGATGACGACAACCAACGAGTTGTGACTGAAGTTTCCTGAGGTCGGCCATTGAATCTTTTCTGTGTTGGCAAGGACTGCTTGGTCTGATGCGGTGTGCTTGTCCTAATTTGGTACTTCTTGCGTCTTGATGCCGTCTTCATCTTTACGGGAGTCTGGAAATAAGTAATAAATAAATAATTGTTTGTGCCAGGTCTTCATTTTTATCGATTTATAAATACTGCAATAAGACTGTGGAAGTTTTGTTAAATGTAATTCAACAAGAAAATGTCTTTTTTCTGTTTTAAGAAATAAAATTCTATCGAAATCAGACAGTTGCGCATGGATCATGGCAAAACGGAACAGACCTGTGGTCAGACAATTTTTTCCTGTCAATAAATCAACAGCAGGGGTTGTTCATGTTTTGTGTATAGCGAAGACAATATACCTTTAATCTAAGTTTCGACGCCGTTGCCATTTCTATCCTCAGCAGATTGTACGTTTCTACTTAGTGTAGGACCATTTAATTCCGTTCCTTTCGACAGCTGATGAAGTAATGCTATAAGTTGTCCATAATTTTATATAAGTACAATTTATATAAGGTCAGGCAACTTCATGGTTGGCTGAACCAGACATCAATTAAGAAATCCGGAACATTAGCCACGAATCACTAATTTGCGAGCAATTAACTTTAACGCTTCCACGCGCGACGCTTTGTTGAGCAATCAATGTTAAATTGTTAATTGTTGGCGACAGACGCAATTTAAGTTAATAGTTTCATACTGTTAATTGCAGGCTTAAGGTGTGAATGTGCCCAAGTGCATGAAAAGATGTTACATCGTCACTCTCATACTAATCTGCTTACAACTCGACAATTTTTCGAACAATTAAGGTTACACTTTTCATTGATTGTGACGTGCAAAATTTAAGTTAAATATTTCATGTGTTAATTAACCGTATGATTGAACGGATGATTACAATTCTGCCGTTCTTACACGTTTATTGTGTTTGTTTGCATGCAAAATAATCACAACTGTTATGCTTATGTGCAAACTTGAATCCATTTCTTTCTGTAGAGACTTTTAAGAAGTCATATTTTACGCAGTAAAATACAATTATCGCTGATTTCTTTTTAATGTGACGAAATATTAAATGTTTCAGTTTTATATATCGATTTAAAAGACATGTGTATACTGATAAATAGGAGAGTTCTCGACAAAAAACAAACAAAAACAATAACAATAAAGAAAGACAATAACTAACATCATCATCCATACAACCATTAAACATTCTTACATGTCGATATGCATTATTCTGTCTCAAGTATACAATGTTTTCGGGCACAATTCTATCTTCAAAGTTGTGCTAAAAACACTATTACCGTTATCAATATGCATCAATGTATCGTACTACTATCAGTCATATTAAAAACATACCCACGGGTATATATAACATTCAACGCATATACACACGCAACAACGCGCAGACATGTGCACACACAAGCATACTCTCACACGAGCACACAAACGTACGTGCTTACATTACGGTATGATGCATATACATGTATTTAGCTGGAATTTCATACTTTTTTGTATTGTTTTACCAATTTATAAAGTAAAAGCATTTTGCATATTGTGGATGTTATATATATATATATATATAAAGAAAAGAGTGAGTTATGTGAAAGAACACACAGCCATCGGACAACGACATCATCCGACCGTCAATGAAATGCTTTCTTACACCAATTCAGTTCAATTCCATTGTTTATTAGGCATAAAAATAATGCCCATTGTCATAAACAAACATACAAAATGACGTCATATAAACAGATGCAAATTGCGAGGAGTATGTAAACAACGAATAGGGAGAACAAAACCCATATCACGCTGATATTATTAGATTACATGTGTGTAAAAAACCCATACCACGCTGATATTATTTGATTGGATGTGTGCAAAACCCATATCACGCTGATATTATTAGATTGCATGTATGCAAAACCCATATCACGCTGATATTATTAGATTGCATGTGTGCAAACCCATATCACGCTGATATTATTAGATTGCATGTATGCAAAACCCATATTATGCTGTATACTAAATTCAGCATGTTTGTGATGATAAATGTTGTGTTTAAACTTTTTTATGTGTGTGCGTGCGCGCGTGTGCGTGTGTGCGTGAGTGTGTGTTTTGTTTTATTCAAAATTTCATTATTACCGGACCTGGTAGCGCAATCGGTAGAGGGTCGGCTCCAGGCACGGGGAGGTGGGGGCGGCTTCAATCCTATAGCTCCCTTGCTAACTCTCAAGCAAATATAAGGATAGTTCCACGACTGGTTGGCCCGGTGTCAGGATAATGTGACTGGGTTTGGTATCATGCTATACACAGTGAAGGCAGCACTATAACTGCTTCAAGTGGACACCGTCTCCAGATAACTCAAAAACTGTTGATGGGACGATAAACCCAATAAACAAACATTTCATTATTAAGTGTATAAGACATGATATTAACTTTAGATTTTTGCACTAAAACACTACAACAACACAAAAGAACTTGACTTAATAATTCGTGAAATATTATATTTCTTTTTGTGAAAGCAAGATATACAAATTTAGCCCTTTATTACCAATTCTTGCTTATTAACTTTGCATATATGATATAAATGTTGTAAAAATTGGTCAAGTACAATAATATCTTGGCAATTTTTCAGCCTCAAAATTTATTAAATGATGACTGATAACTGATTTATTTAAGGGTCGGCGCATACATTCGTATTTTATCGTGACCCCGTCAAGTTGCCCAAGCATGACGGGTTGATCAATGTACCAAATAGTCGGCCCTTATTAGGTATCCGGTTTCGGTTACCTATTTACATAGCTAAATAGCTAGAAAAGATCGTAAATCATCCATACAACCAGTAAACATAGTTACTTGTAGACAGACTATTTTGTCCATAATATACATTCTATTTATCCACAATGACAACTCAGAACATTCTTGCTAATGAAAGACTTATAAAACGTCAATATGCGTCAAATAAATAATGTTGAGGCTCTTGATTTTGATGTTGTTGTGCTTTATTTGTTCAGGGCGTTTGGACCCCATTATAGCCCATTTAACGGCATTTTTCTTGTCATAATCGTATCTATAATCCGATATACTTTCGGTATATTTAATTGAAAGTTAAATTACTCATACAATTGTTTGAAGTTTTCTGGTTCAAATCCGACAGGGTCGCTATAAGTAGTTTTTAAATTAAGTTCTATTTCATTCTATGGGATTTTCATCGTCCGCCGACACATTTAATTCCAACTGAAACAAGACGAAATATCAGACTTGTTTTATGTGTAAATGGAATTAAAAGAAAAAACTGGATAACGTACATCAAGATCGCAAAAAGGAAACATATTAAGAAAAAATAGTCATTTGAAAGAACACAGCCTACGGAAAACAATACCACTAGAGCGTCAATTAAACACAATGTTTTACACAATTAAAATCCAATCGGCAATGTGAAATAATTAACTAAAAATGGCGTCGGTCACCGACATATAGCAGTTTAACTTTGATTGCTCATCAAAGCGTCGGGCGTGGAAGCGTTTTGGTTAATTGATTGCCCAATTAGCGATTCGTGGCTAATGTTCCGGACGTCAGAAATGAGGCCAGACTCACTCAAGCACAAAGTCACGTGACCTTATCTAAACGCTACAAATAAGTCATGCAGTTAAGGCGTTTAACATCATTGTTTTCTAAACAATATACGCAACAAGAAGCTAAAAGTTAACTCCCAATTAAGATTTATACTCAGACGAGAAACAAAATGGCAACAAAACTGACACTAAGGTTAAAGGTATGTTCGTACTTCCTTACACACTAGAATTAATTAACAATTGTCTCATTGTATACAAAGACAATGTTAAGGTGCCATTTGACAATAATTCAAAATAAAACGATTTCCACTTCATGTGGAATGGAACCAACGCTTCAAACCTTTGCATTATATTATAAATGTTGATAAACCGTTGATAATACTTCGGTATAAACAAGCAACTTAATTTTCAACTTATGCTATTTTTCAGACACCAGTAAAGATGGCGAACGCTACAAGAACCAAGAGTTGCCAAATGAAGACAAGTACACCACGTCAGACAAAGAAATATTTGTCAACTCAGAAACGATTCAATGGTGAACCTGATGAAGCATCCGCCACTACTCGTTGGTTGTCGACTTCCTTCGACTCCACGCCGAAGAAATCAGAGAAACCAGAATTAATCCAAGATTTGTTCACACCAATGGCAGATACGAGCTCCTGGTCGAGCTGTTTAGACGATGTTAGAATGAAAACTAGACAGCCGGTACAAATCAAGGATTCTGTATCTGCTCGGCTTTTCCCGTCATCTTTGCCAATTTCTGCCGAGGTTTATTCGAGAAGCTCCGTAACCACTCGATGGCTGTCTTCCTCACCCGAGATTTCGAGTTGTGACGAGATTTCATTTGGTATCCTTGGAGAGCGGTCCAGCAACAGTCAATGCCTTCGACGAAACATGACCAATTTACAAACGTGTCCGGTAGAAACCGAAGACGATGTGTGCAGTTATGATGTAATGGGAGACCATCGACCTCTCGATTCATCTCTGGAATATCTCATAGACTTCAGCAACATTCGTCATTTCCGGTCTCTGCCTGCTTTTAAGAAAGTCGGAACTGTTTTAAGTAAAGGTGACAACAAAGTGAAATATTTAAAAAGTACAATGGTTTAGTTATTTAACTGTGATACAATCAATAATGTAGAATTATTTCATTGTTATCGTTGTTATGCTTCATGTTCTGTTAAGTCTGTTGTTATTAAAGTGTTACTATATATATCTTTTTGTTTACTTTCTTCATTACATTTTCATAGAATGTGGACATTATTCTTAACCAGAAAAGACGGTCATTTCATGCCGTTACAACGATATAGATATATTACATTAAATACCTCGACATTTTCTAAATAAACTAAATTTGACAAATGCAAATCAAGCGTTGAAGTAAAATCTGTGTGACTAAGCAAAATCAAGCTGCAAGTTTCTGATATCGCTGGAACAAAAAGAATTACCAGCTTTCCTATATTATTAATACGCATGTTACAAGTGGCATTTCTCAGTGAACTTATACCTATAAAATTATAGCCATCTTAGATAAGCGTTAATAATGACCAACTCTTAGACGTGTCAGGTAGAAAACGAGGCTAATGTATGCAGTTTTGAAGCAGTCGGAAACCATCGACTTCTAGAGGTCTAATAGATCTGTTGGACACGTTCGTCATTTCCGACTTTTCTTTGAGTTTAATTTTGATGTTGTTGTGCTTTATTTGTTCAGGGCGTTTGGACCCCATTATAGCCCATTTAACGACATTTTTCTTGTCATAATCGTATCTATAATCCGATAGCATTGCATACTTTCGGTATATTTAATTGAAAGTTAAATTACTCATATAATTGTTTGAATTTTTCTGGTTCTAATCCGATAGGTTCGCTATAAGTAGTTTTTAAATTAAGTTCTATTTCATTCTATGGGTTTGTAATCGTCCGCCGACACCTTTAATTCCAACTGAAACATGACAAAATATCAGACTTGTTTTATGTGTAAATGGAATTAAAAGAAAAAGCTGGATAGCGTACATCAAGATCGCAAAAAGGAAACATATAAAGAAAAAATAGTCATTTGAAAGAACACAGCCTACGGAAAACAATACCACCAGAGCGTCAATTAAACACAATGTTTTACACAATTAAAATCCAATCGGCAATGTGAAATAATTAACTAAAAATGGCGTCGGTCACCGACATATAGCAGTTTAACTTTGATTGCTCATCAAAGCGTCGGGCGTGGAAGCGTTTTGGTTAATTGATTGCCCAATTAGCGATTCGTGGCTAATGTTCCGGACGTCAGAAATGAGGCCAGACTCACTCAAGCACAAAGTCACGTGACCTTATCTAAACGCTACAAATAAGTCATGCAGTTAAAGCGTTTAACATCATTGTTTTCTAAACAATATACGCAACAAGAAGCTAACAGCTTACTGCCAATTTAGATTTAAACTCAGACGAGAAACAAAATGGCAACAAAACTGACACTAAGGTTAAAGGTATGTTCGTACTTCCTTACACACTAGAAATAATTAACAATTGTCTCATTGTATACAAAGACAATGTTAAGGTGCCATTTGACAATAATTCAAAATAAAACGATTTCCACTTCATGTGGAATGGAACCAACGCTTCAAACTTTTGCATTATATTATAAATGTTGATAAACCGTTGATAATACTTCGGTATAAACAAGCAACTTAATTTTCAACTTATGCTATTTTTCAGACACCAGTAAAGATGGCGAACGCTACAAGAACCAAGAGTTGCCAAATGAAGACAAGTACACCACGTCAGACAAAGAAATATTTGTCAACTCAGAAACGATTCAATGGTGAACCTGATGAAGCATCCGCCACTACTCGTTGGTTGTCGACATCCTTCGACTTCACGCCGAAGAAATCAGAGAAACCAGAATTAATCCAAGATTTGTTCACACAAATGGCAGATACGAGCTCCTGGTCGAGCTGTTTAGACGATATTAGCATGAGAACTAGACAGCCGGTACAAATCAAGGATTCTGTATCTGCTCGGCTTTTCCCGTCATCTTTGCCAATTTCTGCCGAGGTTTATTCGAGAAGCTCCGTAACCACTCGATGACTGTCTTCCTCACCCGAGATTTCGAGTTGTGACGAGATTTCATTTGGTATCCTTGGAGAGCGGTCCAGCAACAGTCAATGCCTTCGACGAAACATGACCAATTTACAAACGTGTCCGGTAGAAACCGAAGACGATGTGTGCAGTTATGATGTAATGGGAGACCATCGACCTCTCGATTCATCTCTGGAATATCTCATAGACTTCAGCAACATTCGTCATTTCCGGTCTCTGCCTGCTTTTAAGAAAGTCGGAACTGTTTTAAGTAAAGGTGACAACAAAGTGAAATATTTAAAAAGTACAATGGTTTAGTTATTTAACTGTGATACAATCAATAATGTAGAATTATTTCATTGTTATCGTTGTTATGCTTCATGTTCTGTTAAGTCTGTTGTTATTAAAGTGTTACTATATATATCTTTTTGTTTACTTTCTTCATTACATTTTCATAGAATGTGGACATTATTCTTAACCAGAAAAGACGGTCATTTCATGCCGTTACAACGATATAGATATATTACATTAAATACCTCGACATTTTCTAAATAAACTAAATTTGACAAATGCAAATCAAGCGTTGAAGTAAAACCTGTGTGACTAAGCAAAATCAAGCTGCAAGTTTCTGATATCGCTGGAACAAAAAGAATTACCAGCTTTCCTATATTATTAATACGCATGTTACAAGTGGCATTTCTCAGTGAACTTATACCTATAAAATTATAGCCATCTTAGATAAGCGTTAATAATGACCAACTCTTAGACGTGTCAGGTAGAAAACGAGGCTAATGTATGCAGTTTTGAAGCAGTCGGAAACCATCGACTTCTAGAGGTCTAATAGATCTGTTGGACACGTTCGTCATTTCCGACTTTTCTTTGAGTTTAATTTTGATGTTGTTGTGCTTTATTTGTTCAGGGCGTTTGGACCCCATTATAGCCCATTTAACGACATTTTTCTTGTCATAATCGTATCTATAATCCGATAGCATTGCATACTTTCGGTATATTTAATTGAAAGTTAAATTACTCATATAATTGTTTGAATTTTTCTGGTTCTAATCCGATAGGTTCGCTATAAGTAGTTTTTAAATTAAGTTCTATTTCATTCTATGGGTTTGTAATCGTCCGCCGACACCTTTAATTCCAACTGAAACATGACAAAATATCAGACTTGTTTTATGTGTAAATGGAATTAAAAGAAAAAGCTGGATAGCGTACATCAAGATCGCAAAAAGGAAACATATAAAGAAAAAATAGTCATTTGAAAGAACACAGCCTACGGAAAACAATACCACCAGAGCGTCAATTAAACACAATGTTTTACACAATTAAAATCCAATCGGCAATGTGAAATAATTAACTAAAAATGGCGTCGGTCACCGACATATAGCAGTTTAACTTTGATTGCTCATCAAAGCGTCGGGCGTGGAAGCGTTTTGGTTAATTGATTGCCCAATTAGCGATTCGTGGCTAATGTTCCGGACGTCAGAAATGAGGCCAGACTCACTCAAGCACAAAGTCACGTGACCTTATCTAAACGCTACAAATAAGTCATGCAGTTAAAGCGTTTAACATCATTGTTTTCTAAACAATATACGCAACAAGAAGCTAACAGCTTACTGCCAATTTAGATTTAAACTCAGACGAGAAACAAAATGGCAACAAAACTGACACTAAGGTTAAAGGTATGTTCGTACTTCCTTACACACTAGAAATAATTAACAATTGTCTCATTGTATACAAAGACAATGTTAAGGTGCCATTTGACAATAATTCAAAATAAAACGATTTCCACTTCATGTGGAATGGAACCAACGCTTCAAACTTTTGCATTATATTATAAATGTTGATAAACCGTTGATAATACTTCGGTATAAACAAGCAACTTAATTTTCAACTTATGCTATTTTTCAGACACCAGTAAAGATGGCGAACGCTACAAGAACCAAGAGTTGCCAAATGAAGACAAGTACA
Source organism: Sinonovacula constricta (assembly GCA_007844125.1). NCBI lineage: Eukaryota > Metazoa > Mollusca > Bivalvia > Cardiida > Solecurtidae > Sinonovacula > Sinonovacula constricta. The sequence continues at coordinate 27,122,048 of CM017571.1, forward strand.
CCACGTCAGACAAAGAAATATTTGTCAACTCAGAAACGATTCAATGGTGAACCTGATGAAGCATCCGCCACTACTCGTTGGTTGTCGACATCCTTCGACTTCACGCCGAAGAAATCAGAGAAACCAGAATTAATCCAAGATTTGTTCACACAAATGGCAGATACGAGCTCCTGGTCGAGCTGTTTAGACGATGTTAGCATGAGAACTAGACAGCCGGTACAAATCAAGGATTCTGTATCTGCTCGGCTTTTCCCGTCATCTTTGCCAATTTCTGCCGAGGTTTATTCGAGAAGCTCCGTAACCACTCGATGACTGTCTTCCTCACCCGAGATTTCGAGTTGTGACGAGATTTCATTTGGTATCCTTGGAGAGCGGTCTAGCAACAGTCAATGCCTTCGACGAAACATGACCAATTTACAAACGTGTCCGGTAGAAACCGAAGACGATGTGTGCAGTTATGATGTAATGGGAGACCATCGACCTCTCGATTCATCTCTGGAATATCTCATAGACTTCAGCAACATTCGTCATTTCCGGTCTCTGCCTGCTTTTAAGAAAGTCGGAACTGTTTTAAGTAAAGGTGACAACAAAGTGAAATATTTAAAAAGTACAATGGTTTAGTTATTTAACTGTGATACAATCAATAATGTAGAATTATTTCATTGTTATCGTTGTTATGCTTCATGTTCTGTTAAGTCTGTTGTTATTAAAGTGTTACTATATATATCTTTTTGTTTACTTTCTTCATTACATTTTCATAGAATGTGGACATTATTCTTAACCAGAAAAGACGGTCATTTCATGCCGTTACAACGATATAGATATATTACATTAAATACCTCGACATTTTCTAAATAAACTAAATTTGACAAATGCAAATCAAGCGTTGAAGTAAAATCTGTGTGACTAAGCAAAATCAAGCTGCAAGTTTCTGATATCGCTGGAACAAAAAGAATTACCAGCTTTCCTATATTATTAATACGCATGTTACAAGTGGCATTTCTCAGTGAACTTATACCTATAAAATTATAGCCATCTTAGATAAGCTTTAATAATGCCAACTCTTAGACGTGTCAGGTAGAAAACGAGGCTAATGTATCCTGTTTTGAAGCAGTCGGAAACCATCGACTTCTAGAGGTCTAATATATCTGTTGGACACGTTCGTCATTTCCGACTTTTCTCTGCGTTTAATTTTGATGTTGTTGTGCTTTATTTGTTCAGGGCGTTTGGACCCCATTATAGCCCATTTAACGACATTTTTCTTGTCATAATCGTATCTATAATCCGATAGCATTGCATACTTTCGGTATATTTAATTGAAAGTTAAATTACTCATACAATTGTTTGAATTTTTCTGGTTCAAATCCGATAGGGTCGCTATAAGTAGTTTTTTAAATTATGTTCTATTTCATTCTATGGGTTTTTAATCGTCCGCCGACACCTTTAATTCCAACTGAAACAAGACGAAATATCCGACTTGTTTTATGTGTAAATGGAATTAAAAGAAACAGCTGGATAGCGTACACCAAGATCGCAAAAAGGAAACATATAAAGAAAAAATAGTCATTTGAAAGAACACAACCTACGGAAAACAATACCACCAGAGCGTCAATTAAACACAATGTTTTACACAATTAAAATCCAATCGGCAATGTGAAATAATTAACTAAAAATGGCGTCGGTCACCAACATATAGCAGTTTAACTTTGATTGCTCATCAAAGCGTCGGGCGTGGAAGCGTTTTGGTTAATTGATTGCCCAATTAGCGATTCGTGGCTAATGTTCCGGACGTCAGAAATGAGGCCAGACTCACTCAAGCACAAAGTCACGTGACCTTATCTAAACGCTACAAATAAGTCATGCAGTTAAGGCGTTTAACATCATTGTTTTCTAAACAATACACGCAACAAGAAGCTAACAGCTTACTGCCAATTTAGATTTAAACTCAGACGAGAAACAAAATGGCAACAAAACTGACACTAAGGTTAAAGGTATGTTCGCACTTCCTTACACACTAGAATTAATTAACAATCGTCTCATTGTATACAAAGACAATGTAAAGGTGCCATTTGACAATAATTCAAAATAAAAAGATTTCCACTTCATGTTGAATGGAACCAACGCTTCAAACTTTTGCATTATATTATATATGTTTGATACACCGTTGATAATACTTCGGTATAAACAAGCAACTTAATTTTCAACTTATGCTATTTTCCAGACACCAGTAAAGATGGCGACCGCTACAAGAACCAAGAGGTGCCAAATGAAAACAAGTACACCACGTCAGACAAAGAAATATTTGTCAACTCAGAAAAGATTCAATGGTCAACCTGATGAAGCATCCGCCACTACTCGTTGGTTGTCGACTTCCTTCGACTCCACGCCAAAGAAATCAGAGAAACCAGAATTAATCCAAGATTTTTTCACATCAATGGCAGATACGAGCTCCTGGTCGAGCTGTTTAGACGATGTTAGCAAGGAAACTAGACAGCCGGTACAAATCAAGGATTCTGTATCTGCTCGGCTTTTTCCGTCATCGTTGCCAATTTCTGCCGAGGTTTATTCGAGAAGCTCCGTAACCACTCGATGGCTGTCTTCATCACCCGAGAAGATTTCGAGTTGTGACGAGATTTCATTTGGAATCCTTGGAGAGCGGTCTAGCAACAGTCAATGCCTTCGACGAAACATGACCAATTTACAAACGTGTCCGGTAGAAACCGAAGAAGATTTGTGCAGTTATGATGTAATGGGAGACCATCGACCTCTCGATTCATCTCTGGAATATCTCATAGACTTCAGCAACATTCGTCATTTCCGGTCTCTGCCTGCTTTTAAGAAAGTCGGAACAGTTTTAAGTAAAGGTGACAACAAAGTGAAATATTTAAAAAGTACAATGGTTTAGTTATTTAACTGTGATACAATAAATAATGTAGAATTATTTTATTGTTATCGTTGTTATGCTTCATATTCTGTTAAGTCTGTTGTTATTAAAGTGTTATTATATATATCTTTTTTGTTTACTTTCTTCATTACATTTTCATAGAATGTGGACATTATTCTTTACCAGAAAAGACGGTCATTTCATGCCGTTACAACGATACATATATTACAGTAAATACCTCGACATTTTCTAAATAAACTTAATTTGACAAATGCAAATCAAGCGTTGAAATAAAATCTGTGTGACTAAGCAAAATCAAGCTGCAAGTTTCTGATATCGCTGGAACAAAAGGAATTACCAGCTTTCCTATATTATTAATACGCATGTAACAAGTGGCATTTCTCAGTGAACTTATACCTATAAAACTATAGCCATCTAAGTTTTAATAATGACCAACTGTTAAACGTGTCAGGTAGAAAACGAGGCTAATGTATTCAGTTTTGAAGCAGTCGGAAACCATCGACTTCTAGAGGTCTAATAGATCTGTTGGACACATTCGTCATTTCTGGTTTTTCTCTGCGTTTAATAAAACAGCATCTTGTCAATGTACAGGATATACAGATGTTTAAAAGTCATATTTAATACAATAAAATACAATGTAACGGGGCGATTAAACATTTTAAGTTAATTATCGATAATGTATGAATTGTATGCATCTTTACTATTTCAATTATTTTCAGATTTATTCCTCACTTTAGAAAACATTTGGATACTGGAAATGTAAGAAATTTCTGATTAAATAGAACTAAGAAAGACACAAATGGACCAATTCTGTAATAACAAAATCACCCATACAACCAGTAAACATAGTTACTTGTAGACAGACTATTTTGTCCACAATATACAATCTATTTATCCACAATGACAACTCAGAACATTCTTGCTAATGAAAGACTTATAAAACGTCAATATGCGTCAAATAAATAATGTTGAGGCTCTTGATTTTGATGTTGTTGTGCTTTATTTGTTCAGGGCGTTTGGACCGCATTATAGCCCATTTAACGGCATTTTTATTGTCATAATCGTATCTATAATCCGATAGCATTGCATACTTTCGGTATATTTAATAGAAAGTTAAATTACTCATACAATTGTTTGACTCTTTCTGGTTCAAATCCGATAGTGTTGCTACAAGTAGTTTTTAAATTAAGTTTTATTTCATTCCATGGGTTTGTAATCGTCCGCCGACACCTTTAATTTCAACTGAAACAAGACGAAATATCCGACTTGTTTTATGTGTAAATGGAATTAAAAGAAAAAGCTGGATAGCGTACACCAAGATCGCAAAAAGGAAACATATAAAGAAAAAATAGTCATTTGAAAGAACACAACCTACGGAAAACAATACCACCAGAGCGTCAATTAAACACAATGTTTTACACAATTAAAATCCAATCGGCAATGTGAAATAATTAACTAAAAATGGCGTCGGTCACCGACATATAGCAGTTTAACTTTGATTGCTCATCAAAGCGTCGGGCGTGGAAGCGTTTTGGTTAATTGATTGCCCAATAAGCGATTCGTGGCTAATGTTCCGGACGTCAGAAATGAGGCCAGACTCACTCAAGCACAAAGTCACGTGACCTTATCTAAACGCTACAAATAAGTCATGCAGTTAAGGCGTTTAACATCATTGTTTTCTAAACAATACACGCAACAAGAAGCTAACAGCTTACTGCCAATTTAGATTTAAACTCAGACGAGAAACAAAATGGCAACAAAACTGACACTAAGGTTAAAGGTATGTTCGCACTTCCTTACACACTAGAATTAATATACAATCGTCTCATTTTATACAAAGAAAATGTTAAGGTGCCATTTGACAATAATTCAAAATAAAAAGATTTCCACTTCATGTGGAATGGAACCAACGCTTCAAACTTTTGCATTATATTATAAATGTTGATACACCGTTGATAATACTTCGGTATAAACAAGCAACTTAATTTTCAACTTATGCTATTTTTCAGACACCAGTAAAGATGGCGAACGCTACAAGAACCAAGAGGTGCCAAATGAAGACAAGTACACCACGCCAGACAAAGAAATATTTGTCAAATCAGAAACGATTCAATGGTTAACCTGATGAAGCATCCGCCACTACTCGTTGGTTGTCGACATCCTTCGACTCCACGCCAAAGAAATCAGATAAACCAGAATTAATCCAAGATTTCTTCACATCAATGGCAGATACGAGCTCCTGGTCGAGCTGTTTAGACGATGTTTGCATGGAAACTAGACAGCCGGTACAAATCAAGGATTCTGTATCTGCTCGGCTTTTTCCGTCATCTTTGCCAATTTCTGCCGAGGTTTATTCGAGAAGCTCCGTAACCACTCGATGGCTGTCTTCCTCACCCGAGATTTCGAGTTGTGACGAGATTTCATTTGGTATCCTTGGAGAGCGGTCCAGCAACAGTCAATGCCTTCGACGAAACATGACCAATTTACAAACGTGTCCGGTAGAAACCGAAGACGATGTGTGCAGTTATGATATAATGGGAGACCATCGACCTCTCGATTCATCTCTGGAATATCTCATAGACTTCAGCAACATGCGTCATTTCCGGTCTCTGCCTGCTTTTAAGAAAGTCGGAACTGTTTTAAGTAAAGGTGACAACAAAGTGAAATATTTAAAAAGTACAATGGTTTAGCTATTTAACTGTGATACAATCAATAATGTAGAATTATTTTATTGTTATCGTTGTTATGCTTCATATTCTGTTAAGTCTGTTGTTATTAAAGTGTTATTATTTATATCTTTTTGTTTACTTTTTTTCATTACATTTTCAAAGAATGTGGACATTATTCTTTACCAGAGAAGACGGTCATTTCATGCCCTTACAACGATATAGATATATTACATTAAATACTTCGACATTTTCTAAATAAACTAAATTTGACAAATGCAAATCAAGCGTTGAAGTAAAATCTGTGTGACTAAGCAAGTTTCTGATATCGCTGGAACAAAAGGAATTACCAGCTTTCCTATGTTATTAATACGCATGTTACAAGTGGCATTTCTCAGTGAACTTATACCTATAAAACTATAGCCATCTTAGATAAGCTTTATCAATGAACAACACTTAAGCGTGTCGGGTAGAAAACGAGGCTAATGTATCCAGTTTTGAAGCAGTCTGAAACCATCGACTTCTAGAGGTCTAATAGATCTGTTGGACACGTTCGTCATTTCCGGCTTTTCTCTACATTTAATAAAACAGCATCTTGTCCATGTACAGGATATACAGATGTTTAAAAGTCATATTTAATACGATAAAATACAATGTAACGGGGCGATTAAACATTTTAAGTTAATTATCGATAATGTATGAATTGTATGCATCTTTACTATTTCAATTATTTTCAGATTTATTCCTCACTTTAGAAAACATGTGGATACTGGAAATGTAAGAAAGTTCTGATTAAATAGAACTAAGAAAGACACAAATGGACCAATTCTGTAATAACAAAATCACCCATACAACCAGTAAACATAGTTACTTGTAGCCAGACTATTTTGTCCACAATATACAACCTATTTGTCCACAATGACAACTCAGAACATTCTTGCTAATGAAAGACTTATAAAACGTCAATATGCGTCAAATAAATAATGTTGAGGCTCTTGATTTTGATGTTGTTGTGCCTCATTTGTTCAGGGCGTTTGGACCCCATTATAGCCCATTTAACGGCATTTTTCTTGTCATAATCGTATCTATAATCCGATAGCATTGCATACTTACGGTATATTTAATTGAAGTTAAATTACTCATACAATTGTTTTGAATTTTTCTGGTTCAAATCCGATAGGGTCGGTATAAGTAGTTTTTAATTAAGTTCTATTTCATTCTATGGGTTTGTAATCGTCGCCGACACCTTTAATTCCAACTGAAACAAGACGAAATATCCGACTTGTTTTATGTGTAAATTGAATTAAAAGAAAAAGCTGGATAGCGTACACCAAGATCGCAAAAAGGAAACATATAAAGCAAAAATAGTCATTTGAAAGAACACAGCCTACGTAAAACAATACCACCAGAGCGTCAATTAAACACAATGTTTTACACAATTAAAATCCAATCGGCAATGTGAAATAATTAACTAAAAATGGCGTCGGTCACCGACATATAGCAGTTTAACTTTGATTGCTCATCAAAGCGTCGGGCGTGGAAGCGTTTTGGTTAATTGATTGCCCAATTAGCGATTCGTGGCTAATGTTCCGGACGTCAGAAATGAGGCCAGACTCACTCAAGCACAAAGTCACGTGACCTTATCTAAACGCTACAAATAAGTCATGCAGTTAAGGCGTTTAACATCATTGTTTTCTAAACAATACACGCAACAAGAAGCTAAAAGGAAACTGCCAATTTAGATTTATACTCAGACGAGAAACGAAATGGCAACAAAACTGACACTAAGGTTGAAGGTATGTTCGTACTTCCTTAAACACTAGAATTAGTTAACAATCGTCTCATTGTATACAAAGACAATGTTAAGGTGCCATTTGACAATAATTCAAAATAAAACGATTTCCACTTCATGTGGAATGGGACCAACGCTTCAAACTTTTGCATTATATTATAAATGTTGATACACCGTTGATAATACTTCGGTATAAACAAAAGCAAATCAAGCGTTGAAGTAAAATCTGTGTGACTAAGCAAAATCAAGCTGCAAGTTTCTGATATCGCTGGAACAAAAAGAATTACCAGCTTTCCTATATTATTAATACGCATGTTACAAGTGGCATTTCTCAGTGAACTTATACCTATAAAACTATAGCCATCTTAGATAAGCGTTAATAATGACCAACTCTTAGACGTGTCAGGTAGAAAACGAGGCTAATGTATCCAGTTTTGAAGCAGTCGGAAACCATCGACTTCTAGAGGTCTAATAGATCTGTTGGACACGTTCGTCATTTCCGGCTTTTCTCTGCGTTTAATTTTGATGTTGTTGTGCTTTATTTGTTCAGTGCGTTTGGACCCCATTATAGCCCATTTAACGGCATTTTTCTTGTCATAATCGTATCTATAATCCGATAGCATTGCATACTTTCGGTATATTTAATTGAAAGTTAAATTACTCATATAATTGTTTGAATTTTTCTGGTTCAAATCCGATAGGGTCGCTATAAGTAGTTTTTAAATTAAGTTCTATTTCATTCTATGGGTTTGTAATCGTCCGCCGACACCTTTAATTCCAACTGAAACATGACGAAATATCAGACTTGTTTTATGTGTAAATGGAATTAAAAGGAAAAGCTGGATAGCGTACATCAAGATCGCAAAAAGGAAACATATAAAGAAAAAATAGTCATTTGAAAGAACACAGCCTACGGAAAACAATACCACCAGAGCGTCAATTAAACACAATGTTTTACACAATTAAAATCCAATCGGCAATGTGAAATAATTAACTAAAAATGGCGTCGGTCACCGACATATAGCAGTTTAACTTTGATTGCTCATCAAAGCGTCGGGCGTGGAAGCGTTTTGGTTAATTGATTGCCCAATTAGCGATTCGTGGCTAATGTTCCGGACGTCAGAAATGAGGCCAGACTCACTCAAGCACAAAGTCACGTGACCTTATCTAAACGCTACAAATAAGTCATGCAGTTAAGGCGTTTAACATCATTGTTTTCTAAACAATACACGCAACAAGAAGCTAAAAGTAAACTGCCAATTTAGATTTATACTCAGACGAGAAACAAAATGGCAACAAAACTGACACTAAGGTTGAAGGTATGTTCGTACTTCCTTAAACACTAGAATTAGTTAACAATCGTCTCATTGTATACAAAGACAATGTTAAGGTGCCATTTGACAATAATTCAAAATAAAACGATTTCCACTTCATGTGGAATGGGACCAACGCTTTAAACTTTTGCATTATATTATAAATGTTGATACACCGTTGATAATACTTCGGTATAAACAAATGCAAATCAAGCGTTGAAGTAAAATCTGTGTGACTAAGCAAAATCAAGCTGCAAGTTTCTGATATCGCTGGAACAAAAAGAATTACCAGCTTTCCTATATTATTAATACGCATGTTACAAGTGGTATTTCTCAGTGAACTTATACCTATAAAACTATAGCCATCTTAGATAAGCGTTAATAATGACCAACTCTTAGACGTGTCAGGTAGAAAACGAGGCTAATGTATCCAGTTTTGAAGCAGTCGGAAACCATCGACTTCTAGAGGTCTAATAGATCTGTTGGACACGTTCGTCATTTCCGGCTTTTCTCTGCGTTTAATTTTGATGTTGTTGTGCTTTATTTGTTCAGGGCGTTTGGACCCCATTATAGCCCATTTAACGGCATTTTTCTTGTCATAATCGTATCTATAATCCGATAGCATTGCATACTTTCGGTATATTTAATTGAAAGTTAAATTACTCATATAATTGTTTGAATTTTTCTGGTTCAAATCCGATAGGGTCGCTATAAGTAGTTTTTAAATTAAGTTCTATTTCATTCTATGGGTTTGTAATCGTCCGCCGACACCTTTAATTCCAACTGAAACATGACGAAATATCAGACTTGTTTTATGTGTAAATGGAATTAAAAGAAAAAGCTGGATAGCGTACATCAAGATCGCAAAAAGGAAACATATAAAGAAAAAATGGTCATTTGAAAGAACACAGCCTACGGAAAACAATACCAACAGAGCGTCAATTAAAAACACTGTTTTACACAATTAAAATCCAATCGGCAATGTGAAATAATTAACTAAAAATGGCGTCGGTCACCGACATATAGCAGTTTAACTTTGATTGCTCATCAAAGCGTCGGGCGTGGAAGCGTTTTGGTTAATTGATTGCCCAATTAGCGATTCGTGGCTAATGTTCCGGACGTCAGAAATGAGGCCAGACTCACTCAAGCACAAAGTCACGTGACCTTATCTAAACGCTACAAATAAGTCATGCAGTTCTAAACAATATACGCAACAAGAAGCTAAAAGTTAACTGCCAATTTAGATTTAAACTCAGACGAGAAACAAAATGGCAATAAAACTGACACTAAGGTTAAAGGTATGTTCGTACTTCCTTACACACTAGAATTAATTAACAATCGTCTCATTGTATACAAAGACAATGTTAAGGTGCCATTTGACAATAATTCAAAATAAAACGATTTCCACTTCATGTGGAATGGGACCAACGCTTCAAACTTTTGCATTATATTATAAATGTTGATACACCGTTGATAATACTTCGGTATAAACAAGCAACTTAATTTTCAACTTATGCTATTTTTCAGACACCAGTAAAGATGGCGAACGCTACAAGAACCAAGAGGTGCCAAATGAAGACAAGTACACCACGTAAGACAAAGAAATATTTGTCAACTCAGAAACGATTCAATGGTGAACCTGATGAAGCATCCGCCACTACTCGTTGGTTGTCGACATCCTTCGACTTTACGCCGAAGAAATCAGAGAAACCAGAATTAATCCAAGATTTGTTCACATCAATGGCAGATACGAGCTCCTGGTCGAGCTGTTTAGACGATGTTAGCATGGAAAATAGACAGCCGGTACAAATCAAGGATTCTGTATCTGCTCGGCTTTTTCCGTCATCTTTGCCAATTTCTGCCGAGGTTTATTCGAGAAGCTCCGTAACCACTCGATGGCTGTCTTCCTCACCCGAGATTTCGAGTTGTGACGAGATTTCATTTGGTATCCTTGGAGAGCGGTCCAGCAACAGTCAATGCCTTCGACGAAACATGACCAATTTACAAACGTGTCCGGTAGAAACCGAAGACGATGTGTGCAGTTATGATGTAATGGGAGACCATCGACCTCTCGATTCATCTCTGGAATATCTCATAGACTTCAGCAACATGCGTCATTTCCGGTCTCTGCCTGCTTTTAAGAAAGTCGGAACTGTTTTAAGTAAAGGTGACAACAAAGTGAAATATTTAAAAAGTACAATGGTTTAGTTATTTAACTGTGATACAATCAATAATGTAGAATTATTTTATTGTTATCGTTGTTATGCTTCATGTTCTGTTAAGTCTGTTGTTATTAAAGTTTTATTATATATATCTTTTTGTTTACTTTCTTCATTACATTTTCATAGAATGTGGACATTATTCTTAACCAGAAAAGACGGTCATTTCATGCCGTTACAACGATATAGATATATTACATTAAATACCTCGACATTTTCTAAATAAACTAAATTTGACAAATGCAAATCAAGCGTTGAAGTAAAACCTGTGTGACTAAGCAACATCAAGCTGCAAGTTTCTGATATCGCTGGAACAAAAAGAATTACCAGCTTTCCTATATTATTAATACGCATGTTACAAGTGGCATTTCTCAGTGAACTTATACCTATAAAACTATAGCCATCTTAGATAAGCGTTAATAATGACCAACTCTTAGACGTGTCAGGTAGAAAACGAGGCTAATGTATCCAGTTTTGAAGCAGTCGGAAACCATCGACTTCTAGAGGTCTAATAGATCTGTTGGACACGTTCGTCATTTCCGGCTTTTCTCTGCGTTTAATTTTGATGTTGTTGTGCTTTATTTGTTCAGGGCGTTTGGACCCCATTATAGCCCATTTAACGGCATTTTTCTTGTCATAATCGTATCTATAATCCGATAGCATTGCATACTTTCGGTATATTTAATTGAAAGTTAAATTACTCATATAATTGTTTGAATTTTTCTGGTTCAAATCCGATAGGGTCGCTATAAGTAGTTTTTAAATTAAGTTCTATTTCATTCTATGGGTTTGTAATCGTCCGCCGACACCTTTAATTCCAACTGAAACATGACGAAATATCAGACTTGTTTTATGTGTAAATGGAATTAAAAGAAAAAGCTGGATAGCGTACATCAAGATCGCAAAAAGGACACATATAAAGCAAAAATAGTCATTTGAAAGAACACAGCCTACGGAAAACAATACCAACAGAGCGTCAATTAAACACAATGTTTTACACAATTAAAATCCAATCGGCAATGTGAAATAATTAACTAAAAATGGCGTCGGTCACCGACATATAGCAGTTTAACTTTGATTGCTCATCAAAGCGTCGGGCGTGGAAGCGTTTTGGTTAATTGATTGCCCAATTAGCGATTCGTGGCTAATGTTCCGGACGTCAGAAATGAGGCCAGACTCACTCAAGCACAAAGTCACGTGACCTTATCTAAACGCTACAAATAAGTCATGCAGTTCTAAACAATATACGCAACAAGAAGCTAAAAGTTAACTGCCAATTTAGATTTAAACTCAGACGAGAAACAAAATGGCAACAAAACTGACACTAAGGTTAAAGGTATGTTCGTACTTCCTTACACACTAGAATTAATTAACAATCGTCTCATTGTATACAAAGACAATGTTAAGGTGCCATTTGACAATAATTCAAAATAAAACGATTTCCACTTCATGTGGAATGGGACCAACGCTTCAAACTTTTGCATTATATTATAAATGTTGATACACCGTTGATAATACTTCGGTATAAACAAGCAACTTAATTTTCAACTTATGCTATTTTTCAGACACCAGTAAAGATGGCGAACGCTACAAGAACCAAGAGGTGCCAAATGAAGACAAGTACACCACGTAAGACAAAGAAATATTTGTCAACTCAGAAACGATTCAATGGTGAACCTGATGAAGCATCCGCCACTACTCGTTGGTTGTCGACATCCTTCGACTTTACGCCGAAGAAATCAGAGAAACCAGAATTAATCCAAGATTTGTTCACATCAATGGCAGATACGAGCTCCTGGTCGAGCTGTTTAGACGATGTTAGCATGGAAAATAGACAGCCGGTACAAATCAAGGATTCTGTATCTGCTCGGCTTTTTCCGTCATCTTTGCCAATTTCTGCCGAGGTTTATTCGAGAAGCTCCGTAACCACTCGATGGCTGTCTTCCTCACCCGAGATTTCGAGTTGTGACGAGATTTCATTTGGTATCCTTGGAGAGCGGTCCAGCAACAGTCAATGCCTTCGACGAAACATGACCAATTTACAAACGTGTCCGGTAGAAACCGAAGACGATGTGTGCAGTTATGATGTAATGGGAGACCATCGACCTCTCGATTCATCTCTGGAATATCTCATAGACTTCAGCAACATGCGTCATTTCCGGTCTCTGCCTGCTTTTAAGAAAGTCGGAACTGTTTTAAGTAAAGGTGACAACAAAGTGAAATATTTAAAAAGTACAATGGTTTAGTTATTTAACTGTGATACAATCAATAATGTAGAATTATTTTATTGTTATCGTTGTTATGCTTCATGTTCTGTTAAGTCTGTTGTTATTAAAGTTTTATTATATATATCTTTTTGTTTACTTTCTTCATTACATTTTCATAGAATGTGGACATTATTCTTAACCAGAAAAGACGGTCATTTCATGCCGTTACAACGATATAGATATATTACATTAAATACCTCGACATTTTCTAAATAAACTAAATTTGACAAATGCAAATCAAGCGTTGAAGTAAAATCTGTGTGACTAAGCAACATCAAGCTGCAAGTTTCTGATATCGCTGGAACAAAAAGAATTACCAGCTTTCCTATATTATTAATACGCATGTTACAAGTGGCATTTCTCAGTGAACTTATACCTATAAAACTATAGCCATCTTAGATAAGCGTTAATAATGACCAACTCTTAGACGTGTCAGGTAGAAAACGAGGCTAATGTATCCAGTTTTGAAGCAGTCGGAAACCATCGACTTCTAGAGGTCTAATAGATCTGTTGGACACGTTCGTCATTTCCGGCTTTTCTCTGCGTTTAATTTTGATGTTGTTGTGCTTTATTTGTTCAGGGCGTTTGGACCCCATTATAGCCCATTTAACGGCATTTTTCTTGTCATAATCGTATCTATAATCCGATAGCATTGCATACTTTCGGTATATTTAATTGAAAGTTAAATTACTCATATAATTGTTTGAATTTTTCTGGTTCAAATCCGATAGGGTCGCTATAAGTAGTTTTTAAATTAAGTTCTATTTCATTCTATGGGTTTGTAATCGTCCGCCGACACCTTTAATTCCAACTGAAACATGACGAAATATCAGACTTGTTTTATGTGTAAATGGAATTAAAAGAAAAAGCTGGATAGCGTACATCAAGATCGCAAAAAGGACACATATAAAGCAAAAATAGTCATTTGAAAGAGCACAGCCTACGGAAAACAATACCAACAGAGCGTCAATTAAACACAATGTTTTACACAATTAAAATCCAATCGGCAATGTGAAATAATTAACTAAAAATGGCGTCGGTCACCGACATATAGCAGTTTAACTTTGATTGCTCATCAAAGCGTCGGGCGTGGAAGCGTTTTGGTTAATTGATTGCCCAATTAGCGATTCGTGGCTAATGTTCCGGACGTCAGAAATGAGGCCAGACTCACTCAAGCACAAAGTCACGTGACCTTATCTAAACGCTACAAATAAGTCATGCAGTTCTAAACAATATACGCAACAAGAAGCTAAAAGTTAACTGCCAATTTAGATTTAAACTCAGACGAGAAACAAAATGGCAACAAAACTGACACTAAGGTTAAAGGTATGTTCGTACTTCCTTACACACTAGAATTAATTAACAATCGTCTCATTGTATACAAAGACAATGTTAAGGTGCCATTTGACAATAATTCAAAATAAAACGATTTCCACTTCATGTGGAATGGGACCAACGCTTCAAACTTTTGCATTATATTATAAATGTTGATACACCGTTGATAATACTTCGGTATAAACAAGCAACTTAATTTTCAACTTATGCTATTTTTCAGACACCAGTAAAGATGGCGAACGCTACAAGAACCAAGAGGTGCCAAATGAAGACAAGTACACCACGTAAGACAAAGAAATATTTGTCAACTCAGAAACGATTCAATGGTGAACCTGATGAAGCATCCGCCACTACTCGTTGGTTGTCGACATCCTTCGACTTTACGCCGAAGAAATCAGAGAAACCAGAATTAATCCAAGATTTGTTCACATCAATGGCAGATACGAGCTCCTGGTCGAGCTGTTTAGACGATGTTAGCATGGAAAATAGACAGCCGGTACAAATCAAGGATTCTGTATCTGCTCGGCTTTTTCCGTCATCTTTGCCAATTTCTGCCGAGGTTTATTCGAGAAGCTCCGTAACCACTCGATGGCTGTCTTCCTCACCCGAGATTTCGAGTTGTGACGAGATTTCATTTGGTATCCTTGGAGAGCGGTCCAGCAACAGTCAATGCCTTCGACGAAACATGACCAATTTACAAACGTGTCCGGTAGAAACCGAAGACGATGTGTGCAGTTATGATATAATGGGAGACCATCGACCTCTCGATTCATCTCTGGAATATCTCATAGACTTCAGCAACATGCGTCATTTCCGGTCTCTGTCTGCTTTTAAGAAAGTCGGAACTGTTTTAAGTAAAGGTGACAACAAAGTGAAATATTTAAAAAGTACAATGGTTTAGTTATTTAACTGTGATACAATCAATAATGTAGAATTATTTTATTGTTATCGTTGTTATGCTTCATGTTCTGTTAAGTCTGTTGTTATTAAAGTTTTATTATATATATCTTTTTGTTTACTTTCTTCATTACATTTTCATAGAATGTGGACATTATTCTTAACCAGAAAAGACGGTCATTTCATGCTGTTACAACGATATAGATATATTACATTAAATACCTCGACATTTTCTAAATAAACTAAATTTGACAAATGCAAATCAAGCGTTGAAGTAAAATCTGTGTGACTAAGCAACATCAAGCTGCAAGTTTCTGATATCGCTGGAACAAAAAGAATTACCAGCTTTCCTATATTATTAATACGCATGTTACAAGTGGCATTTCTCAGTGAACTTATACCTATAAAACTATAGCCATCTTAGATAAGCGTTAATAATGACCAACTCTTAGACGTGTCAGGTAGAAAACGAGGCTAATGTATCCAGTTTTGAAGCAGTCGGAAACCATCGACTTCTAGAGGTCTAATAGATCTGTTGGACACGTTCGTCATTTCCGGCTTTTCTCTGCGTTTAATTTTGATGTTGTTGTGCTTTATTTGTTCAGGGCGTTTGGACCCCATTATAGCCCATTTAACGGCATTTTTCTTGTCATAATCGTATCTATAATCCGATAGCATTGCATACTTTCGGTATATTTAATTGAAAGTTAAATTACTCATATAATTGTTTGAATTTTTCTGGTTCAAATCCGATAGGGTCGCTATAAGTAGTTTTTAAATTAAGTTCTATTTCATTCTATGGGTTTGTAATCGTCCGCCGACACCTTTAATTCCAACTGAAACATGACGAAATATCAGACTTGTTTTATGTGTAAATGGAATTAAAAGAAAAAGCTGGATAGCGTACATCAAGATCGCAAAAAGGAAACATATAAAGAAAAAATAGTCATTTGAAAGAACACAACCTACGGAAAACAATACCACCAGAGCGTCAATTAAACACAATGTTTTACACAATTAAAATCCAATCGGCAATGTGAAATAATTAACTAAAAATGGCGTCGGTTACCGACATATAGCAGTTTAACTTTGATTGCTCATCAAAGCGTCGGGCGTGGAAGCGTTTTGGTTAATTGATTGCCCAATTAGCGATTCGTGGCTAATGTTCCGGACGTCAGAAATGAGGCCAGACTCACTCAAGCACAAAGTCACGTGACCTTATCTAAACGCTACAAATAAGTCATGCAGTTAAGGCGTTTAACATCATTGTTTTCTAAACAATACACGCAACAAGAAGCTAACAGCTTACTGCCAATTTAGATTTAAACTCAGACGAGAAACAAAATGGCAACAAAACTGACACTAAGGTTAAAGGTATGTTCGTACTTCCTTACACACTAGAATTAATTAACAATTGTCTCATTGTATACAAAGACAATGTTAAGGTGCCATTTGACAATAATTCAAAATAAAACGATTTCCACTTCATGTGGAATGGGACCAACGCTTCAAACTTTTGCATTATATTATATATGTTGATACACCGTTGATAATACTTCGGTATAAACAAGCAACTTAATTTTCAACTTATGCTATTTTTCAGACACCAGTAAAGATGGCGAACGCTACAAGAACCAAGAGTTGCCAAATGAAGACAAGTACACCACGTCAGACAAAGAAATATTTGTCAACTCAGAAACGATTCAATGGTCAACCTGATGAAGCATCCGCCACTACTCGTTGGTTGTCGACATCCTTCGATTTCACGCCGAAGAAATCAGAGAAACCAGAATTAATCCAAGATTTGTTCACACCAATGGCAGATACGAGCTCCTGGTCGAGCTGTTTAGACGATGTTAGCATGGAAACTAGACAGCCGGTACAAATCAAGGATTCTGTATCTGCTCGGCTTTTCCCGTCATCTTTGCCAATTTCTGCCGAGGTTTATTCGAGAAGCTCCGTAACCACTCGATGGCTGTCTTCCTCACCCGAGATTTCGAGTTGTGACGAGATTTCATTTGGTATCCTTGGAGAGCGGTCCAGCAACAGTCAATGCCTTCGACGAAACATGACCAATTTACAAACGTGTCCGGTAGAAACCGAAGACGATGTGTGCAGTTATGATGTAATGGGAGTCGATTCATCTCTGGAATATCTCATAGACTTCAGCAACATGCGTCATTTCCGGTCTCTGCCTGCTTTTAAGAAAGTCGGAACTGTTTTAAGTAAAGGTGACAACAAAGTGAAATATTTAAAAAGTACAATGGTTTAGTTATTTAACTGTGATACAATCAATAATGTAGAATTATTTTATTGTTATCGTTGTTATGCTTCATGTTCTGTTAAGTCTGTTGTTATTAAAGTGTTATTATATATATCTTTTTGTTTACTTTCTTCATTACATTTTCATAGAATGTGGACATTATTCTTAACCAGAAAAGACGGCCATTTCATGCCGTTACAACGATATAGATATATTACATTAAATACCTCGACATTTTCTAAATAAACTAAATTTGACAAATGCAAATCAAGCGTTGAAGTAAAATCTGTGTGACTAAGCAAAATCAAGCTGCAAGTTTCTGATATCGCTGGAACAAAAAGAATTACCAGCTTTCCTATATTATTAATACGCATGTTACAAGTGGCATTTCTCAGTGAACTTATACCTATAAAACTATAGCCATCTTAGATAAGCGTTAATAATGACCAACTCTTAGACGTGTCAGGTAGAAAACGAGGCTAATGTATCCAGTTTTGAAGCAGTCGGAAACCATCGACTTCTAGAGGTCTAATAGATCTGTTGGACACGTTCGTCATTTCCGGCTTTTCTCTGCGTTTAATTTTGATGTTGTTGTGCTTTATTTGTTCAGGGCGTTTGGACCCCATTATAGCCCATTTAACGGCATTTTTCTTGTCATAATCGTATCTATAATCCGATAGCATTGCATACTTTCGGTATATTTAATTGAAAGTTAAATTACTCATATAATTGTTTGAATTTTTCTGGTTCAAATCCGATAGGGTCGCTATAAGTAGTTTTTAAATTAAGTTCTATTTCATTCTATGGGTTTGTAATCGTCCGCCGACACCTTTAATTCCAACTGAAACATGACGAAATATCAGACTTGTTTTATGTGTAAATGGAATTAAAAGAAAAAGCTGGATAGCGTACATCAAGATCGCAAAAAGGAAACATATAAAGAAAAAATAGTCATTTGAAAGAACACAGCCTACGGAAAACAATACCACCAGAGCGTCAATTAAACACAATGTTTTACACAATTAAAATCCAATCGGCAATGTGAAATAATTAACTAAAAATGGCGTCGGTCACCGACATATAGCAGTTTAACTTTGATTGCTCATCAAAGCGTCGGGCGTGGAAGCGTTTTGGTTAATTGATTGCCTAATTAGCGATTCGTGGCTAATGTTCCGGACGTCAGAAATGAGGCCAGACTCACTCAAGCACAAAGTCACGTGACCTTATCTAAACGCTACAAATAAGTCATGCAGTTAAGGCGTTTAACATCATTGTTTTCTAAACAATATACGCAACAAGAAGCTAACAGCTTACTGCCAATTTAGATTTAAACTCAGACGAGAAACAAAATGGCAACAAAACTGACACTAAGGTTAAAGGTATGTTCGTACTTCCTTACACACTAGAATTAATTAACAATCGTCTCATTGTATACAAAGACAATGTTAAGGTGCCATTTGACAATAATTCAAAATAAAACGATTTCCACTTCATGTGGAATGGGACCAACGCTTCAAACTTTTGCATTATATTATAAATGTTGATACACCGTTGATAATACTTCGGTATAAACAAGCAACTTAATTTTCAACTTATGCTATTTTTCAGACACCAGTAAAGATGGCGAACGCTACAAGAACCAAGAGGTGCCAAATGAAGACAAGTACACCACGTAAGACAAAGAAATATTTGTCAACTCAGAAACGATTCAATGGTGAACCTGATGAAGCATCCGCCACTACTCGTTGGTTGTCGACATCCTTCGACTTTACGCCGAAGAAATCAGAGAAACCAGAATTAATCCAAGATTTGTTCACATCAATGGCAGATACGAGCTCCTGGTCGAGCTGTTTAGACGATGTTAGCATGGAAAATAGACAGCCGGTACAAATCAAGGATTCTGTATCTGCTCGGCTTTTTCCGTCATCTTTGCCAATTTCTGCCGAGGTTTATTCGAGAAGCTCCGTAACCACTCGATGGCTGTCTTCCTCACCCGAGATTTCGAGTTGTGACGAGATTTCATTTGGTATCCTTGGAGAGCGGTCCAGCAACAGTCAATGCCTTCGACGAAACATGACCAATTTACAAACGTGTCCGGTAGAAACCGAAGACGATGTGTGCAGTTATGATGTAATGGGAGACCATCGACCTCTCGATTCATCTCTGGAATATCTCATAGACTTCAGCAACATGCGTCATTTCCGGTCTCTGCCTGCTTTTAAGAAAGTCGGAACTGTTTTAAGTAAAGGTGACAACAAAGTGAAATATTTAAAAAGTACAATGGTTTAGTTATTTAACTGTGATACAATCAATAATGTAGAATTATTTTATTGTTATCGTTGTTATGCTTCATGTTCTGTTAAGTCTGTTGTTATTAAAGTTTTATTATATATATCTTTTTGTTTACTTTCTTCATTACATTTTCATAGAATGTGGACATTATTCTTAACCAGAAAAGACGGTCATTTCATGCCGTTACAACGATATAGATATATTACATTAAATACCTCGACATTTTCTAAATAAACTAAATTTGACAAATGCAAATCAAGCGTTGAAGTAAAATCTGTGTGACTAAGCAACATCAAGCTGCAAGTTTCTGATATCGCTGGAACAAAAAGAATTACCAGCTTTCCTATATTATTAATACGCATGTTACAAGTGGCATTTCTCAGTGAACTTATACCTATAAAACTATAGCCATCTTAGATAAGCGTTAATAATGACCAACTCTTAGACGTGTCAGGTAGAAAACGAGGCTAATGTATCCAGTTTTGAAGCAGTCGGAAACCATCGACTTCTAGAGGTCTAATAGATCTGTTGGACACGTTCGTCATTTCCGGCTTTTCTCTGCGTTTAATTTTGATGTTGTTGTGCTTTATTTGTTCAGGGCGTTTGGACCCCATTATAGCCCATTTAACGGCATTTTTCTTGTCATAATCGTATCTATAATCCGATAGCATTGCATACTTTCGGTATATTTAATTGAAAGTTAAATTACTCATATAATTGTTTGAATTTTTCTGGTTCAAATCCGATAGGGTCGCTATAAGTAGTTTTTAAATTAAGTTCTATTTCATTCTATGGGTTTGTAATCGTCCGCCGACACCTTTAATTCCAACTGAAACATGACGAAATATCAGACTTGTTTTATGTGTAAATGGAATTAAAAGAAAAAGCTGGATAGCGTACATCAAGATCGCAAAAAGGACACATATAAAGCAAAAATAGTCATTTGAAAGAACACAGCCTACGGAAAACAATACCAACAGAGCGTCAATTAAACACAATGTTTTACACAATTAAAATCCAATCGGCAATGTGAAATAATTAACTAAAAATGGCGTCGGTCACCGACATATAGCAGTTTAACTTTGATTGCTCATCAAAGCGTCGGGCGTGGAAGCGTTTTGGTTAATTGATTGCCCAATTAGCGATTCGTGGCTAATGTTCCGGACGTCAGAAATGAGGCCAGACTCACTCAAGCACAAAGTCACGTGACCTTATCTAAACGCTACAAATAAGTCATGCAGTTCTAAACAATATACGCAACAAGAAGCTAACAGCTTACTGCCAATTTAGATTTAAACTCAGACGAGAAACAAAATGGCAACAAAACTGACACTAAGGTTAAAGGTATGTTCGTACTTCCTTACACACTAGAATTAATTAACAATCGTCTCATTGTATACAAAGACAATGTTAAGGTGCCATTTGACAATAATTCAAAATAAAACGATTTCCACTTCATGTGGAATGGGACCAACGCTTCAAACTTTTGCATTATATTATAAATGTTGATACACCGTTGATAATACTTCGGTATAAACAAGCAACTTAATTTTCAACTTATGCTATTTTTCAGACACCAGTAAAGATGGCGAACGCTACAAGAACCAAGAGGTGCCAAATGAAGACAAGTACACCACGTAAGACAAAGAAATATTTGTCAACTCAGAAACGATTCAATGGTGAACCTGATGAAGCATCCGCCACTACTCGTTGGTTGTCGACATCCTTCGACTTTACGCCGAAGAAATCAGAGAAACCAGAATTAATCCAAGATTTGTTCACATCAATGGCAGATACGAGCTCCTGGTCGAGCTGTTTAGACGATGTTAGCATGGAAAATAGACAGCCGGTACAAATCAAGGATTCTGTATCTGCTCGGCTTTTTCCGTCATCTTTGCCAATTTCTGCCGAGGTTTATTCGAGAAGCTCCGTAACCACTCGATGGCTGTCTTCCTCACCCGAGATTTCGAGTTGTGACGAGATTTCATTTGGTATCCTTGGAGAGCGGTCCAGCAACAGTCAATGCCTTCGACGAAACATGACCAATTTACAAACGTGTCCGGTAGAAACCGAAGACGATGTGTGCAGTTATGATGTAATGGGAGACCATCGACCTCTCGATTCATCTCTGGAATATCTCATAGACTTCAGCAACATGCGTCATTTCCGGTCTCTGCCTGCTTTTAAGAAAGTCGGAACTGTTTTAAGTAAAGGTGACAACAAAGTGAAATATTTAAAAAGTACAATGGTTTAGTTATTTAACTGTGATACAATCAATAATGTAGAATTATTTTATTGTTATCGTTGTTATGCTTCATGTTCTGTTAAGTCTGTTGTTATTAAAGTTTTATTATATATATCTTTTTGTTTACTTTCTTCATTACATTTTCATAGAATGTGGACATTATTCTTAACCAGAAAAGACGGTCATTTCATGCCGTTACAACGATATAGATATATTACATTAAATACCTCGACATTTTCTAAATAAACTAAATTTGACAAATGCAAATCAAGCGTTGAAGTAAAATCTGTGTGACTAAGCAACATCAAGCTGCAAGTTTCTGATATCGCTGGAACAAAAAGAATTACCAGCTTTCCTATATTATTAATACGCATGTTACAAGTGGCATTTCTCAGTGAACTTATACCTATAAAACTATAGCCATCTTAGATAAGCGTTAATAATGACCAACTCTTAGACGTGTCAGGTAGAAAACGAGGCTAATGTATCCAGTTTTGAAGCAGTCGGAAACCATCGACTTCTAGAGGTCTAATAGATCTGTTGGACACGTTCGTCATTTCCGGCTTTTCTCTGCGTTTAATTTTGATGTTGTTGTGCTTTATTTGTTCAGGGCGTTTGGACCCCATTATAGCCCATTTAACGGCATTTTTCTTGTCATAATCGTATCTATAATCCGATAGCATTGCATACTTTCGGTATATTTAATTGAAAGTTAAATTACTCATATAATTGTTTGAATTTTTCTGGTTCAAATCCGATAGGGTCGCTATAAGTAGTTTTTAAATTAAGTTCTATTTCATTCTATGGGTTTGTAATCGTCCGCCGACACCTTTAATTCCAACTGAAACATGACGAAATATCAGACTTGTTTTATGTGTAAATGGAATTAAAAGAAAAAGCTGGATAGCGTACATCAAGATCGCAAAAAGGACACATATAAAGCAAAAATAGTCATTTGAAAGAACACAGCCTACGGAAAACAATACCAACAGAGCGTCAATTAAACACAATGTTTTACACAATTAAAATCCAATCGGCAATGTGAAATAATTAACTAAAAATGGCGTCGGTCACCGACATATAGCAGTTTAACTTTGATTGCTCATCAAAGCGTCGGGCGTGGAAGCGTTTTGGTTAATTGATTGCCCAATTAGCGATTCGTGGCTAATGTTCCGGACGTCAGAAATGAGGCCAGACTCACTCAAGCACAAAGTCACGTGACCTTATCTAAACGCTACAAATAAGTCATGCAGTTCTAAACAATATACGCAACAAGAAGCTAAAAGTTAACTGCCAATTTAGATTTAAACTCAGACGAGAAACAAAATGGCAACAAAACTGACACTAAGGTTAAAGGTATGTTCGTACTTCCTTACACACTAGAATTAATTAACAATCGTCTCATTGTATACAAAGACAATGTTAAGGTGCCATTTGACAATAATTCAAAATAAAACGATTTCCACTTCATGTGGAATGGGACCAACGCTTCAAACTTTTGCATTATATTATAAATGTTGATACACCGTTGATAATACTTCGGTATAAACAAGCAACTTAATTTTCAACTTATGCTATTTTTCAGACACCAGTAAAGATGGCGAACGCTACAAGAACCAAGAGGTGCCAAATGAAGACAAGTACACCACGTAAGACAAAGAAATATTTGTCAACTCAGAAACGATTCAATGGTGAACCTGATGAAGCATCCGCCACTACTCGTTGGTTGTCGACATCCTTCGACTTTACGCCGAAGAAATCAGAGAAACCAGAATTAATCCAAGATTTGTTCACATCAATGGCAGATACGAGCTCCTGGTCGAGCTGTTTAGACGATGTTAGCATGGAAAATAGACAGCCGGTACAAATCAAGGATTCTGTATCTGCTCGGCTTTTTCCGTCATCTTTGCCAATTTCTGCCGAGGTTTATTCGAGAAGCTCCGTAACCACTCGATGGCTGTCTTCCTCACCCGAGATTTCGAGTTGTGACGAGATTTCATTTGGTATCCTTGGAGAGCGGTCCAGCAACAGTCAATGCCTTCGACGAAACATGACCAATTTACAAACGTGTCCGGTAGAAACCGAAGACGATGTGTGCAGTTATGATATAATGGGAGACCATCGACCTCTCGATTCATCTCTGGAATATCTCATAGACTTCAGCAACATGCGTCATTTCCGGTCTCTGTCTGCTTTTAAGAAAGTCGGAACTGTTTTAAGTAAAGGTGACAACAAAGTGAAATATTTAAAAAGTACAATGGTTTAGTTATTTAACTGTGATACAATCAATAATGTAGAATTATTTTATTGTTATCGTTGTTATGCTTCATGTTCTGTTAAGTCTGTTGTTATTAAAGTTTTATTATATATATCTTTTTGTTTACTTTCTTCATTACATTTTCATAGAATGTGGACATTATTCTTAACCAGAAAAGACGGTCATTTCATGCTGTTACAACGATATAGATATATTACATTAAATACCTCGACATTTTCTAAATAAACTAAATTTGACAAATGCAAATCAAGCGTTGAAGTAAAATCTGTGTGACTAAGCAACATCAAGCTGCAAGTTTCTGATATCGCTGGAACAAAAAGAATTACCAGCTTTCCTATATTATTAATACGCATGTTACAAGTGGCATTTCTCAGTGAACTTATACCTATAAAACTATAGCCATCTTAGATAAGCGTTAATAATGACCAACTCTTAGACGTGTCAGGTAGAAAACGAGGCTAATGTATCCAGTTTTGAAGCAGTCGGAAACCATCGACTTCTAGAGGTCTAATAGATCTGTTGGACACGTTCGTCATTTCCGGCTTTTCTCTGCGTTTAATTTTGATGTTGTTGTGCTTTATTTGTTCAGGGCGTTTGGACCCCATTATAGCCCATTTAACGGCATTTTTCTTGTCATAATCGTATCTATAATCCGATAGCATTGCATACTTTCGGTATATTTAATTGAAAGTTAAATTACTCATATAATTGTTTGAATTTTTCTGGTTCAAATCCGATAGGGTCGCTATAAGTAGTTTTTAAATTAAGTTCTATTTCATTCTATGGGTTTGTAATCGTCCGCCGACACCTTTAATTCCAACTGAAACATGACGAAATATCAGACTTGTTTTATGTGTAAATGGAATTAAAAGAAAAAGCTGGATAGCGTACATCAAGATCGCAAAAAGGAAACATATAAAGAAAAAATAGTCATTTGAAAGAACACAACCTACGGAAAACAATACCACCAGAGCGTCAATTAAACACAATGTTTTACACAATTAAAATCCAATCGGCAATGTGAAATAATTAACTAAAAATGGCGTCGGTTACCGACATATAGCAGTTTAACTTTGATTGCTCATCAAAGCGTCGGGCGTGGAAGCGTTTTGGTTAATTGATTGCCCAATTAGCGATTCGTGGCTAATGTTCCGGACGTCAGAAATGAGGCCAGACTCACTCAAGCACAAAGTCACGTGACCTTATCTAAACGCTACAAATAAGTCATGCAGTTAAGGCGTTTAACATCATTGTTTTCTAAACAATACACGCAACAAGAAGCTAACAGCTTACTGCCAATTTAGATTTAAACTAAGACGAGAAACAAAATGGCAACAAAACTGACACTAAGGTTAAAGGTATGTTCGTACTTCCTTACACACTAGAATTAATTAACAATTGTCTCATTGTATACAAAGACAATGTTAAGGTGCCATTTGACAATAATTCAAAATAAAACGATTTCCACTTCATGTGGAATGGGACCAACGCTTCAAACTTTTGCATTATATTATATATGTTGATACACCGTTGATAATACTTCGGTATAAACAAGCAACTTAATTTTCAACTTATGCTATTTTTCAGACACCAGTAAAGATGGCGAACGCTACAAGAACCAAGAGTTGCCAAATGAAGACAAGTACACCACGTCAGACAAAGAAATATTTGTCAACTCAGAAACGATTCAATGGTCAACCTGATGAAGCATCCGCCACTACTCGTTGGTTGTCGACATCCTTCGATTTCACGCCGAAGAAATCAGAGAAACCAGAATTAATCCAAGATTTGTTCACACCAATGGCAGATACGAGCTCCTGGTCGAGCTGTTTAGACGATGTTAGCATGGAAACTAGACAGCCGGTACAAATCAAGGATTCTGTATCTGCTCGGCTTTTCCCGTCATCTTTGCCAATTTCTGCCGAGGTTTATTCGAGAAGCTCCGTAACCACTCGATGGCTGTCTTCCTCACCCGAGATTTCGAGTTGTGACGACATTTCATTTGGTATCCTTGGAGAGCGGTCCAGCAACAGTCAATGCCTTCGACGAAACATGACCAATTTACAAACGTGTCCGGTAGAAACCGAAGACGATGTGTGCAGTTATGATGTAATGGGAGACCATCGACCTCTCGATTCATCTCTGGAATATCTCATAGACTTCAGCAACATGCGTCATTTCCGGTCTCTGCCTGCTTTTAAGAAAGTCGGAACTGTTTTAAGTAAAGGTGACAACAAAGTGAAATATTTAAAAAGTACAATGGTTTAGTTATTTAACTGTGATACAATCAATAATGTAGAATTATTTTATTGTTATCGTTGTTATGCTTCATGTTCTGTTAAGTCTGTTGTTATTAAAGTGTTATTATATATATCTTTTTGTTTACTTTCTTCATTACATTTTCATAGAATGTGGACATTATTCTTAACCAGAAAAGACGGCCATTTCATGCCGTTACAACGATATAGATATATTACATTAAATACCTCGACATTTTCTAAATAAACTAAATTTGACAAATGCAAATCAAGCGTTGAAGTAAAATCTGTGTGACTAAGCAAAATCAAGCTGCAAGTTTCTGATATCGCTGGAACAAAAAGAATTACCAGCTTTCCTATATTATTAATACGCATGTTACAAGTGGCATTTCTCAGTGAACTTATACCTATAAAACTATAGCCATCTTAGATAAGCGTTAATAATGACCAACTCTTAGACGTGTCAGGTAGAAAACGAGGCTAATGTATCCAGTTTTGAAGCAGTCGGAAACCATCGACTTCTAGAGGTCTAATAGATCTGTTGGACACATTTGTCATTTCTGTTTTTTCTCTGCGTTTTATAAAACAGCATCTTGTCCATGTACAGGATATACAGATGTTTAAAAGTCATATTTAATACAATAAAATAAATGTAAATGTAACGGGGCGATTAAACATTTTAAGTTAATTATCGATAATGTATGAATTGTATGCATCTTTGCTATTTCAAATATTTTCAGATTTATTCCTCACTTTAGAAAACATGTGGATATTGGAAATGTAAGAAAGTTCTGATTAAATAGAACTAAGAAAGACACAAATGGACCAATTCTGTAATAACAAAATCACCCATACAACCAGTAAACATAGTTACTTGTAGACAGACTATTTTGTCCACAATATACAATTTATTTGTCCACAATGACAACTCAGAACATTCTTGCTAATGAAAGACTTATAAAACGTCAATATGCATCAAATAAATAATGTGGATGCTCTTGATTTTGGTGTTGTTGTGCTTTATTTGTTCAGTGCGTTTGGACCCCATTATAGCCCATTTAACGACATTTTTCTTGTCATAATCGTATCTATAATCCGATAGCATTGCATACTTTCGGTATATTTAATTGAAAATTAAATTACTCATACAATTGTTTGAATTTTTCTGGTTCAAATCCGACAGGGTCGCTATAAGTAGTTTTTAAATTAAGTTCTATTTCATTCTATGGGTTTTTAATCGTCCGCCGACACATTTAATTCCAACTGAAACAAGACGAAATATCAGACTTGTTTTATGTGTAAATGGAATTAAAAGAAAAAGCTGGAGAACGCACATCAAGATCGCAAAAAGGAAACATATAAGGAAAAAATAGTCATTTGAAAGAACACAGCCTACGGAAAACAATACCACCAGAGCGTCAATTAAACACAATGTTTTACACAATTAAAATCCAATCGTCAATGTGAAATAATTAACTAAAAATGGCGTCGGTCGCCGACATTTAGCAGTTTAACTTTGATTGCTCATCAAAGCGTCGGGCGTGGAAGCGTTTTGGTTAATTGATTGCCCAATTAGCGATTCGTGGCTAATGTTCCGGACGTCAGAAATGAAGCCAGACTCACTCAAGCACAAAGTCAGGTGACCTTATCTAAACGCTACAAATAAGTCATGCAGTTAAGGCGTTTAACATCATTGTTTTCTAAACAATACACGCAACAAGAAGCTAAAAGATAACTGCCAATTTAGATTTAAACTCAGACGAGAAACAAAATGGCAACAAAACTGACACTAAGGTTAAAGGTATGTTCGTACTTCCTTACACACTAGAATTAATTAACAATCGTCTCATTGTATACAAAGACAATGTTAAGGTGCCATTTGACAATAATTCAAAATAAAACGATTTCCACTTCATGTGGAATGGGACCAACGCTTCAAACTTTTGCATTATATTATAAATGTTGATACACCGTTGATAATACTTCGGTATAAACAAGCAACTTAATTTTCAACTGATGCTATTTTTCAGACACCAGTAAAGATGGCGAACGCTACAAGAACCAAGAGGTGCCAAATGAAGACAAGTACACCACGTAAGACAAAGAAATATTTGTCAACTCAGAAACGATTCAATGGTGAACCTGATGAAGCATCCGCCACTACTCGTTGGTTGTCGACATCCTTCGACTTTACGCCGAAGAAATCAGAGAAACCAGAATTAATCCAAGATTTGTTCACATCAATGGCAGATACGAGCTCCTGGTCGAGCTGTTTAGACGATGTTAGCATGGAAAATAGACAGCCGGTACAAATCAAGGATTCTGTATCTGCTCGGCTTTTTCCGTCATCTTTGCCAATTTCTGCCGAGGTTTATTCGAGAAGCTCCGTAACCACTCGATGGCTGTCTTCCTCACCCGAGATTTCGAGTTGTGACGAGATTTCATTTGGTATCCTTGGAGAGCGGTCCAGCAACAGTCAATGCCTTCGACGAAACATGACCAATTTACAAACGTGTCCGGTAGAAACCGAAGACGATGTGTGCAGTTATGATGTAATGGGAGACCATCGACCTCTCGATTCATCTCTGGAATATCTCATAGACTTCAGCAACATGCGTCATTTCCGGTCTCTGCCTGCTTTTAAGAAAGTCGGAACTGTTTTAAGTAAAGGTGACAACAAAGTGAAATATTTAAAAAGTACAATGGTTTAGTTATTTAACTGTGATACAATCAATAATGTAGAATTATTTTATTGTTATCGTTGTTATGCTTCATGTTCTGTTAAGTCTGTTGTTATTAAAGTTTTATTATATATATCTTTTTGTTTACTTTCTTCATTACATTTTCATAGAATGTGGACATTATTCTTAACCAGAAAAGACGGTCATTTCATGCCGTTACAACGATATAGATATATTACATTAAATACCTCGACATTTTCTAAATAAACTAAATTTGACAAATGCAAATCAAGCGTTGAAGTAAAATCTGTGTGACTAAGCAACATCAAGCTGCAAGTTTCTGATATCGCTGGAACAAAAAGAATTACCAGCTTTCCTATATTATTAATACGCATGTTACAAGTGGCATTTCTCAGTGAACTTATACCTATAAAACTATAGCCATCTTAGATAAGCGTTAATAATGACCAACTCTTAGACGTGTCAGGTAGAAAACGAGGCTAATGTATCCAGTTTTGAAGCAGTCGGAAACCATCGACTTCTAGAGGTCTAATAGATCTGTTGGACACGTTCGTCATTTCCGGCTTTTCTCTGCGTTTAATTTTGATGTTGTTGTGCTTTATTTGTTCAGGGCGTTTGGACCCCATTATAGCCCATTTAACGGCATTTTTCTTGTCATAATCGTATCTATAATCCGATAGCATTGCATACTTTCGGTATATTTAATTGAAAGTTAAATTACTCATATAATTGTTTGAATTTTTCTGGTTCAAATCCGATAGGGTCGCTATAAGTAGTTTTTAAATTAAGTTCTATTTCATTCTATGGGTTTGTAATCGTCCGCCGACACCTTTAATTCCAACTGAAACATGACGAAATATCAGACTTGTTTTATGTGTAAATGGAATTAAAAGAAAAAGCTGGATAGCGTACATCAAGATCGCAAAAAGGACACATATAAAGCAAAAATAGTCATTTGAAAGAACACAGCCTACGGAAAACAATACCAACAGAGCGTCAATTAAACACAATGTTTTACACAATTAAAATCCAATCGGCAATGTGAAATAATTAACTAAAAATGGCGTCGGTCACCGACATATAGCAGTTTAACTTTGATTGCTCATCAAAGCGTCGGGCGTGGAAGCGTTTTGGTTAATTGATTGCCCAATTAGCGATTCGTGGCTAATGTTCCGGACGTCAGAAATGAGGCCAGACTCACTCAAGCACAAAGTCACGTGACCTTATCTAAACGCTACAAATAAGTCATGCAGTTCTAAACAATATACGCAACAAGAAGCTAAAAGTTAACTGCCAATTTAGATTTAAACTCAGACGAGAAACAAAATGGCAACAAAACTGACACTAAGGTTAAAGGTATGTTCGTACTTCCTTACACACTAGAATTAATTAACAATCGTCTCATTGTATACAAAGACAATGTTAAGGTGCCATTTGACAATAATTCAAAATAAAACGATTTCCACTTCATGTGGAATGGGACCAACGCTTCAAACTTTTGCATTATATTATAAATGTTGATACACCGTTGATAATACTTCGGTATTAACAAGCAACTTAATTTTCAACTTATGCTATTTTTCAGACACCAGTAAAGATGGCGAACGCTACAAGAACCAAGAGGTGCCAAATGAAGACAAGTACACCACGTAAGACAAAGAAATATTTGTCAACTCAGAAACGATTCAATGGTGAACCTGATGAAGCATCCGCCACTACTCGTTGGTTGTCGACATCCTTCGACTTTACGCCGAAGAAATCAGAGAAACCAGAATTAATCCAAGATTTGTTCACATCAATGGCAGATACGAGCTCCTGGTCGAGCTGTTTAGACGATGTTAGCATGGAAAATAGAGAGCCGGTACAAATCAAGGATTCTGTATCTGCTCGGCTTTTTCCGTCATCTTTGCCAATTTCTGCCGAGGTTTATTCGAGAAGCTCCGTAACCACTCGATGGCTGTCTTCCTCACCCGAGATTTCGAGTTGTGACGAGATTTCATTTGGTATCCTTGGAGAGCGGTCCAGCAACAGTCAATGCCTTCGACGAAACATGACCAATTTACAAACGTGTCCGGTAGAAACCGAAGACGATGTGTGCAGTTATGATGTAATGGGAGACCATCGACCTCTCGATTCATCTCTGGAATATCTCATAGACTTCAGCAACATGCGTCATTTCCGGTCTCTGCCTGCTTTTAAGAAAGTCGGAACTGTTTTAAGTAAAGGTGACAACAAAGTGAAATATTTAAAAAGTACAATGGTTTAGTTATTTAACTGTGATACAATCAATAATGTAGAATTATTTTATTGTTATCGTTGTTATGCTTCATGTTCTGTTAAGTCTGTTGTTATTAAAGTTTTATTATATATATCTTTTTGTTTACTTTCTTCATTACATTTTCATAGAATGTGGACATTATTCTTAACCAGAAAAGACGGTCATTTCATGCCGTTACAACGATATAGATATATTACATTAAATACCTCGACATTTTCTAAATAAACTAAATTTGACAAATGCAAATCAAGCGTTGAAGTAAAATCTGTGTGACTAAGCAACATCAAGCTGCAAGTTTCTGATATCGCTGGAACAAAAAGAATTACCAGCTTTCCTATATTATTAATACGCATGTTACAAGTGGCATTTCTCAGTGAACTTATACCTATAAAACTATAGCCATCTTAGATAAGCGTTAATAATGACCAACTCTTAGACGTGTCAGGTAGAAAACGAGGCTAATGTATCCAGTTTTGAAGCAGTCGGAAACCATCGACTTCTAGAGGTCTAATAGATCTGTTGGACACGTTCGTCATTTCCGGCTTTTCTCTGCGTTTAATTTTGATGTTGTTGTGCTTTATTTGTTCAGGGCGTTTGGACCCCATTATAGCCCATTTAACGGCATTTTTCTTGTCATAATCGTATCTATAATCCGATAGCATTGCATACTTTCGGTATATTTAATTGAAAGTTAAATTACTCATATAATTGTTTGAATTTTTCTGGTTCAAATCCGATAGGGTCGCTATAAGTAGTTTTTAAATTAAGTTCTATTTCATTCTATGGGTTTGTAATCGTCCGCCGACACCTTTAATTCCAACTGAAACATGACGAAATATCAGACTTGTTTTATGTGTAAATGGAATTAAAAGAAAAAGCTGGATAGCGTACATCAAGATCGCAAAAAGGACACATATAAAGCAAAAATAGTCATTTGAAAGAACACAGCCTACGGAAAACAATACCAACAGAGCGTCAATTAAACACAATGTTTTACACAATTAAAATCCAATCGGCAATGTGAAATAATTAACTAAAAATGGCGTCGGTCACCGACATATAGCAGTTTAACTTTGATTGCTCATCAAAGCGTCGGGCGTGGAAGCGTTTTGGTTAATTGATTGCCCAATTAGCGATTCGTGGCTAATGTTCCGGACGTCAGAAATGAGGCCAGACTCACTCAAGCACAAAGTCACGTGACCTTATCTAAACGCTACAAATAAGTCATGCAGTTCTAAACAATATACGCAACAAGAAGCTAAAAGTTAACTGCCAATTTAGATTTAAACTCAGACGAGAAACAAAATGGCAACAAAACTGACACTAAGGTTAAAGGTATGTTCGTACTTCCTTACACACTAGAATTAATTAACAATCGTCTCATTGTATACAAAGACAATGTTAAGGTGCCATTTGACAATAACTCAAAATAAAACGATTTCCACTTCATGTGGAATGGGACCAACGCTTCAAACTTTTGCATTATATTATAAATGTTGATACACCGTTGATAATACTTCGGTATAAACAAGCAACTTAATTTTCAACTTATGCTATTTTTCAGACACCAGTAAAGATGGCGAACGCTACAAGAACCAAGAGGTGCCAAATGAAGACAAGTACACCACGTAAGACAAAGAAATATTTGTCAACTCAGAAACGATTCAATGGTGAACCTGATGAAGCATCCGCCACTACTCGTTGGTTGTCGACATCCTTCGACTTTACGCCGAAGAAATCAGAGAAACCAGAATTAATCCAAGATTTGTTCACATCAATGGCAGATACGAGCTCCTGGTCGAGCTGTTTAGACGATGTTAGCATGGAAAATAGACAGCCGGTACAAATCAAGGATTCTGTATCTGCTCGGCTTTTTCCGTCATCTTTGCCAATTTCTGCCGAGGTTTATTCGAGAAGCTCCGTAACCACTCGATGGCTGTCTTCCTCACCCGAGATTTCGAGTTGTGACGAGATTTCATTTGGTATCCTTGGAGAGCGGTCCAGCAACAGTCAATGCCTTCGACGAAACATGACCAATTTACAAACGTGTCCGGTAGAAACCGAAGACGATGTGTGCAGTTATGATATAATGGGAGACCATCGACCTCTCGATTCATCTCTGGAATATCTCATAGACTTCAGCAACATGCGTCATTTCCGGTCTCTGTCTGCTTTTAAGAAAGTCGGAACTGTTTTAAGTAAAGGTGACAACAAAGTGAAATATTTAAAAAGTACAATGGTTTAGTTATTTAACTGTGATACAATCAATAATGTAGAATTATTTTATTGTTATCGTTGTTATGCTTCATGTTCTGTTAAGTCTGTTGTTATTAAAGTTTTATTATATATATCTTTTTGTTTACTTTCTTCATTACATTTTCATAGAATGTGGACATTATTCTTAACCAGAAAAGACGGTCATTTCATGCTGTTACAACGATATAGATATATTACATTAAATACCTCGACATTTTCTAAATAAACTAAATTTGACAAATGCAAATCAAGCGTTGAAGTAAAATCTGTGTGACTAAGCAACATCAAGCTGCAAGTTTCTGATATCGCTGGAACAAAAAGAATTACCAGCTTTCCTATATTATTAATACGCATGTTACAAGTGGCATTTCTCAGTGAACTTATACCTATAAAACTATAGCCATCTTAGATAAGCGTTAATAATGACCAACTCTTAGACGTGTCAGGTAGAAAACGAGGCTAATGTATCCAGTTTTGAAGCAGTCGGAAACCATCGACTTCTAGAGGTCTAATAGATCTGTTGGACACGTTCGTCATTTCCGGCTTTTCTCTGCGTTTAATTTTGATGTTGTTGTGCTTTATTTGTTCAGGGCGTTTGGACCCCATTATAGCCCATTTAACGGCATTTTTCTTGTCATAATCGTATCTATAATCCGATAGCATTGCATACTTTCGGTATATTTAATTGAAAGTTAAATTACTCATATAATTGTTTGAATTTTTCTGGTTCAAATCCGATAGGGTCGCTATAAGTAGTTTTTAAATTAAGTTCTATTTCATTCTATGGGTTTGTAATCGTCCGCCGACACCTTTAATTCCAACTGAAACATGACGAAATATCAGACTTGTTTTATGTGTAAATGGAATTAAAAGAAAAAGCTGGATAGCGTACATCAAGATCGCAAAAAGGAAACATATAAAGAAAAAATAGTCATTTGAAAGAACACAGCCTACGGAAAACAATACCACCAGAGCGTCAATTAAACACAATGTTTTACACAATTAAAATCCAATCGGCAATGTGAAATAATTAACTAAAAATGGCGTCGGTCACCGACATATAGCAGTTTAACTTTGATTGCTCATCAAAGCGTCGGGCGTGGAAGCGTTTTGGTTAATTGATTGCCTAATTAGCGATTCGTGGCTAATGTTCCGGACGTCAGAAATGAGGCCAAACTCACTCAAGCACAAAGTCACGTGACCTTATCTAAACGCTACAAATAAGTCATGCAGTTAAGGCGTTTAACATCATTGTTTTCTAAACAATACACGCAACAAGAAGCTAACAGCTTACTGCCAATTTAGATTTAAACTCAGACGAGAAACAAAATGGCAACAAAACTGACACTAAGGTTAAAGGTATGTTCGTACTTCCTTACACACTAGAATTAATTAACAATCGTCTCATTATATACAATGTTTTCAGGGCGTTTGGACCCCATTATAGCCCATTTAACGGCATTTTTCTTGTCATAATCGTATCTATAATCCGATAGCACTGCATACTTTCGGTATATTTAATTGAAAGTTAAATTACTCATACAATTGTTTGAATTTTTCTGGTTCAAATCCGACAGGGTTGCTATAAGTAGTTTTTAAATTAAGTTCTTTTTCATTCTATGGGTTCGTAATCGTCCGCCGACACCTTTAATTCCAACAGAAATATAACCTTTTGTTAACTTTCTTCATTACATTTTCTTAGAATGTAGACATTATTCTTTACCAGAAAAACGACCATTGTATGCCGTAACAATGACATATATATGTCAGTAAATACCTCGACATTTTCTAAATAAACTAAATTTGACAAATGCAAATCAAGCGTTGAAATAAAATCTGTGTGACTAAGCAAAATCGACCTGCAAGTTTTTGATATCGCTGGAACAAAAAGGAATTACTAGCTTTCATTTACATGTAATATTAATATACGTGCAAATTGAACTTTCTTTATTGGCTTATACCTATAAAACTATAGACATCTTAGTTAAAATTTTAAAGAAATGAACAATTCTTAAATGTGGCAGGTAGAAAACGAAGCGGATGTGTCCAGTTTTGGAGAAGTCGGCAACCATCGACCTCTCGACGTATTTCTAGTGGTCTCATAGAGTTTAGGCACATTCGTCGTTTTCGGTTTTTGTATACTACCATGATAACGGCATACAGATTTTATAGAAGTTTGTTTATTGGGTTTATTGTCCTACCAACACTATTTCAGTTATCTGGAGACAGTGTCCACTTGAAGCAGATATAGTGCTGCATTCACTGTGTATAGCATGCCGTGAAGACCTGGCATTATATCCCAGCTAGTCACATTATCCTGACACCGGCCAACCAGTCGTGGAACTATCCTTATATTTGCTTGAGCGTTAGCAAGGGAGCTATACCACTACCATTTTAACGACTTGGTATGTCGCGGCACAGAATCGAACCCGGGGCCTCCCGTACCTGTAGGCGACGCTAACTTATTGTGCTACCAGGTCCAGTTTATAGAAGCCATATTTAATATGAAACAATACAATGTATTGCTAGGATAAAACAATTTTGGTTTATTTCTTTTTGTTATTTAAATTTCTAAACATTTAACGTACATGTACATTGAGATTCGGTACGCCCTAACTTACAAAAGTAGATAGGAATGCTCGTCGGTATGTCCTTCAATGTTCGGACTGCATGTTAACAAATTTTAGATTATCTATTAGAAACAAAGCAGTCCTTGGCCATAAAAAGCTTGTTCTGAACGGTCCATTGAGTATGCACAATAAATTCTGATTTCGATGCAAAATTTCTACAACATTTGAAGTTACTCGCAACATACATAAACGATTTCTGTATAAAAGAGTATTTAAAGCGCTGCCAGTGAGCAAGAATGCTTTAATAGCACCTATGAAGTGTTTGAGATCAAGAGATCATGTTTGTGGACTCTGAATTGGAGGGTGTAAAATTCAAACCCTAGCATTGCCGCGACATGTTTTCAAAAGGATCTTATTAAAGATTCGGATGATCAGTTCGCTTGCATAAAAGAAACGTGCAATAAACCAAAAACCCTTTATAATATGCTTGAAGTGTTCTTGGTCAAGAGGTTTAGGTGATGGACTCGGGATCGGATGGTTCCCAATTCAAATCCCACACCCGTTATGACAAGTTTTCAAAAAGATCTTTTAACGATTTGGATGATCATTAAGGAAGACTTTTATTACATTTTCGAAAAAAGAAAGGTTCGGACTAATTTGAGACATTAATGGATAGTCTCCCCTGAATAGTCTCTAAATGCAAGTAGGTCCTTTCATTCGGACTACTCGATTGTTATGCTTGTGCTCTTTGCAGTGTATGATGACTTTTCTGCCTTTCATGAGATACCAATATTAACCATCATCGACAAAACTTATTTTCTAGTTAAAATAACATGTTTCGAGAAGTATTTATTTTAAGATTATATTATATTTAGGAAATTTCACCGTTTGTAATTGCACCTTCTGCAAAAGAAATCTAAGAGTACCAACTTAAAGAACCTACCTACTGTTTGAAAACCGCGGATATTATCTAACAAACGGAAATAATTTCCATTTCTCCAATGTATCACATTATTACTGACTTACAACCAGAATTCCCGAATAGCCGTATCCATCTTGGATAGTATCAAAATATTGCATTTCATAATAAATCAGTTTAATTTTTGTAGTATTTCGGTCCATATTTAATGACATACAACCTTTCAATTGACAGCAACTTTTGTAAAGTTGTATTCCTGTCAGTTCAGTGTGTAATTATGAACCACAGTAGCACATACTTACGTGATAACATCGCTATGTTACATCATTAGTTCCATCGGGACTAAGGACATATGAGATCGTTCTGGGTTTGTTTTTTTCTGTTTCTCTCAGTTTGTCTTCACCCATTTCACTTTAAATTTGTGAAGTAGGCTACGTTTATGAACTAATACACATTGTTCTTTGTATGCATAACCCAGATTAAAATGCTTCAGTACAAAACAACTTTGAAAATAAATAAAAAGATACAGAGAAAGAAAAAATACTACCTAAACATAAATGATCTGTGTAATGTGAGGCTGCTGCACGTGTGCATTTTCTGCTTGTACTTCAGTTTTGTAGTTAATTGTAATAATGTTGGCAATTTTGTTTTCTTCTAAATATGTAACATCTCATTAAATGTCTTCGGTTTTGCTTTTTATTTTGTTTTAACTCATTCTATGGTTTCAGGAATTAATATTATGCACATTTTTTTCTGGAGATTATAGTATACTGAAATATTTCAAATAAAAAAAACTTTTCCAATGTGTCTGTGTTTCTTGTTCCCATATTGCTTTAACCTGTTTAACAGTTCCAGTGTTTGCATCGCATTTGATGCTTCGCATCAACATCAACGACTTTTCCTTTTCGTCTGCTTGATTGCTTGAATTTTTGGCATCCACGTTTAAGCGCCCTTTCATGAATGAGTTAGAAATTTGGCATTTGGCTGCTCTGTTGTTATCATGTCATTCGTACCTCCTCGGTGATATCAGAACAAGTCTCTTTCGTGGGAGTGGCCGAGGTGTTGCGAGTGGTTATTACATGTTACAGATTTATCCTTTTCAACTGTTTTACCACGTATAAAACGTACCAATTTGGCAGCTTCGAACCACGTGGGTTAAGCAGGTTTAATTCTCACCTGTTTGCCATGCTGTACGAGGGTTTTTAGATTGTTATTCTTTCAATAAGTAAGTTAACTAATTTGGGAATATTATGCATAGAATCAGCCGATACGTGCATTTGATGCACACTCATTGCACAGATGTAAATGCTTATTACGTAAGGATTATAATAATAAAACAGACATTTTTTCTGAGTTCATTTTTCACTACATTTGATATATATAATTACTATAGCCTTAAGAATTCCCTCACGTATCAGTAATACCTGGATTCATGTTGTCGTGTTTTATGACAATTCCATGTGTAAATTTCAAAGTTTTGAGCTATAAAGATTAACTTGGGGGATTACTTGGGTGGAAATATGCATTGTGTTCGCTTTGTTTCCATCATTACGACTTATGGCGTATTGTAAACGAATACAATAGCGCAAAAATGTATTTTATATGTATATAAAAATTATAATTTAGTAAATATTTATCGAACATAATTTGTTTATGCAAACTATATAAGTGAAAAAAACAAATGAATGACACTTTACAATCTTCTAAATACAGAATTAAACTTTACACAAGAAGATCTGGCATGCCTTTGAATAGCAATGTTGGCAGTTTTATAACCCTGTAGCAGGCCAGTCAACTCTTCAAAGATTCGCCGATGTAGCTCAGTTGAATAGATTTATCAACAACAAGCATATATGCACTTTAAGGAGATGTTATGTTTTATGTAGAAGTGTGGGAAACTTTTTTGCTTATTGCACATTATTGCAAAAAAAAAAAAACAGAGTTGCCGAAAATGTTCTATAAAGTATTTTGGTTGATGCTGCAATATAAATAAATAATTTCACCACATAGTTTTGATTTTTTAGACATTGGATATACTAGGTAACGAACTTGTAATCAAATTCAACATAAATCATACAAGGAAACTTGATTTATAAGAATAAAATTAAAAACTATACATGTGTCCTTAATCTGGTAGAGTGATGCAGAAATAATTGTAAAATTACAAAAAAGTAGAAAGATAAAAAGTTGTCCATTCGTGCCAATACCGGGATTCGAACCCGCATACCTAAGTTTCGAAGCATTTTACCCCTCATTTTGAAACTCAGGTGCAGTATTACGTTTGTTCTACCCTTAAAATGCGTTAAGTAAGAAAGTATGCCAAATTTCCAACAAATAAGTGTATCATTTTGTTATAAGTATTAAATATACATGAACAGTTACTATTAATACCTTTAAAATATCCTAGCTATTATCGTTATACTCTGAAAAAAAAAAGTGCTCTTTTATAAGAGAGAATGATCTTATCAGCCATTTCGACAAAACGTGTCGAAATATTTTGGATCGTAGGCTGTGATTAATGTTTGCATGGTTAGTTAATAGAACACTTTGCGGACAGCGGAACAGAAAACATAATACTATTCACTCTTACAGGTGGTAGCCAATAGTTTGCGCGTATCAACTGCATGTAAAAATATTTTCCGTGTTTAGTCAATTTTAGGCATAATTTTAGAACAAACTCATGCTCCACATAAAGACGATTTTTAGCACTTCTTAAATTGCTAGACTTTACAAATCGTGAAATCATTCATTCTAAATGTTCATTCTTTTTTTAATCTTTAAATAAGCACTAAAGGGAGCTCTGCTGATTATAGACATCGACGTCAAAGCGGATTACCCAGATGATTATGTAACATGATCTCAAAATCAAGTGGTCACATGATTTTCAAATTTTCAAATAACTGTGCAGCACGGCTTGTATAGACAATACAGGTTTGTAATAAAGAGTCAATGTTATTCTTCATTTTCACATGCATGTTAAATATCAGTGAACAGCATTTATGGAATCTGTTCAGCTAACAATCATTTATTAGATTGTTTGAGGTAGAAAACTTGGTCCAAACTGTCGGATACCACCTTTAAGCGAAAAGTATTGGATGTAGTAGCAGGAAGTAATACATGTACCATATTAAATGCATTTTAAAAATTCTAAAGGTTATCGTACAATGATTAGTTGGGCGTTTCTTTCAACCAATTTAGTGAGTTGCGCAGCATCGCTGACATGTTACAGGGAAGTTTTCTCTTCCAGTACCTGTAATGAAAGCCTAACCTATTTGGAGGGAAGTATTATATCGATGTCATGCATACGTCGATGTAAAGTTGCGCAACAACTTAGTGTGCATTCCTTATATGGGATATATTTGTGTACACAGATTCTGAATTCTGTTAATTTATCAATAGTTTACATCTATCACATATCAATCAACTGTATTTTTCGTTAGGATTAAGGCTGAAATCAGAAAATAACCAAATGGAAGGTTGTGACAATCTAAATCTGATAGATGAATCCGAATTCGGACATAATAATGCCGGTGAGTCAGGACCATTTTATGTGTTGTGACAAAATTCTGGATCTGGGCCTGTGTGTTGCGCTATGTGGAAAAGCTTTACTTACACCAGTAAAACACTGTTATCGGTACAAAATTATTTTAAAAAAGAAATACATAGCAAAGAAGACTGAGCGAATCAATAAGAAATTATCCACGCCCTTATTTGTCTAGCCTTTAATCCAAATAATCGAAATATCGACGTCAGAGCTGATTATCTGGATGATCATGTATCATCAGGGGTGTGCCTAGGCGACCTTTGAGTATACGCACTATTCCTGGGGGGGGGGGGGGGGGGGGGGGTCAGGGGCATTCCCCCGCCCCCGGATTTTTTTTCCCTTAGAACGCCGTAGATGCATTCTGGGGAGAAACTCTGTCACAGTACAAGGAGCAGGAAGGGACAGAAATACGTCAGGTAGGATTGCAGAAGTATTTGTAGAATTTGGAAAAGGGTAAAAGAACTCTAATTTAAAAAATGAAACAGCTAACAACAAGTGCCAAACACAGGTTATGTACGATTTTTATTTGCTTTTTGACGTTTTTATTTTTTTCAATTTTTGGAAGCAACTGTACGCACGTGCGTAAGTGTGTAAGCCCAGGCACGCCTCTGATCATGATCTGAAAAGAAAGTAATTATTTGTTAAAATAGCTATATGAGTAGCGTGGCTCAGTTTGGAAATACATGTTTGTAATTACGAGTGTAATATGCTCTACTTTGCACAAAGATGTAAGACACCAATAAACAGCACTTTGGCATCTGGTCGTGTAACAATAATTTATAAGATTGTTTAAGCGATATTTAGTCAAGACTGATGTCTACCATCTTCAAATTGCAAATTTGTTCCTATTAAATTGATATCTGCGCAACTTAATTTTCTGCCTTATTGGCGCCGCCCTGAAAATCAAAACTATTCTATGCGACCTTCTTCCGTGCCTTTTGCGTGCAATAATAAGAAGGTAATAGGCGTTAATACGAATTCGGGGCTTTTTGGAGAGGTTTCATTTAACAAAAGAAACTGAGTTTGTCGATGTTAACAATGCAGCTTGTAATTGCAGATGCAGCAGACAACAAGGAATAAAGTAGTTCTGTCTTTTATAGCTCTATGCCCCATGTTAGAGTAATGATGTTAGCATACTGGATTACCCAACAAAAATTTATTTCGTCATTACAGTATCTTTCGGAAACAAAATGTCTACAAACTAGTACATTTGTATAGACTTAAATAAATGCAAATAAATTACTACTTTTTGCCTTATCACGTATTTATTTAATATTAACAGTTAACTGTTTCAGACATTTTAGGAAGATGGCCGAAATGTCACGAGTTTTTTTCAAAATAACCTGTCACGTGTCTTAGCTATGGTCAGGTGACCTTGTTTACTTTCGTTTTCGTTAAAGAAACTTATTCCTTTTTAACTAATATATGAAGAAACATGCGTAATGTTTCGCTACTGCAAAGTTTTGATTAAACCCAAATGTGGAGAAATTTTATATATGTTACAAAGCAACAGCTTACACTTAATTGTTTAGATTTTTTTATATAACAATTCAATTTGCTAGTTTTCATAAATACGATCAAATCCGAAATTGAAATATTTTGTGAGACACTTGCACAATGACAGTCAATGTCGATGTTTAATTAAGTAGCTTTTTGAACTACAGATGTAGTAAAGCATATAAAAGTTATGAACGTTTGTCCAGGATTTTCGTTCCACGGAAATAATTCGTATCCAAAACTGGGCAAAGAATCTGGTTGAATCAGAAGACGACAAAGACTGATACATGTACTAACTGGAGTGAAATACTATGAAAACGTAATTTGGTATCAGTTCTGGAACTCGGAGGAAAGCAAAGTAGCAAATAGTTCCCATCAGAGTAACAGTTCGTTACTCTAACACATTTTCGTAATACATCGACGTTGTTGGCGACGCGCTGGAGCGCGATGCCTATATATAGAATGCTCACTGAAATTTGCACATAGGGAAAGTTTGTTTTGCGGACTTTCTAACCCAGATAATATACGTGTCATAATTCGGCAATAGGCGTTTCATTTTATTTATATATTTTAATTTCATTTTTTCCACGTCTGTAGCTTTCATACAAACATGGCAGAAAACGAGATTTTTTGGTTTGTTTCTTTTTGTTATCAAAATTTCTAAACATTCAACGTAAATGTACGTGGAGATTCCGTACGCCAATATTTACGAATGTAGATAGGGTACGCCCTTCGATATTCGGATTGCATGTTTACTACTTAAGAAACAGCCCATAGCCAGAAAAAGCTTTTCTGAACGTTCCATTGAGTATACACGGTAAAATCTGACTTGATGCTATGTTTATGCAAAATTTAAAAATACTCGCAACATACATAAACTTTTTTTAAGATCCGCACAAATATAAAAATACCAGTTCAAGTGCTACCAGAGTGCAGAAATGCTTTTATAGCATTTAATAATGTGTTTGTGGTCAAGAGATTATGGACTCTGGATCGGAGGGTTTCAAATTTAAACCCTAGTCCTGTCAAGACAAAGTTTCAAAAGAATCTTGTTACAGATTCTGACGATTATTTCATTATAAGAGAAACGAGCATTTATAATATGCTTGAAGAGTTCTCGGTTACGAGGTCAAGAGTATGGACTCGGGGTAGGATGGTTCTGAATTCAAACCCTATACCAGTTATGACAATTTTTCAAAAGATCTTATTAACGATGTAGATAATTGAAAAAGACACGTTTGAAACACACACAAAAATAATTCATAACATATTTGAAGTGTTCTTGGTCAAGAGGTTAAGGTTATAGACTCGGGATCGGAGGTTATGGGTTCAAACCCCAAACATAAGATCTTACATGTGATTGTGTTCACTCCATAATATTAAAATATTGTTTTTCATGATAAGATTTTTTGTATTATTCCGGTCCTGTATTGAATGAAATACTACCTTTCACTTGACAGCATTTTGTCAAGCGTATTCTAAAT
Source organism: Sinonovacula constricta (assembly GCA_007844125.1). Lineage (NCBI taxonomy): Eukaryota > Metazoa > Mollusca > Bivalvia > Cardiida > Solecurtidae > Sinonovacula > Sinonovacula constricta. The sequence continues at coordinate 27,166,028 of CM017571.1, forward strand.
GCCAGTTTAGTGTGTAGTTATAAACCACAATAGGACATAATTATTTACTTAATAACATTGCTTTGTTACAACATTATTTCCATCGGAATTAAGGACATACCACACTGTTCTGTTTTTACAGTTTCTCTCAGTTTGTCTTCAACCATTTCACTTTGAATGTGTGAAGTACGTCAAGTTTAGGAAACAATAAACATTGTTCTTTGTATACATAATCAAAATAAGAACTGCTTTCATATATAACAACTTTGAAAATAAATAATATGAAAGTGAGAAAGAAAAAATACTATATACCAGAAATATACTATCTGAACAATAATTATTTATGTAATATGAAGCTGCTGATGCAATTTCTGCTTGTACACTTTATTTTATAATTAGTTATAATAATTTTGGCAACTTTTTTTCAGCCTTTGTAACATCATGGAAAACTTACTAAATGGCGCCGGGTTTTGCCTTTGTTTTGTTTTAAATTATTGTATGGTCTCGGGAACATACCTTATTATACTTTTTCTCGAGATTTATCGAATACTGATAACTGTCAAATAAAAATCATGATTTTTCAAATATGTCTTTGTAACTTGCTTTCATATTGCTTTAAACTGTTTACATGTTCAATTTTTTGCGTCGCCTTTGATGCTTCGCATCAACGGTTTTTCTCGTAAATGAATGTTTAGTTCCCGGATAATCATCTTGATGCTTTCTGCGGCGGCTTTGGTGTTTCACATCCTTGCTTTTTCTTGTTGTCGGTCTAGTAATGTAAAAGGAATTTAATACATATGAAAGACATAAGTACATGCACACTAACCGAACTTGGTTATACGAGTTTATGCATATACATCAACTTATACACACCTCAGAAGGCTATATTTCCCTATCTGATAAAATAGTGCATGTAACCATTGTGTCCAAAAGACCCGGATATAAATTGTTTCAATCAAAATAAATTAATCTATTGTTAAGTTTTAACTCGAAGATAAGATAAAGGGCTATGTTAATCTGTAAATACCATCTGAAGTATAAAAATAAAAAATATAACACTTTGTTTCATTATTTGCCCGGTATGAATTTGTGTACAATGCGGCTATTTTCCCATACACGATTTAATTCCTAAAACACCACAATAACAAGTATGAATAACACCAATGCACCACCAAATCAAGCGCATCATTAATTGTTGTTTATTCGTCGAGTTTCATGGTGCAAAAAGACACAAAAACAACACTTTTTATGGGGTGTATGAAAGATAAAAACTGCGAATACTTGTAAATACAATTCCAAATAACACATCTTCTATATGAAGAAATGTTAAACCACAAATATGACTTTAAAGAGATTACGGCCGAATAAGTGCAGACTTGCATAATGAATTTAAAAAAAATATTTCTTGATTTGTGTAAGAGTTAACAGGTTCCTTTATATAGTTCTTACGTTTATTGCAGTTTTGTAGAACAAACAAAGGCAACAGAACACTAAAATATAAATGTAACAATATTTTCTTTTACTTCTGACATAGAGTATTATGTTGTCATATTTCCATATAAATGGTGAACTATTTTCCAGGGTTTGATAATCCTCCGCTTAACCAGCCGCCAAATTCTTTACAAGATGAGGATGAAGGCTTACACCCACAGTCTGGCAACAACCCACAACAGCACGATGGCTACCCACCGCAGTCTGGGAACAATCCACAGCAACAAGAAGTCTTTCCGATGCAGCCCAACAGCAACCCACAACAGCATGATGGCAACCCCAAATCACCACTCTCTCCACAACAACTCGGCGGTTACCCACCACAGCCCAGTGGCTACGGAGAACCCTACTACGCCCAACAAGACTATCCACAAGTGCAATATGCTCAGCAACAACAAACGGTGGTAGGTGGACATTAACTGTTTGTTAGTTTTTCAAATTAACTGCAGCAACACAATAGTTATCATTAAAGAGACACCAAGCTATTATTGATTTTGGACCTTAGGGTCTGAGACAAATCTGTTATTCCCCTGTGTGGACAGAGGATATAATAAATGTATTTACTTATTTTTACAAATGAACATGCATGATAATGTTTTATTGTTTAAGGTTTGGTGTTAATTAAATTTTCTTCAGGTGATGACGCAACCTATGAGACCTTCAGATATTATGGATCAGAGCCGACCCCCGACCTATATGATTTTGGCCAGCATGTGCTGTTTCTGGCCCGTCAGTCTGTGTGCATTACACTACATCTCCAAGGTAAGAACTTTTTCGGTTGTTATTACTGATAAAGAAATGCTGAGTTGTGCCAATTTTAAATAAAAACGCTGCTTAGCGAAAGTCGTCAGAGTTTGAGGAAATGACATTTAGTCCAGTTAAACTGTCGTACATAAGTTTTGTGTGTAATTAAAATAAAAAAATCTAATTATAATGAAATGGAAAAACAGCAAAATATAAGGGGTCGAAAACCCCAACCCGTTTGACCCATTAATTCAATAGGTCGAATTTAGTATACGATATTTATTAACTATTTTCTGGGACCCGGCCGTTCAGAGAGAGCGATTCTTGTGTAATTGATCACTTGTTAACATTTAATAAATCCGACGAATGATTTTTTATTTTTATTTTATAGTGTTGTTATCAGTCGTTTCACATGAGCAGAAGGTATTTATAGTTTGAATTGTATGTCCATAACAGTTTATGACTCATTTAACGGAATTACTCTGTTCAGATCACGACTGGGTAGAACAACCGGCGCACCGCAAGTCAGCTGGAAAACCTTCCCACATTTAGTTCTTCGTCCCGAACGAGACTCGAACCCACGTGGTGAGAGGCTAGGCAGTCAGAGGAGTTGCAAATAGACGACTCTACCACTACGCCATATTTATTACATCGAAAGGGTCAGCTGCACCCTTCTGTAGTATCGGTTTGGTCATTTCTTACCAAAAAGATAACATCACATAAGTTGATTCTTTCGCGGGTCCGCCCGATCTTGGTGTTTATGATGACGACGTTCACATTCGCGGAAAAAGGATCGCCATCTCTATTCAGATCACTTGGAAGAATTCCCTACAAGAAAGTTCACGGGACTCTTGACCTTGCCAGAATACGTTAAAAATCGGTCACTGGTGCCACATACGAACACTAGGACTAACAATTCAAAGCGATTAACATGTACGAATATTTCAATTCGCACGAGTACCTGGATATTTATTATTTCTATTTTATACTTAATTAAGAATACACGTTACTGTTCTAGAAGTAAATTGCAACTATTATGTTCCAACATTAATCTGATCATGACCTTAAATATCATTAATCATTAATTAATGACCTGGTCTTGAACATAAATTAATCATTTATTACAATGTACTTCTGCACAAAGGTAATGCCTAGACACAAAAATAAATAAATGCACACATATACGGTTAAACTTAGTAAAGTGTTGTGTCTTCTTTATAATATTTGCATTTGTAATCAAGCTTCTTTGAGCCTTTGGATGCCTTTGAGCCTTTATTATTTGATTAAGCAGTGGCGGAACCATGGGGGCGGGGTCCGATTAATTTCCTATTTTTTTTTATTTTTTTTATTTTTGTCCCCAGTTGTTCGAGGTTCGAAGTTTGTGGGTACGATTCAATATGATTGGTTTCCAGAAAGAAATCGAAAATCAGTTAAGCGCAAGCTGAAACGGCAATTTCGATTGGTCAATCAGACCAATTCCTCAAATCATCTGGCTTATAAGATGACGAATATAGCGTCATTTGTTGAAAGTTAAACGAAAGGAAAACGATGAGATGATGAATTTGGTGATTCCACGGCAACAATGAGCTTGAAAATCTCACAATTCTTCAGATTGAAAAGGTAAGTTATCGAAAAGTTCAACATGTGTGAGCGTCAAATAAATAAGTACAATTCCGCATTCCAATTGAATCTCGATTTGCTTACTCTTGTGTTTCGAACCCCGTGCAGAATGCACATTTGCTTGAAACCATCAAACTATCGCCTGGAACTTCACCAGATGATTCGCATTGTCGCGGTTTTCTGAAAGTAAATGTTTGAACACCTGATTATTCCCTCGGGACTCAGGAGTACTCGAAATCCATCCACACTGAACCCCACCCCCATTCCCCTCGCATCCAACCCATAGTCAAAATAATCGGACTCATTAAAGTCAGATTTCCAGTTGCAACTTAGTTTGTTCACAGTAGTCTACAGTGCTGGAAAAACGAATTTGTCATCAAGGGTGGGGATCCAGAGGTGTGTCGGCGAGGTTGCTCAAATCCCCATTTTGGCCATTTTAATGGGTATTTAACTATTTATGCTAAAAAGTTGAAAATTTAGGCCACTGGGCCTACTGGTTCTGACCGGGCCACTGGGCCTACTGGTTCTGACTGGGCCACTGGGCCTATTGGTTCTGACTGGGCCACTGGGCCTACTGGTTCTGACTGAGCCACTGGGCCTACTGGTTCTGACTAAGCCACTGGGCCTATTGGTTCTGACTGGGCCACTGGGCCTACTGGTTCTGACTGAGCCACTGGGCCTACTGGTTCTGACTAAGCCACTGGGCCTACTGGTTCTGACTAAGCCACTGGGCCTACTGGTTCTGACTGGACCACTGGGCCTACTGGTTCTGATTGAGCCACTGGGCCTACTGGTTCTGACTTAGCCACTGGGCCTACTGGTTCTGACTAAGCCACTGGGCCTACTGGTTCTGACTGAGCCAGTGAGCCTACTGGTTCTGATTGAGCCACTGGGCCTACTGGTTCTGACTGAGCCACTGGGCCTACTGGTTCTGACTAAGCCACTGGGTCTACTGGTTCTGACTAAGCCACTGGGCCTACTGGTTCTGACTTAGCCACTGGGCCTACTGGTTCTGATTGAGCCACTGGGCCTACTGGTTCTGACTTAGCCACTGGGCCTACTGGTTCTGAAGGAGCCAGTGAGCCTACTGGTTCTGATTGAGCCACTGGGCCTACTGGTTCTGACTGAGCCACTGGGCCTACTGGTTCTGACTAAGCCACTGGGCCTACTGGTTCTGACTTAGCCACTGGGCCTATTGGTTCTGACTGAGCCACTGGGCCTACTGGTTCTGACTTAGTCACTGGGCCTACTGGTTCTGACTGAGCCACTGGGCCTACTGGTTCTGACTTAGTCACTGGGCCTACTGGTTCTGACTTAGCCACTGGGCCTATTGGTTCTGACTGAGACACTGGGCCTACTGGTTCTGACTGAGCCACTGGGCCTACTGGTTCTGACCGGGTCACTGGGCCTACTGGTTCTGATTGAGCCACTGGGCCTACTGGTTCTGACTTAGCCACTGGGCCTACTGGTTCTGACTAAGCCACTGGGCCTACTGGTTCTGACTGAGCCACTGGGCCTTCTGGTTCTGACTTAGCCACTGGGTCTACTGGTTCTGACTTAGCCACTGTGCCTTCTGGTTCTGACTGAGCCACTGGGCCTATTGGTTCTGACTTAGCCACTGTGCCTTCTGGTTCTGACTGAGCCACTGGGCCTACTGGTTCTGACTGAGCCACTGGGCCTACTGGTTCTGACTTAGCCACTGTGCCTTCTGGTTCTGACTGAGCCACTGTGCCTACTGGTTCTGACTGAGCCACTGGGCTTACTGGTTCTGACTGATCCACTGGGCCTACTGGTTCTGACTTAGCCACTGTGCCTTCTGGTTCTGACTGAGCCACTGGGCCTATTGGTTCTGACTTAGCCACTGTGCCTTCTGGTTCTGACTGAGCCACTGTGCCTTCTGGTTCTGACTGAGCCACTGGGCCTTCTGGTTCTGATTTAGCCACTGGGCCTACTGGTTCTGACCGGGTCACTGGGCCTACTAGTTCTGATTGAGCCACTGGGCCTTCTGGTTCTGACTGGACCACTGGGCCTATTGGTTCTGACTTAGCCAGTGAGCCTACTGGTTCTGACTGAGCCACTGGGCTTACTGGTTCTGACTAAGCCACTGGGCCTACTGGTTCTGACTGAGCCAGTGAGCCTACTGGTTCTGACTGAGCCACTGGGCCTTCTGGTTCTGACTGGACCACTGGTCCTATTGGTTCTGACTGAGCCAGTGAGCCTACTGGTTCTGACTAAGCCACTGGGCCTTCTGGTTCTGACTGGACCACTGGGCCTATTGGTTCTGACTGAGCCAGTGAGCCTACTGGTTCTGACTGAGCCACTGGGCCTACTGGTTCTGACTGAGCCAGTGAGCCTACTGGTTCTGACTTAGCCACTGGGCCTACTGGTTCTGACTGAGCCAGTGAGCCTACTGGTACTGACTTAGCCACTGGGCCTACTGGTTCTGACTTAGCCACTGGGCATTCTGGTTCTGATTTAGCCACTGGGCCTACTGGTTCTGACTAAGCCACTGGGCCTTCTGGTTCTGACTGGACCACTGGGCCTACTAGTTCTGACTGAGCCAGTGAGCCTACTGGTTCTGACTTAGCCACTGCCTACTGGTTCTGACTGAGCCACTGGGCCTATTGGTTCTGACTGGGCCACTGGGCCTATTGGTTCTGACTGAGCCACTGGGCCTACTGGTTCTGACTGAGCCACTGGGCCTACTGGTTCTGACTAAGCCACTGGGCCTACTGGTTCTGACTTAGCCACTGGGCCTTCTGGTTCTGACTGGGCCACTGTGCCTACTGGTTCTGACTTAGCCACTGGGCCTACTGGTTCTGACTTAGCCACTGGGCCTACTGGTTCTGACTTAGCCACTGGGCCTACTGGTTCTGACTTAGCCACTGGGCCTACTGGTTCTGACTTAGCCACTGGGCCTACTGGTTCTGACTTAGCCAATGGGTCTTCTGGTTCTGACTGGGCCACTGTGCCTACTGGTTCTGACTTAGCCACTGGGCCTACTGGTTCTGACTTAGCCACTGGGCCTACTGGTTCTGACTTAGCCACTGGGCCTACTGGTTCTGACTTAGCCACTGGGCCTACTGGTTCTGACTTAGCCACTGGGCCTACTGGTTCTGACTTAGCCAATGGGCCTACTGGATCTGACTAAGCCACTGGGCCTACTGGTTCTGACTTAGCCACTGGGCCTACTGGTTCTGACTGAGCCACTGGGCCTACTGGTTCTGACTGAGCCACTGGGCCTACTGGTTCTGACTAAGCCACTGGGCCTACTGGTTCTGACTTAGCCACTGGGCCTTCTGGTTCTGACTGGGCCACTGTGCCTACTGGTTCTGACTTAGCCACTGGGCCTACTGGTTCTGACTTAGCCACTGGGCCTACTGGTTCTGACTTAGCCACTGGGCCTACTGGTTCTGACTTAGCCACTGGGCCTACTGGTTCTGACTTAGCCACTGGGCCTACTGGTTCTGACTTAGCCAATGGGTCTTCTGGTTCTGACTGGGCCACTGTGCCTACTGGTTCTTACTTAGCCACTGGGCCTACTGGTTCTGACTTAGCCACTGGGCCTACTGGTTCTGACTTAGCCACTGGGCCTACTGGTTCTGACTTAGCCACTGGGCCTACTGGTTCTGACTTAGCCACTGGGCCTACTGGTTCTGACTTAGCCAATGGGCCTACTGGATCTGACTAAGCCACTGGGCCTACTGGTTCTGACTTAGCCACTGGGCCTACTGGTTCTGACTGAGCCACTGGGCCTGCTGGTTCTGACTTAGCCACTGGGCCTACTGGTTCTGACTTAGCCACTGGGCCTTCTGGTTCTGACTTAGCCACTGGGCCTACTGGTTCTAACTGAGCCACTGGGTCTTCTGGTTCTGACTTAGCCACTGGGCCTACTGGTTCTGACTTAGCCACTGGGCCTACTGGTTCTGACTTAGCCACTGGGCCTACTGGTTCTGACTTAGCCACTGGGCCTGTTGGTTCTGACTGAGCCACTGGGCCCACTAGTTCTGACTGAGCCACTGGGCCTACTGGTTCTGACTAAGCCACTGGGCCTACTGGTTCTGACTTGGCCACTGGGCCTTCTGGTTCTGACTAAGCCACTGGGCCTACTGGTTCTGACTTAGTCACTGGGCCTACTGGTTCTGACTAAGCCACTGGGCCTACTGGTTCTGACTGAGCCACTGAGCCTACTGGTTCTGACTAAGCCACTGGGCCTACTGGTTCTGACTGGACCACTGGGCCTACTGGTTCTGACTGAGCCAGTGAGCCTACTGGTTCTGATTGAGCCACTGGGCCTACTGGTTCTCACTAAGCCACTGGGCCTACTGGTTTTGACTGAGCCACTGGGCCTACTGGTTCTGACTTAGCAACTGGGCCTACTGGTTCTGAATAAGCCACTGGGCCTACTGGTTCTGACTTAGCCACTGGGCCTTCTGGTTCTGACTTAGCCACTTGGCCTACTGGTTCTGACTAAGCCACTGGGCCTACTGGTTCTGACTTAGCCACTGGACCTTCTGGTTCTGACTTAGCCACTGGGCCTACTGGTTCTGACTGATCCACTGAGCCTTCTGGTTCTGACTAAGCCACTGGGCCTACTGGTTCTGACTAAGCCACTGGGCCTACTGGTTCTGACTAAGCCACTGGGCCTACTGGTTCTGACTTAGCCACTGAGCCTACTGGTTCTGATTGAGCCACTGGGCCTACTGGTTCTGACTTAGCCACTGGGCCTACTGGTTCTGACTGAGCCAGTGAGCCTACTGGTTCTGATTGAGCCACTGGGCCTACTGGTTCTGACTTAGCCACTGTGCCTTCTGGTTCTGACTGAGCCACTGGGCCTACTGGTTCTGACTGAGCCACTGGGCCTACTGGTTCTGACTTAGCCACTGTGCCTTCTGGTTCTGACTGAGCCACTGTGCCTACTGGTTCTGACTGAGCCACTGGGCTTACTGGTTCTGACTGATCCACTGGGCCTACTGGTTCTGACTTAGCCACTGTGCCTTCTGGTTCTGACTGAGCCACTGGGCCTATTGGTTCTGACTTAGCCACTGTGCCTTCTGGTTCTGACTGAGCCACTGTGCCTTCTGGTTCTGACTGAGCCACTGGGCCTTCTGGTTCTGATTTAGCCACTGGGCCTACTGGTTCTGACCGGGTCACTGGGCCTACTGGTTCTGATTGAGCCACTGGGCCTACTGGTTCTGACTTAGCCACTGTGCCTTCTGGTTCTGACTGAGCCACTGGGCCTACTGGTTCTGACTGAGCCACTGGGCCTACTGGTTCTGACTTAGCCACTGTGCCTTCTGGTTCTGACTGAGCCACTGTGCCTACTGGTTCTGACTGAGCCACTGGGCTTACTGGTTCTGACTGATCCACTGGGCCTACTGGTTCTGACTTAGCCACTGTGCCTTCTGGTTCTGACTGAGCCACTGGGCCTATTGGTTCTGACTTAGCCACTGTGCCTTCTGGTTCTGACTGAGCCACTGTGCCTTCTGGTTCTGACTGAGCCACTGGGCCTTCTGGTTCTGATTTAGCCACTGGGCCTACTGGTTCTGACCGGGTCACTGGGCCTACTGGTTCTGATTGAGCCACTGGGCCTACTGGTTCTGACTTAGCCACTGGGCCTACTGGTCCTGACTAAGCCACTGGGCCTACTGGTTCTGACTGAGCCACTGGGCCTTCTGGTTCTGACTTAGCCACTGGGTCTACTGGTTCTGACTTAGCCACTGTGCCTTCTGGTTCTGACTGAGCCACTGGGCCTATTGGTTCTGACTTAGCCACTGTGCCTTCTAGTTCTGACTGAGCCACTGGGCCTACTGGTTCTGACTGAGCCACTGGGCCTATTGGTTCTGACTTAGCCACTGTGCCTTCTGGTTCTGACTGAGCCACTGGGCCTACTGGTTCTGACTTAGCCACTGTGCCTTCTGGTTGTGACTGAGCCACTGGGCCTATTGGTTCTGACTTAGCCACTGTGCCTTCTGGTTCTGACTGAGCCACTGTGCCTTCTGGTTCTGACTGAGCCACTGGGCCTTCTGGTTCTGATTTAGCCACTGTGCCTACTGGTTCTGACTGGGCCACTGGGCCTTCTGGTTCTGACTGGACCACTGGGCCTATTGGTTCTGACTTAGCCAGTGAGCCTACTGGTTCTGACTGAGCCACTGGGCCTACTGGTTCTGACTAAGCCACTGGGCCTACTGGTTCTGACTGAGCCAGTGAGCCTACTGGTTCTGACTGAGCCACTGGGCCTTCTGGTTCTGACTGGACCACTGGGCCTATTGGTTCTGACTGAGCCAGTGAGCCTACTGGTTCTGACTAAGCCACTGGGCCTTCTGGTTCTGACTGGACCACTGGGCCTATTGGTTCTGTCTGAGCCAGTGAGCCTACTGGTTCTGACTGACTCACTGGGCCTACTTGTTCTGACTGAGCCAGTGAGCCTACTGGTTCTGACTTAGCCACTGGGCCTACTGGTTCTGACTGAGCCAGTGAGCCTACTGGTTCTGACTTAGCCAATGGGCCTACTGGTTCTGACTTAGCCACTGGGCCTTCTGGTTCTGACTTAGCCACTGGGCCTACTGGTTCTGACTAAGCCACTGGGCCTTCTGGTTCTGACTGGACCACTGGGCCTACTGGTTCTGACTGAGCCAGTGAGCCTACTGCTTCTGACTTAGCCACTGGGCCTACTGGTTCTGAGTGAGCCAGTGAGCCTACTGGTTCTGACTTAGCCACTGGGCCTACTGGTTCTGACTTAGCCACTGGGCCTATTGGTTCTGACTGGGCCACTGGGCCTATTGGTTCTGACTGAGCCACTGGGCCTACTGGTTCTGACTGAGCCACTGGGCCTACTGGTTCTGACTAAGCCACTGGGCCTACTGGTTCTGACTTAGCCACTGGGCCTATTGGTTCTGACTTAGCCACTGTGCCTTCTGGTTCTGACTGAGCCACTGTGCCTTCTGGTTCTGACTGAGCCACTGGGCCTTCTGGTTCTGATTTAGCCACTGTGCCTACTGGTTCTGACTGGGCCACTGGGCCTTCTGGTTCTGACTGAGCCACTGGGCCTACTGGTTCTGACCGGGTCACTGGGCCTACTGGTTCTGATTGAGCCACTGGGCCTTCTGGTTCTGACTGGACCACTGGGCCTATTGGTTCTGACTTAGCCAGTGAGCCTACTGGTTCTGACTGAGCCACTGGGCCTACTGGTTCTGACTAAGCCACTGGGCCTACTGGTTCTGACTGAGCCAGTGAGCCTACTGGTTCTGACTGAGCCACTGGGCCTTCTGGTTCTGACTGGACCACTGGGCCTATTGGTTCTGACTGAGCCAGTGAGCCTACTGGTTCTGACTAAGCCACTGGGCCTTCTGGTTCTGACTGGACCACTGGGCCTATTGGTTCTGTCTGAGCCAGTGAGCCTACTGGTTCTGACTGACTCACTGGGCCTACTTGTTCTGACTGAGCCAGTGAGCCTACTGGTTCTGACTTAGCCACTGGGCCTACTGGTTCTGACTGAGCCAGTGAGCCTACTGGTTCTGACTTAGCCAATGGGCCTACTGGTTCTGACTTAGCCACTGGGCCTTCTGGTTCTGACTTAGCCACTGGGCCTACTGGTTCTGACTAAGCCACTGGGCCTTCTGGTTCAGACTGGACCACTGGGCCTACTGGTTCTGACTGAGCCAGTGAGCCTACTGGTTCTGACTTAGCCACTGGGCCTACTGGTTCTGAGTGAGCCAGTGAGCCTACTGGTTCTGACTTAGCCACTGGGCCTACTGGTTCTGACTGAGCCACTGGGCCTATTGGTTCTGACTGGGCCACTGGGCCTATTGGTTCTGACTGAGCCACTGGGCCTACTGGTTCTGACTGAGCCACTGGGCCTACTGGTTCTGACTAAGCCACTGGGCCTACTGGTTCTGACTTAGCCACTGGGCCTACTGGTTCTGACTTAGCCACTGGGCCTACTGGTTCTGACTTGGCCACTGGGCCTACTGGTTCTGACTAAGCCACTGGGCCTTCTGGTTCTGACTGGACCACTGGGCCTACTGGTTCTGACTGAGCCAGTGAGCCTACTGGTTCTGATTTAGCCACTGGGCCTACTGGTTCTGACTGAGCCAGTGAGCCTACTGGTTCTGACTGAGCCACTGGGCCTACTGGTTCTGACTTAGCCACTGGGCCTACTGGTTTTGACTGAGCCACTGGGCCTACTGGTTCTGACTTAGCCACTGGGCCTACTGGTTCTGACTTAGCCACTGGGCCTACTGGTTCTGACTAAGCCACTGGACCTACTGGTTCTGACTGGGCCACTGGGCCTTCTGGTTCTGACTAAGCCACTGGGCCTTCTGGTTCTGACTGAGCCCTGGACCTACTGGTTCTGACTAAGCCACTGGACCTACTGGTTCTGACTGAGCCTACTGGTTCTGACTAAGCAACTGGGCCTTCTGGTTCTGACTTTGCCACTGGGCCTACTGGTTCTGACTGGGCCACTGGGCCTACTGGTTCTGACTAAGCCACTGGGCCTACTGGTTCTGACTTAGCCACTGGGCCTACTGGTTCTGATTTAGCCACTGGGCCTACTGGTTCTGACTGAGCCACTGGGCCTACTGGTTCTGACTGAGCCACTGGGCCTACTGGTTCTGACTTAGCCACTGGGCCTACTGGTTCTGACTGAGCCACTGGGCCTACTGGTTCTGACTATGCCACTGGACCTACTGGTTCTGACTGAGCCTACTGGTTCTGACTAAGCCACTGGACCTACTGGTTCTGACTGAGCCTACTGGTTCTGACTGAGCCACTGGGCCTTCTGGTTCTGACTTAGCCACTGGGCCTAGTGGTTCTGACCGGGTCACTGGGCCTATTGGTTCTGACTGAGCCACTGGGCCTATTGGTTCTGACTGGGCCTACTGGTTCTGACTAAGCCACTGGGCCTACTGGTTCTGACTAAGCCACTGGGCCTACTGGTTCTGACTTAGCCACTGGGCCTAGTGGTTCTGACCGGGTCACTGGGCCTATTGGTTCTGACTGAGCCACTGGGCCTATTGGTTCTGACTGAGCCACTGGGCCTACTGGTTCTGACTAAGCCACTGGGCCTACTGGTTCTGACTAAGCCACTGGGCCTACTGGTTCTGACCGGGTCACTGGGCCTACTGGTTCTGATTGAGCCACTGAGCCTTCTGGTTCTGACTTGGCCACTGGGCCTACTAGTTCTGACTTGGCCACTGGGCCTACTGGTTCTGATTGAGCGACTGGGCCTTCTGGTTCTGACTGGACCACTGGGCCTACTGGTTCTGACTTAGCCACTGGGCCTTTTGGTTCTGACCGGGTCACTGGGCCTACTGGTTCTGATTGAGCCACTGGGCCTTCTGGTTCTGACTTGGCCACTGGGCCTACTGGTTCTGACTTAGCCACTGGGCCTTCTGGTTCTGACTTAGCCACTGGGCCTTCTGGTTCTGACTGAACCACTGAGCCTTCTGGTTCTGACTAAGCCACAGGGCCTACTGGTTCTAATTGAGCCACTGGGCCTTCTGGGTCTGACTGAGCCACTGGCTGGTCCTACTGGTTCTGACTGAGCCACTGGGCCTGCTGTTTCTGACTGAGCCACTGGGCCTTCTGGTTCTGTCTGGGCCACTGGGCCTTCTGGTTCTGACTGGGACACTGGTTCTACTGGTTCTGACTGGGCCACGGGGCCTTCTGGTTCTGACTAAGCCACTGGGCCTACTTGTTCTGACTGGGCCACTGGGCCTTCTGGTTCTGACTGGTCCACTGGGCCTACTGGTTCTGACTGAGCCACTGGGTCTACTGGTTCTGACTGGGCCTTCTGGTTCTGACTTAGCCACTGGGCCTACTTGTTCTGACTGGGCCACTGGGCCTACTGGTTCTGACTTAGCCACTGGGCCTACTGGTTCTTACTAAGCCACTGGGCCTTCGGGTCCTGACTTAGCCACTGGGCCTACTGGTTCTGATGCAGCCGCTGGGCCTTATGGTTCTGACTGAGGCACTGGGCCTACTGGTTTTCACCGGGCCGCTGGGCCTTCTGGTTCTGACTTAGCCACTTGGCCTACTGGTTCTGACTGAGCCTCTGGGCCTACTGGTTCTGACTGGGCCACTGGGCCTTCTGGTTCTGACTGAGCCACTGGGCCTACTGGTTCTGACTGGGCCACTGGGCCTACTGGTTCTGACTGAGCCACTGGGCCTACTGGTTCTGACTAAGCCACTGGGCCTAGTGGTTCTGACTGGGCCACTGGGTCTTCTGGTTCTGACTGATCCACTGGGCCTACTGGTTCTGAGTGAGTCACTGGCCCCAGTGGCTCAGCCAGAATAAGTTTACCCAGTGCTCCAGCTAGAGCTTGTAGACCCAGTGCCCAAGCTAGCGCTTGTAGACCCAGGGCCCCAGCCACCACCAGTAGACACAGTACCCCAGCCAGAATCTGTAAACACAGTTCCCCAGCCACAACCAGTAGACACAATGACCCAACAAGAATCTGTTAACCCAGTGAGTGACCCAGCCACAACAAGTAGACACAGTGCTCCAGTTAGAATCTGTTAACCCAGTGACCCAGCCACAACCAGTAGACACAGTGCCCCAGCCAGAATCTATAAACCCAGTGCCCCAGCCACAATCAGTAGACAGTGGCCCAGCCACAATCCGTAAAACCAGTGCCCCAGCCACAATCGGTAGACAGTGCCCCAGCCAGAATCCGTAAACCCAGTGCCCCAGCAACAAACAGTAGACAAGTGCCCCAGCCAGAATCCGTAAACCTAGTGCCCCAGCCACAATCAGTAGACAGTGGCCCAGCCAGAATCCGTAAACCCAGTGCCCCAGCCAGAATCCGTAGACCCAGTGCCCCAGCCAGAATCCGTAAACCCAGTGCCCCAGCCACAATCAGTAGACCAGTGTCCCAGCCAGAATCCGTAGACCCAGTGCCCCAGCCAGAATCCGTAGACCCACTGTCCAGCCACAATCAGTAGACAGTGCCCCAGCCAGAATCCGTAGACCCAGTGCCCCAGCCAGAATCCGTAGACCCAGTGCCCCAGCCAGAATCCGTAGACCCAGTGCCCCATCCAGAATCCGTAGACCCAGCGCCCCAGCCACAACCAGTAGACAGTGCCGCAGCCACAACCAGTAGACCCAGTGCCCCAGCCGCAATCAGTAGATCCAGTGCCCCAGTCAGAATCCGTAGACCCAGTGCCCCAGCCACAATAAGTAGACAGTGCCCCAGCCGGAATCCGTAGACCCAGTACCCCAGCCAGAATGTGAAATCCCAGCGCCTTAGCCAGAATCCGTAGACCCAGTGCCTCAGCCAGAATCCGTAGACCCAGTGCCCCAGCCAGAATTTGAACGCTCTCAATCCCAGTAAGTACTAGTAGTTAAAATATGTTGGGAAATACCTGACTGAAGAATCAGATTTGAGAAGTTTAAGTCCCCAAGAAAAGCTCAATATTTTAGACCATTTTAAATCTGTAGAAGACTTTGATATCCCAAAGACTAATATGAACAATTGTAATCGAGCTTTTCGTAACCAGTGGTTAACCACATACCAGTGGTTGGTTTACAGCAAAGAAATTGAAGGCGGTTTCTGTCTCCCTTTTGTTCTGTTCGCAACAAAAGAGAAATTAGGTGTATTCGGGAACGCCCCATTTACAAAGTGGACCAAAGTCGGTTATTTCTGTGGACAACACAAGCAGAATACACTACCAGTCAGATGCACAGTTGAAATATGATTAATTCTTGACTAATGGCAGACAACCGGAGACAAACAATCAGTCTCATATTAATGTCCAGAGACAGGAAATTATTAAACAGAATAGAGAAGTGATTGAGAAGACTGTCGCCAAATGTATTGATGTGTGTGGTAAAATGGGACTTGCTCTACGTGGCCATAGAGATGTGTTTCAGACTCTGATAAAATTTCGACAAGAATCTGGCGACGAAGTTCTGAAAAATCACTTTGAGACATGTTGGGAAAATGCTATATACTTAAGTAAGATTGTTCAGAATGAACTCATAGACATCATGGGTGAGCAGATCAGGGATGACATTATTGGAGAAGTTAAAAAGGCACTTTTATTTTTCTATTCTGTCTGATGAGGCGACAGACTGTGCTAATATTGAACAGTTGACAATTGTGTTACGGTTTGTTGATGAGACTTTCAACATAAGGGACGACTTGGTTCAGTTTTGTTCTACCTAAAGAATAACGGGAGAAGTCATTGCCAACGCCATCTTGTCAAAGCTGACAGACTTGGGGTCTTGGTATCGAGGATTGCAGGGGTCAGGGTTATGACGGTGCTGCCAACATGTCATTAGCTCGTGTCGGTGTACAAGGACAGTTGTGTAGGCTTAATCCCCTTGCGCTTAATGCCCGTTGCTGTTCCCATATTTTGAATCTAGTGATAGTGAAAGCCTGCACCATTCCAATGATCAGAAATATGGCTCGGACAATAATAGAAACTGTAGACTTTTTCAACAAGTGGCAGCGACAATTTGAAAAGGTTATTGACGGGTCAGAGACAGGCACAAACAAAAAAGAAACTTCAAGACTTGTGTCGAACACGTTGGATTGAAAGACATGAAGCTTACGAGAACTTTATTTCTCTGTATGAGAGTATTATCAATACAATGGATGCCATCTTGAGCGAGAGACAGAATGAAGAGTACGGTTCTTGGAAAGAGAGACACTGACTATAGCAAATGGACTGTCTCAATACCCTTACAAGCTTTGCATTTATTGTGGCACTTGTGGTTACCTCAAGATGTCTTTCAGTGTTGAAGCCTGTAAGTATAAAACTACAGAAAAAGAACAACGACATCATGACTGCATACAGACGGGTCTCGGACACTCTTTGTGAGCTTCAGGGTATCGAAATCCTGGTGAGGAGATATCTGCAGACTGGTTTCGTGTTTGTAAAAAGCTTGGTGAGAAGGTTGACTTTGAGACATCAGTTCCAAGAACAGCTGGATGTCAAGAGACACAGAAGAAACACTTCACATGACGTGTCAGAGGAGTATTACCAGTGTTTCTCCCCTTCCTTGATCATTTGACTGCAGAGATGAGACAACGGTAAATTTAATATTACTGCCAAAATATCTACTGTTTTAAGAAAAATGGATTCTTGACCTAACATGTGAGGGTCAGAATGTAATTTTTCGGACATTTTAAGCTTAAGAGTTATCCTCTGTTAAAATGGAACTGCAATCATGTAGTATTTCCAATGTCTTAAGATAATGTATAACTATTAACTATTAACAGAACTATGGAAACCACAAAAAAAAGCTGATGGAACGATGATGACTTTCAGTTCATCAACCAGTCATTTTATTCAAACATCAAAGCTTTTTATTAAAGTCTTATCCTGTCAATTTGTTTAGACCTTTCGCATATCTCTGAATTACATTTTTAAGGAACTTGAAATTTACTTTCAGGTTTTGACCACTACAAGAGAAGGCATCAAGGTTTTGGGGAATGGTCCCAGCAAATTTAAACTCACAGACCAGCATTAACGACATTGCTGAGCTCTATGATAATGACTTACCAAGTCAACTGTGTCTCGACATTGAGTATAAACGTTGACAGCGGAAATGAGATATTCATGATGACAAATCATACTCACTTCTCGGCTTTTTATGAACTTGTTTTTTTTTTTAACTTATTATCTCTTAACAATACTACATTTTTTTTTGGTAGGTTGTTTTCTAAATTTCGATGTTTTCTTAAGTATTTTTACATTTCACTTTTGACACTTTTGGCACATGGTGTACTGGCATTATATGCCATATTTAAATTGATCTTATAATATATCAGCGCTTGGGCTGTTTTATTTGTTCTTATAATATCTTAAAATATAATTGGGCTGTTTTATTTACTAATCTCTCGTTTGGAATTTTTATTTTTACGTTGTCGAGGCTTTTATCTACTGTACATTACTAGTTATTATGTATGTATATATGGATTTTATGCATTATAAAATGATTTATGTCTGGGTTCGGACTGCATCCTCTTTTCAGTGCTTTGATTCTATTATATGAATGCATTATGTTAATGCTTCGGCCAATCAAAATACACCTAAGGCATCACGTGGTCTAATTATCCAATCGGAGTAAAACCACGCCATCTTTTATTTTCCTTTGTCCACTACAAAGACGTTGTTCCATTTAGTGTAAAAAATTAAAAAATCCTACTTTATAGTGTGCTATTTGGACTTTCTTTCACGGTACAAGATTCTTAACATTTCGAACTCTTAGTTGGGTTTGTCTCACCGCTGCAATTACTGGATCTAAACGTTGTAAGCTTGTTATTGGTCGCCCGATTCAAAGAATATCTTCAAAACTGCTCGCCACACAGAAGGCCTACGAGGACTTCTGATTCATCGTAAACAAGTGCCGTTTAGGCTTTAAACAAACATGGCGTTCAAAATTCAAATATTTGGTCATTCATTCGTGGAACACCTGAAGCGATTTATTCGCAGGGGAACGGATTCATCATTAAAGTTTAACTTGAATTTGGAGCAACCCGCCTTAGTGCAATACACGGGTTTCCCTGGCGCAACTGTGGAAAAATTGTTTAACCACTTGGACGCTGTGGCGGATTTCGCGCCCCAGATCGTAGTGTTGTTAATTGGAACGAACGATCTTTATGATGAAGGCAGTTCCCCTGAAGCAGTTGCTAATCAAATTATGCTATTAGCAGATAAGATTTTTTCACTTCAAGTGCACAAGGTGGTTATTTGCCAAGTTCTTCATCGTATGGAACCAGCTCGTCCCACAAGATGGCCAGTGCACGTACCAACATACAATAAACGAGTGGATCAACTTAACCATCTTCTTTCTCATTGGTGTAGCGGCTTTTCCTGCAAAAATGCAGTACTGTGGCGGTTTAAAGGTTTTTGGTCACCTGAAGCCCAGCAGAAGGTCTTCTCCGATGACGGCGTCCACCTTACACATCACGGACAGAGACGTCTTTTTCAAAATATCCGAGCAGCGGTAGTGGCCCAACTTAACATCGGATTTAAATAGATGAGTACAAATCTAATTAACATTAATAGCATCACATTAAGGCAAAGTACGCTCCATAATACTTGCTACCAGACTTGTTATTTATCACATCAACTTTATGATATTAGAAACTAAACTTTGCTAAAAATCGTTAACAGTATGATGCTGTACAGGGCTTATCCTGATGATTTATGTGTTGTACACACATAATAGATACTCACAATGACAGTATAGAGGTGATGTTTTTCCAGGGCTTATCCTGATGTCTTATTTGTGTACCCACCATAGACACACATAATAACACACTACATGTGTCATTTTTCCAGGGTTTATTCTGATGTTTTATTTGTGTACACACCATAGACACACATACTAACACACTACAGGTGTCATGTGTTCCAGGGCTTATCCTGAATTCTTATTTGCATACACGCCATAGACACACATAATAACGCACTACATGTGTCATGTTTTCCAGGACTTGTCCTGATGTTTTATTTGTGTACACATCAAAGGCACTTGTACTGCCATGCTAAAGTGTGATGCTTTCCCGGGTTTAGCCTGATGTTTTTGTTTTGTACACACATTATAGATACAATGACACTACAGGTGTGAGGTTTTGCAGGTCTTATCCTGATGTTTTTGTCCACACCATAAACACATATATAACAGGTGTGATGACTTTTTTCCAGGGTTTACCCTGAAGCTTGTTTCCACACCATTTTCAAATATATTCGGTGTGAGTTTTTTCCAGGGAGTGTCCTGAAGTTTGTGTCCACACCATATTTAAATATCTTTAGGTGTGATGATTTCCAGGATTTATCCTGATGCCATTTGTCCACATCATGTTAATACTTTATGCATTGCATTAATTTTTCCTGGACATTTTTAACGGAATGTTAATATTTCCTGTGCCCTATCTATACTTGGTTCAGGTAGATAGACAATTTGGTAATGTTGATATTGGATACATATATTATATTTACTAATTTTCAGATGCCGCGACCTAAAAGGTCTAAACGTCCAGCTGCAACAGCAACAGCCTGTCCCTGCTGTCCTGTGCCTGAGTCATCGAATAAAAAGAACAAGACAACAATTGACAACTCGTCAAATTCATCTCCACCTGTGTCGGCATTGACTGATGATGCCTCGGCCAACATGTCATTGGACGGCTTCCACGGCCATTGTTTTATTGCTTCCCCTGTGGCGACGACACGCCAGAAAAAGCAGCCAACGTCTCGGCAAGTGAAGCATGGCCATCCTAAGCAAACAAGCTTAACTGGACCAGAAACTGCAATTCAGCAGCCTGATCAACCCAGTAACATTTTTCATCAGGAGAGTCACCATTCGAGACATCAACCACACCCTCAGGAGAATGACTCTGACTCATCAGTCTCTGATATTACAGACGGGTCAGAAGCGGACGATGTCCAATCTTTCGCAGACATTACAGCTGCGTATATTAATACCTTGCTACCAGGTAATGGTATGCAGTATGTAGAACCCATATCGACTCCAATTTACTCACAAGTTAAGCAATCTATCCAAAAGCAAATATGGAGAAACAAATTTGTCGACTTTGCGTCTCTCCTTCCCTCAACAACAACTGTCACCCAACCATCAAATAAATTCCTCCTGCAAATGATAAATCAGCAAACCTAAGCGTTGTGCCGGCGAATAATTTAAAAAACAAAATGTTCCCATTGAACAATGGACCACTGCTTTTTTAAGGTTTGTGGCCATATACAGTCTTAAGTATTCCGCGGAGACAGCTCAACTGATGAAATATGGTGAAATAGTTAGGGATCTGGCCGTGCGTCGTCAGGGGGCCTGGGACTTCTATGACACTCAATTCAGGATGTTACGGGAGTCTATGCTTGTGCCATGGGACAGGGTTCATACTGAATTCTGGATCATGGCCACAGCTCAGTCCACTGTTTACTCCTTTCGGCCCTTCCGTAGCCAAACAAAAGTTAATCAAAAATTTCGAAAGAGTCCCAGGTACCTTGAGAACACGTGCTGGACATATAACAGACGGTTCCAGTGTACAAAACCACGTTGCCAACACCCCCCATGTCTGTGGATACTGTAGGGGATAACACCATGCTGGAAACTGCTGATTTACCAGTATGGAACATGCAGCACAGTCCAGACCAATGTCATCCCCTCAGTCCACAAATCCAGCAAACAACCTCAAGTTTAACAAAAAAATAAACCAGTTACTCCGATTTTAACATTAAGACATTTTTGACGGGCTATAATGATAGCTACTATTTGCTGCAAGGTTTTACTCAGGGATTCCATTTGGGCTATTCAGGTCCACGTGCTCCTAGTTCTTCTCCAAATCTCAAATCTTGCCAAGAGCATCCAGACATAGTTCAAACGAAACTTTCCATAGAGTTGGCTGCCCATTGCATAGTAGGCCCTTTCGACTCTCCCCCTTTCTCGACCTTACGCATCAGCCCAATTGGTCTTGTTCCCAAAAAAGGTCACAACCAATTTAGATTAATTCACCACCTCAGCTATCATCAAGGTATGTCAGTAAATGACTTTATAGACCCATAATTCTCCTCTGTTCAATATGCCACTTTTGATGATGCAGTACACGAACTGCTTCAATTGGGTAAAGGTAGCTTTCTAGCTAAAACAGATATAGACAACGCATTTAGGCTCATTCCAATACATCCAGATGATAATGACCTTCTTGGTATGACATTTCAAGGTCAGTTTTATTACGACACATGTTTACCGATGGGAACTTCAAGCTCGTGTGCGATATTTGAAAGGTTTAGTACGGCGTTACATTGGATTGCTTCCAACAAACTTTCTATCAAACACATGGTTCACATATTAGATTTTTTTTTGGACCCCCCAAACTCAATCACATGCCAAAGGATTTAGAAGCATTTATTGCACTGTGTTCAGAAATCGGTGTCCCAATTAAATCAGAAAAGACACAGAATGCGTGTCAGGTCATCACTTTTTGGGTCTGGAACTGGAATCTACTACAATGGAAGCACGTCTGCCTTATGACAAACTTATTAAGCTTAGGACTCAACTAGCCAAACTCTCAAAACATAGGAAAATTACATTAAAGGAACTACAATCTCTTTTGGGTCTTCTCAACTGCTGTTGCACAGTAGTTCTACCTGGTCGCCCCTTTTTGCGTCGACTTACTGATCTCACTAAAAAGGTCACTCGCCCCTCACATCGCATAACACTTAACAAAGAGAGTCGTAAGGATCTCCTGGCCTGGCAGTTTTTCGCCGATCATTTTAACGGCACCAACCTACTTTTACAAGAACGGTGGGTAAATGACACAGCTTTACACTTGTATACTGATGCATCAGGCTCAATTGGTTTTGGAGCAGTTTTTCAAACTCACTGGTTCTATGGCACTTGGACATCAGCCCAAGCACCACTGAACATTGCATTTAAGGAACTATTACCAATAGTACTTGCCTTAGAATTATGGGGGGTCAACACTAGCCAACAGATGTTTAACATTACACTCTGACAATTATGCGGTGGTTCATATTATTAATAAACAGACATGCAAGGACCCGCTAATCATGTTGTTGGTTCGCCGACTGGTTCTCACATGTCTAAAACATAACATTTTGGTTCGTTCAACACACATATCTGGAAAATCCAATGTCTTACCTGATCTTCTTTCACGGTTGCAGATATGCCAGTTCCAACTAATAGCACCATTTATGGACGAAAAGCCCACAACCATCCCAGACAGTTTCTTAAGGCTTCCTTAAACAGTGCGGTGCATCAGATTTTGAAAAAGGCACTTGCACCATCTACAACATCTACATACAAGAATGCTCTGAAGAAATACACTGATTTCCACTCAGTTCATTACCCTTTGGACAAGTTGCTGTCTGTCAGTGTAAAATAACTGGCACAATTTATTGCTGCAAGTTCCGATTATGGCCTGAAACATACCACAATAGCAACTACACTTTCAGCCATATCATACTTACATAATCTGCAGGGCTTTCCAAACCCAACCCAAGCATTTTTAGTCAAACAACTCATGAATAGCATTAAAAAGCAGTCTGTGCCAGACAAACGTTTCCCCATCACGTTGCCCATTCTTCATTTACTCACAGAGGCACTCAAACAGGTTGTTTCCTCTGCTTCAGTACGCTTTGTTTTCCATACAATGTTTTTAGTAGCATTTTTTGGTTTATTACGCATAGGCGAGCTGACAGTCAGCAAGCACAACTCAAAAGGTACTATCTAACGACAGGATGTCTCATTTGAAGTTGTACATTCTAAAGTCAAAAAAAGCTTACATAACCATGACCTATTTTGAACACTCTCAAGGTCAGACAGCTCATATCGTTCTCCGTCGACAACATACTGCTCAACTATGTCCAGTTCGGTTCCTCTTCAAATACTGCAAAAAATACAGTTCCACCAATGAAGTGTTATTTTGCTTCCCGTCAGGTTGCCCAATATCCACAACAGCATTCAATGCAGTTTTAAAACAGTGTGTAGAAATTTGCTTGCTTGATCCAACAAGATACACTGCACATTCGTTCCGCATTGGGGGAGCTACATATGCACATTCATTTGAAGTTACGTTACTTCTCATAGCCTTTATTTTTACTTGTTTTCAAGTTGAAAAACAGTATTTTTGCTTGAAGCAAAGATACAGAAGTGTAATTGACTAGGTCCAGAAAGATTATAATATCACAGCATCTACAATTGTTGTATTGTCATTTTTCCATATAAACTACCTGTTTCTATTTGTATGTGCTTCAATGGTTGTGAGCTATTTTAGCAAGAGCTATGTTTGTCTTACGTTATTGACTGTTGAAGCAGCAATAACATTATAGTCATACCAGTTAAATATACAGACAGCTTTATCGTATTGCCCGAAGCTTGTGTGATTGGCCACTCTATCGTGGTTGTATTATCTGTTGAAACAACAATGACATTGTAGTTTTGACTTGCTATAAATGATAAAATGTGAATACTGTTGACATTCAACCTACAGTATACATTGTATTTATGGTTAAAATTAGATCGTTTTATTTCTTGAAATTTTTAATCCATGTTTTATGTTTATAGCCCGTTTACTAGGCTAATCACTAGTATATTTTTTTAAGTTCTGTTATTGACTGTTGAAGCAGCAATAAGAGTTCTTTTCGTCATAAGTTCCATAGTGCCAATGCATAGTGCCCGTTAATACGTTAATACAATTTGTTCAACTTCTCCCTTGTATTTAAACTCGAGCATGACACTTGCTAATTTGTTTCGATCTAAGGCCTATTCAGGCCTATTATACGCTTTGTGAATCTATTGATTTGTGTCAAATAGGAATCTTTAACAAAGCATAATGTTATAGTCGTTGAACATGCAACTTACTAAATGCAATATATGTTTCACATAAATAAGCAATTATCACGAATATCATCAAACAATAATCCGTTTCAGTTTATGATAAAATTGTTTCATCAACCCCATGCATTGTATTATATATTAAGTTATACGCTGTTGTTACAGCCACAAATTCTGTTGTTTTTATTTTTATAATTAATCTCTTCTGTAAAGTGTAAGGTTGGTACCATCTGGGCGGCGTTCCTTGTGGCGTTTTTTTTTCTCAGCCCAGATAAGCTAAAAATAACAATATGTTTGTTTAATCATACTTTATGGTATTTTAAATAAATGCCCATTTATCACTCACATGTGCCTTCTGTTATTTTTATTTACAAGTGTTACCAACCTTACCGTCATATATAAAGAACTCACGACATAAATGGATTTTATGCATTATAAAATGATTTATGTCTGGGTTCGGACTGCATCCTCTTTTCAGTTCTTTGATTCTATTATATGAATGCATTATGTTAATGCTTCGGCCAATCAAAACACACCTAAGGCATCACGAGGTCTAATTATCCAATCGGAATGAAACCACGCCATCTTTTATTTTCCTTTGTTCACTACAAAGACGTTGTTCCATTTAGCGTAAAAAACCACCTCCTCCCATTTCTCCGCCTCTTTGTTTTGCTTGGCCGACTCATCTATACATATTTATCAATCTATTATGGGCGGTTTTTTCTCAGCCCAGATAAGCTAAAAATAACAATATGTTTGTTTAATCATACTTTATGGTATTTTAAATAAATGCCCATTTATCAATCACATGTGCCTTCTGTTATTTTTACTTACAAGTGTTACCAACCTTACCGTCATATATAAAGAACTCACGACATAAAAGTTTATTTTATCTGTTTTAACTCCCGATGCAGGTGCTTACTGTTAGTTGTTTCACTTTGACGGGATATTGTTATTTACACTGTTTGTTTGCTAGAAAAACCTTCAGGAAATGCGAGGTTGGAGCGCTCCACAAACCAGGTTTTAGCACCCCGGTCCTTTTGCCGATTGACCTTTCCAAGGCGGTAACTGATGGTTTTTCTTTATGTGTGTTATGTCCCGACTCTGTGTTTTTGTCACATTTACATTTACCTTGTTTGCCTTTATCTACTGGTAGATGAAATTTAAATATCTGTGAAGATTTTGATAGGACCTTTTCTTATTTACCTATTCAAAAGGCGTTACAGGTATTATTTTCTTATTAATTTCACAAACTTGCGTTACAGTCTAGTCACCACTGTATATACATGTTTTATTGCATGCTGTCAGATCTGGATCTACACTTGTCAATTCTCTGTCATAAATAACCTCATGGATAAAATGGATTAAAGCATAAGAAGATACTCTGAAAGGGGAGCAATAATGAAAAGATCAAAAACATAACAGTTC
The DNA here is from genome assembly GCA_007844125.1 of Sinonovacula constricta. NCBI lineage: Eukaryota > Metazoa > Mollusca > Bivalvia > Cardiida > Solecurtidae > Sinonovacula > Sinonovacula constricta. Next base: position 27,191,619 of record CM017571.1, read on the forward strand.
AGTATAAGAAGTACAACAACAGACACATGACAGTCTTCTCGATTTTTTATTGGATTTATTTTTTGGTAAAAGGTCTGTGGTTATTGACTTTGAAACAATGATCTTATTTGTTTTATATCCTATTCAGGCTTCAGATAGAGATGGGATATTTTTCCAAATATCTGCATTCTTCTCTCGCTGGGTTGCCTGTACCCTGCCAATTTCCTCAGTTGAAACCGAGAGGGCAAACAGTGTGTCGACAAATCTAAAGTGTTATCTGAGATCTGCAATGTCAACAGAAAGTCTTACAGGTTTAGCACTAATGAAAGTTCATTACCAGCATAAAATGGACTTTGGCAGAATTGTAACAACATTTGCTACAAGACATCCTCCGAAAGACTGTTGAGAAACTTTTGAAGAACTCTATATAAGTAGCTCAAAAATGGATGATCCTCTTTTATTTATCCACTTTTATTTTATATTATATTGTATTATTAACAGATGTTTTTCAGTATTAAATAGTTGATGTGATTCAAAGCCAACATGTCTTCCATGTTTGATGCACTATTGATTTTATGTGACATTGTCCATAAAACTTTCTGCTTTATAGTTTAAGATTTGAGGGTCGGTGTTAAGAGATTAAAGTTGCATGTCTGTGAATATGGTATATTCAGCGATAGTGATATGCATCTTTTAAATACAGCATGGTGCTAAAGAGATTTAAAGTACAAAATCTGTTATGTTATTATTTGACCTTGAACGGGTGCTTACATCCCTGCTATTTGTTTTATTTTACCATTTGCCAGTGCTTATACCTATGATCATTGCATAATAATCCGTATTCTAGGGAGTTGTTACACCTACCTGCAGGAAAATTGAGTTCATAGATTTGATTTTATATTTTTGATACAACTATTGTTCTTTAACCATATTTATGTCATAGTGGACTCCGCAAACTTGATTTGCTATGTTTTAGGCTGTAGATATTGATATTGATATCATTCTTTGTGACTTACATCAAATATATTTTATCACTTTCTTGCTGTATACTATTGGTGTTTATATTTGTTTCTGAAAGCATCTTTCAACAATAGTTAGGATCTCAATGATCTGTGATATCTATTGAGTTATTATTTTTTTCCATTAAAATTTATTCACATAAACAAATAAATAAACATCAAGCGTTGAATCTTACAAAATGCTTGTGAACTCTCTATAAGCTACATTTACATGCCAATCTTCATTAAAGTTGGTTAAAATGTTTGTCTGCATGAAATCTTGGACAAGTTCGTTATTGGCTCACGTAGAGTCAAAAAAGATGTCACTAGGTCAAATTTTAGAAAAACATTGTGAAAACACGTAGAGGCCACATTGATAGTCAAATCTTCACCAAACTTGGCCAGAATGTTTGCCAGTATGAAATATTACATATGTTTTGAAGTGAGTCATGTGAATTCAGAAGGTTACTAGGTAAATTCTAGAAAATGTTATCCGCCCAGTGGCCACACTAATGGTCCATTCTTCACCAAAGATTTCTAAAGTAAATAACTCTTAATTACTTGATGCCAGATATGAGCCTATTAAAAGCCTGTGTCCTCAGGTGAACGATTTAGGGCCATCATGACCCTCTTGTTACATTTACTTGTGCCACATTGTTGTAAAGTGTCTAGCTCGGTTACAAGTAAACTCTGTTAAAAGTTATGACTCGCTGAATTGAACTACTCCCACCCCTCGCTGAAATTCTGGATCCGCCACTGTTAAGGTGCGTGCATGTCACAATAATTTTCTCTTTTCGTATATGAGGGGCGTTACTCTAGCTATTAAAACTGAATTTTGTTATCTCACTTGGCTAATGGATTTGGTATATCGATTCTGTTGAAACGACATATGTCATAAAACGAAACAGTAATTTTATAAATAAGAAAATAGTTATAAAATATAAGGTATCTGAAAAGTGCCTAGCACAAAACTTATACATTTCTTTGGAAATATAGAAAGAATATTAGTAATTCATTTATTGTTATTGTGTTGTTGTTTTTCCTCAATCAACATTGAATCCTTGACACAATGAACTTAAATCACACATAATTTCTGTAAACATTATTTATTGACTTTCATTCGTAATTTTTAACTTATTTAATGTCTTGTTACAGTTTTGTTGTAATTTCTACATTTGACTGGCATGTGAATATGCTTGTCCTGTGCCTTTACAAGTTTTAATATATGGTGCACATTTTCATTATTTTTTAAAAACATGTATTCCTTATGTTCTACTATTTCACAGGCAAACAGATTGGCTGCTGAAGGGAATATGACTGAAGCCCAGACCGCTTCTAAAAAGGCCCGAAATCTTATAGTTTTAAGCGTGAGCATCGGCTTCGCCATCATTTTCGGCGCCATATATGGTTACCTTCGAGGACACAGCTATGGACTCTTTTAGGGCGCATGCACAACTCGATGAAAATGTTCGAATGCGAAGGTTCGCGAAAAGATCGGGTATGCGTATTTTATGAAGATGTCGTCCAACTGCTTACATACAGATAAGTTTTGAACCCGTGAATGAAAATAGAAAATAATGTATTTTACGTTTTTATCAAAATCTCAGTAATAAGTAAATTAAAAATACAAAGAACGAGAACTCAACAGATTATAACTATGATCCACCCAGTAAAGATATTGATCCAATAGTTTTAAGAAAACTAGCCAGTTTCCTTAAAAACACATTTAACTATGTATAAAATATATGAACGATTACCATGTGTAAACAATAACAGTTAACTTAAAAGAATGGACGAACATAGGTTTATCTCGAGTGCAATGGAATAGCGTATTTGTTTTGCCATATACATTGTTACTGCAGACTTTTCATGACACAAGCGATTTTGGTCAATGTGTTGCAGATTTTCAATTATATGACCAATTCTGTTCAGTATGTTGCGGATTTTCAAATATTTAAACGATTTTTCTCAATGTGTTACACATTTTCAAATTATATATGTATAAACAATTCTGGCCAACGTGTTGTAACGAGTGAAGCGGTTCCGGTCAAATAGGATCTGTCTCCGTTAAGGGGATGGTTTCAATAAATACCCGCCGAATGTAGAACACTTGAAATGGACCAATTTCTTTAATGAAAGTATGTTGCTATGTTTTAGCATTTCCTATATTGTCTGGTGCCAAAAAAGCAATGTAGAGTAAAAATAAACGAAATCCTGAACTCCTATGCAAAATAATAGACGGATTCAATTTTATCGGAAAGACATTGTCTTTGAAATGTTAACGCTGGCAAATTGACGGCATGCGTTTTCAATGCAGTAGAACCTTTTCACAAGTTACAAAACTTAATTTTTACATGATGTTTCTTTTCATCTATGTTTGGACTTGGGGTCAGTCATAACTTAGTCATGACGCAATTTGTTGTGTGTACAATAGCAGTGTAAAGTTAAAGCAATAGCAAACTATGTCACCTACATTAAATTATTATAGAATTTGCGTTTGAGATATGTCTACTGGTGTTATTCTAGTTCTTAGACCACACTGAGCATGCGCAGAAGATAATTAAACAAGGTCGTATTATAATACCTAAATGCCAAGTAGGGATGTAACCGAACGTTCGGATAAATGCCGAACTTCAGAATGTATTTTTAGCATTCGAACGTCTGGTAAACAAAAAAAGACTCTTTTCCAATGAAAACTTTAAAAAATGTTTTGAATAAAAAATAAATCTTATAACACAAATCGACGATGGCCAAACTGTTTCTTGTTTAAACGGTTGTTTTTCAATAATTTAGCTTCTACAAAAAAGACACACTACACACAATATTAACAATAATGAATAATATTACCACACAATTTTATTTTAAGATAATGTCTTGTTGCGAGAAAAACACTGTTGTTTTTCGTTAGACTTTAACATAAGTTGTGTCTGTATATTGTAAATATGTAACAATGTAAATAGTGTAAATAATTAAAAATAAATATTTGGTCAGAGATAGAATTAGGAATTTTGCTTCTTTCCCAATTGTAATTAATTCAATTCTATTAGACCTTATCATTTTAGTATATAAAGAATGTATTAGACGATGGACGCAAACCAAGTCAAATACTGTATAGTTTTTAATTAAAATGAATAAATGTTTGTAATTTTTGTAATTTTACTAAGTATTAACATTAATTGTGCAATTATACAGCTGTATAAGTTTACATCTACATCTACATAGTTAGATACATTTGAAAATGAATATATCATTACAATAATCTTCAATACAGAAGATTAAAAGTTAATCGATGTTCTCGATTTTGGAATGTACTATTATATTGTTTTATATATGTTTTGACTAAATACTGTTTTAAGTTTTGATAAAACAAAATTATCCGTTTAGATTCACGTGACACATTTACTATTTATATGTTTAAAATGTTGCATAGATGATGTACGATACTATATGTACAAATCTAAATAAAATTTCTGTTCTGTTCTGTCCACACCTTAACTGTTTAACATTCAAACATGTTACCTGTTAAGATGCGTTATATTAAGGCGGTCTGGTATTAAGTAGTGTCATGCGTCCGAAGAGGACGATTGTTTACATTATTGCCGTGTTTTTCCATTATTTCAGCGACGTATCAAATATTAACTGTATCCAATAAGCTAGTGCTCAACCTCAGAAATTTCCCCAAGCTAATCATCGTAGTCGATAATGTAGCACAGCAACTGGATACCCGCCCGCATACTGTAAAACCCAGTAGGCGAGTAATATCATGAAACCAGTCTGGTTAAAATGAGGTTCAATGAATTTATACTTAGTTCACGTGATTTGTTGATTAAATACAATAATAATGACTGAACAGCACCTTTTACACGTCAATTAACCAAACATTTTTTATTGTTTTGTCGGTTTACACATCATTATTAAACTACTCTGGCGTATTATTCACAGTAAAAGCATATGTGCAGGCTGTTTACAAGACAAAAGAAAGTCACAAAAGAATTTCATATGTACTGCTTATTGGTGTCTTTTCAATCAAAAGAAAATTAATACTGCCATAAGTAAAATCTAATAAAAGTAGAATGATTATTAATTAGTACTGAAAGTTATAAATACCAAGTTAGGAGCAAGATGGCGGCAAGGGTTGGTATGGATGAGAACTACGAGTAGAACGATTTTCTATCACACCTGTGGCTGGCTAGTAGATCATGTGCCGAGGGATATGGGAGCGGGTGCGGGTCTTATCTCGGGGGACACGCTGGCTGTTTCCTTGACAACGATATCCTCTCTTTTACCAGCCCTGGCGGGTGACACTCACAACTATCACCCCACCCCCACCACCACCACCACCACCACCACCACCACCACCACCATCCCCCCCCCCCCCCCCCCCCCCCCCAATCACCTACCTCGTCACAATGCCGGGAAGCTCTCTTTCCAAACTTCAACGATGGTTAGCGAATGCTTACAAATGGTTTCTAGGGTGTCATCAGTAAATCTCGAATATTTCTACGAAATTGATTCACGAATGTAAATACGATTGAGGGAAGGATAGCGTAAGAAATGGGACCCGGTATAATACGTTGTCAAGCATCGTTGACATGCAAGAAAAGCTCACTATTGTTTTGTAGAGTGCGTTTTATTAGCCTTTTTGCTTTCTTTTTACGTTTTATGGGTTATTTTCTGATTTTCGATTTTCAAATTGTGCAAAAAAAGATTTTTATATTTTTTTTATTTCGTGTATGATTTGGAATCAAGTCAACTCGGCATCTGGTGAATTCGGCACCTGCGTAAATAGTCAACTCGGCACCTGGTGAACTCGGCACCTGGTAAATTCGGCATTACGAATCTGGTGAATTCGGCATCTTGTTTTTTTAAAGATATAAACCATTATGCAAATAATATATAAAAATAAAAACAATAAAAAAAATAGAAATAAAAATTTCACATGTCCTATTGTCTAATGCGTGAATAAAAGCAGTTAAAAACAACTAACTACAAAAAGTATATACGATTAATATAATAATTAAATATATAATTAGCGAAGAAATAAGGTAGATTATTAAACACATTAATTTATTCCTTCTATTATAGATTTGCATTGTATTTATAATAAATTTACGTATACTCAACATCAAAGGTACTGTACTTAATCATGTGTAATTCAGTGTGTACCTTGTTTAAATTGCTAAAACAACAAGATGACAGCGGTGTATTTCTAGTATACATGGAAGGGGTACCAGGTGCTATTAGACAATGTATTCCCCGTACACATAGAAAGGGTGAGGTACTAATTATGAGGAGGTTAATGAAGAGAGACTGTCACCACAAATTGCTAAAACAACAAGATGGCAGCAGTGTATTCCTAGTATACTTGGAAGGGGTACCAGGTGCTATTAGACAATGTATTCCCCGTACACATATAAGGGGTGAGGTACTAATTATGAGGAGGTTAATGAAGAGACCCTGTCACCACGGAATCAAGTCAACTCGGCATCTGGTGAATTCGGCACCTGCGTAAATAGTCAACTCGGCACCTGGTGAACTCGGCACCTGGTAAATTCGGCATTACGAATGTGGTGAATTCGGCACCTCTTTTTTTTTAAAGATATAAACCATTATGCAAATAATATATAAAAATAAAATATAAAAGATAAGAAATAGAAATAAAAATAAAAAAAATCACATGTCCTATTGTCTAATGCGTGTATAAAAGCAGTTAAAACAATTAACTACAAAAAGTATATATGATTAATATAATAATTAAATATAAAATTAACAAAGAAATAAGGTAGATTATTAAACACATTAATTTATTCCTTATATTATAAATCTGCATTGTATTTATAATAAATTTACGTATACTCAACATCAAAGGTACTGTAAAATTTTCATAAAAAGATAAATTCTTACAAAAATTATATCAACTAATTCAATTCAAAAATAAATGTTAAGCCAGTAGCCAATGAATTATTTTGTATCTGTTGATAAATGTGGTCGTAATAAGTTACTTTGAAAATTCACCTTTCTTCACAAACAGACATTTCCATGATAACAGTATAGGTCATACATTGTTTAACAATAAATATTGCCAAATTGTCTAGAAGCAAAGAGATAAAAGAATAATATACAAATGCCGAATTCACCAGGTGCCGAGTTTACCAGCTGCCGAGTTTACCGGATGCCGAATTCACTATTCTCGGTGCCGAGTTCACCAAGTGCCGAGTTTACCAGGTGCCGAGTTGACCAGCATTCGTCACCACATGGGCTTCCCTGTGTCACTTGTTCTTGCGCCAGCCAAGATGAATCTGGAATGGATAACTAACAACCAAATGTGCAAATGTTCATAAAATTTTCATAGAAAGATAAATTCTTACAAAATTATATCAACTAATTCAATTAAAAAATAAATGTTAAGCCAGTAGCCAATAAATCATTTTGTATCTGTTGATAAAATAATGTGGTCGTAATAAGTTACTTTGAAAATTCACCTTTCTTCACAAACATACATTTCCAAGATAACAGTATAGGTCATACATTGTGTAACAATAAATATTGCCAAATTGTCTAGAAGCAAAGAGATTAAAGAATAATATACAAATGCCGAGTTAACTAGATGCCGAATTCACCAGGTGCCGAGTTTACCAGGTGCCGAGTTTACCGGATGCCGAATTCACTATTCTCGGTGCCGAGTTCACCAAGTGCCGAGTTTACCAGGTGCCGGGTTGACCAGCATTCTATGATTTTACCAGTGTTACTTAATTATATTCACTTACTTATTTTTTGTTAGTGACCATGCGGTAGCGTTAATGATTCAAGTGACTGTCACAAAAGTGTCTTTAACGTCACGTTAAAAATTGTAATTGATACAATACTAATTTTAACAACAACCAATATTTTTTGTGAATCTTTTATGTATCTCCTAATAAACAACACATAACAAAATACTTAACCATCAGCGTGAACTACCGCAATCGTCTTTAAGCCATCGGCAACGTGAATCGTAGTCTCGCGAAATTGCAGGCGCAGAGGAAGCTGTCGCATTTTGAAACCACGGGCAGTTTTTTTCCCAAAAAAAAACTTGATGGTTTTGCAAATAGAGATCCCTGCATCACGCAGGCTATTTTAAGATAACTAAATATTTTTGCGTTACATACATGACAATTTATTCGACAAAATCTGTATTAAAGACCAATCTTAAGTTATGCTTAAAGTAGTATCCTAGAGTTTAGACCAAATATTGTTTTCTCAAACAACCAAAGTAGCTCATAAGTTCATGTTAATTGAAAACAGCCCTATGATATGCTGTTCATCTATGTCATCGACTACATTTCTCAAGTCGATTTCGCTGCTCTAAAAAACAACTGTCCTCTTGAAAGCACGTGACCAGAGTGAAGATCGTGCTTGTGTTCATCGATGTCGGTGTTTATGTAAGATGTGTTCATACTATTTAAAGGTGGTATCCGACAGTGTGCCTACATCTTATATATGTAACAATATCCGTAAATAAGAAAGTTTGGGATTCCTGCTAAAAAGCAGACATCGACGGTACAGCGGAGAACGTGGATGAACTAAAACATTAGTGGCCACATGGTTTTCTTGGTTTAAAATAGCCATCTGTGCAGCGTGGCTCAGATAGGAACTACATGTTTGTTATGACGATTGTGGCGTCACTTTTCCGACAGGTGTAGGACATCAATAAACACCATTTTGGGAGATCTGTTCATTTAAGAATGGTTTACTACGATGTATGATGAAAAATATTTTTGACCCAAACTGTCCAATACCACTTTAAATGTAATATTAAACAATATATTTTAAAATGTAAGCATTCCTTATATTTTATTATTAAAATAAAACTTAAATGCTATATGTTAAAACTATGCAAGATATTATAATGCCGTTCAATTCTCGTTCGTCAAATCCAGTGACGATTTTCTTATCTGGCGTTACTGTTATTTGAAAAGCACCTAACGTCTGGCGTGGAGATTGAGATTAAATCTGCGAGAAAAGTGAAGCATACAATCTTAATCTCAATTGGGGAATTCCTATCTCTGCCTACTCAACATGGTAAGATATTTTTAGACCAATCGTGCTTCTGTATAAGGTTAGAAAGAAGGAACAAGCATGTACATAACGAACTATAATATAAAAATAACGAACTGTACAGTTTAGATAAAGAGCTACACAATAGATATAACGAATTACATTTTACAAAACAAACTATATATATGTGTATATATATATATATATATATATATATAGATATAGATATATATGTGTTACCCTTCTCGTTGGTTCTGCTTTTTGGGGCCTGCAGAAGGCACAAAAAGGTCTTAGTGAAGACGACAAACACGAGGCTCTCGCCAGGAATGTTTTAATGTAGTGCCCATAAGAATAAATGACAAAATATGAGGACACGAGAATAGACATGAAATTAGTTGTAGAGTAATGAATAAAGGTATGCTTTAACAATGCATATTGCAAACAGTTACCTGCAGAAGGCACAAAAAGGTCTTAGTCATTACGACAAACACGAGGCTCTCGCCAGGAATGTTTTAATGTAGTGCGCAGGCGCCCCGGTGCAAAGGTGAAAGGTTAAATTGGACAAAAAAGGTCCAGTATACCTACACCAAAAGTATAAGGGGTTATGCAATATGATGCGATATACGCATTAATAAATGAACTGTGATTTAATGAGGTTTTACCTACATGTACTTTATATTGGCATAAGTAAAATTTAGTACTAAGAATTTGGAGATGAGATTAGCAATTAGATGCTTAATGATAGTTAGAAAGAATAATGACTCTACTAAATGTTTAAGAGGATGAGGAAAGATAAGTTAGATGATTTAGTAACATATTGAGTCTGTTACCTTCTTCCCCTCTTTATAAAATGTTGCCCCAACATTTCTGTCAAACACAACGTGAGGTAAAAACAGTTATATAACAGGGTACTTGCCCTAATACTAATTATGAAATTATATTATCATACTGTACACTTTATTTCTAAAGATGCACAATGAACATGCCATTCAGCAATGAACAAGGAAGTAATCACTTAACCTGCTAAAAATTAACCACCTTAAACCGACTCAGGTTACCAGTTTAAGCATGAAAAATTCCCAGGCCTGGTCAGCAAGCTAATGATCACATACAAATGGTCCAGGCATGGTTCTTTTAGAAACAACATTAGTAAATTTACAGACCACACTTAACTCTGTACATTAATGAGGCTTGGTATCCTTAAGATACTAAAGCAAACAATAAAATGTGCCAAAAATTCATATAACACTGGCATAATTCTTATCTCACTTCAAGTATATACATTACAATCTTCACCCCTAGTTTGAAACAAAAGTAGTACCTATATACTGCAAAACAACAACACAAAACATTGACTTGATAACAAAACACATTATCTTTCATACACATTGTTAACCTAAAATCTGATCAGTAAAGAAGGTCAGGGTCGATTATCTAGAGAACATTGTGTAAAGATAAAACTTTATACAGAAAACACATGAATATTAACAGACAAAGGAAAGCTATTTACATGCAAGCTGATGGCAAGAAGTATGATATATACAACAACGGTTTGATCCGAGAATTTACCGCTTGCTACCAGAACTCTGATTCTGAAGTCGAGGAGATCTTCTAGGGACAAAGGTAGGAGCAAGAGGATCAAGTTTCTGAGAAAGAGGAGAGGTGGAAGAAGGAGGGCAAATGCAAGGAAGTCCCACACAGGGAAGGAGAAGGTTTCGGTGAAGAGTGCGAATGGACCCTCTACCATGTTCCTTCTTCACACGGAACACCGGAATCGACAAATCGGGTTGTTCTATGACGACATGCACTGTGCGGTCCCAACGATCTGCTAACTTGTGCCGCCCCTTCAACCCCAGGTTTCTTACTAAAACCCGGTCTCCCACCTCCAATTTGACATCCCTGAGCTTCTTGTCATACAAAGACTTCCCTTTTCTGGCCTGTTTCTGTGCCACAAGTGTAGCTGTCCTGTAGGCATAGTGCAACCGCTTCTTCAGCCCTTGTACATAGGTCTCGTCTTTCTTCTTTGAGGGGCTAGGTTCGATCCCCAGAAACGCATCAATTGCCAGACGAGGATGGCGACTAAACATTAGGTAATAGGGAGAGAACCCCGTACTATCATGTCTAGTACAATTGTATGCGTGTACTAATGAAGAAATGTGAGAGCGCCAGTCCAGTTTCTTTTCATCCTCCAGAGTCCCAATCATATTCATTAAGGTCCTATTAAACCTTTCTGCCATTCCATTTCCTTGTGGATGGTAGGGACTAGTCCGACTTTTCTCTGTGCCGGCGATAGAACAAAGCTCGGAGATAACAGCGCTTTCAAAATTGCGTCCCTGGTCGCTGTGAAGTCGAGCCGGGAACCCATAGTGAACAATGAAATGCTCGAAAATGGCTTTCGCTATGGTACGAGCTGTCTCATTCTTGGTTGGGATTGCCAGAGCATAACGCGTGAAATGATCAGTAACAATCAAGACGTGTTCGAAACCGCTTTTTGACATATCAAGAGTCAGAAAGTCCAAACAGAGGATTTCTAGAGGATAAGAACTCTCGATAGGAACCAACCTAGCAGCATTCCGCTCAGGTGTCTTCCGACAAATACACCTAGGACATTCTTGAACCTTTTTGCCAACATCTTTCTCTAAACCAGGCCAAAAGAATCTAGAAATTACCAAAGAGAAAGTTCTTTCTCGTCCTTGATGCCCAGCATCATCATGCAAACCTTCCCAAATTAGATCACGGAAGTGTTCTGGAGCAATCAACTGATCAATTGCCTGACTAGCAACTTTCCCATGACGGTACAAGATACCATCACGCAGAAACAGAAAGTTGCGTTCACGAAGAAGCTCTCTAACTGGTGAAGATTCTGAAGCAAGTTGGCTTCGAGTCCAAACACGCGACTCCTTTAGAAGAGAAATAACTCGAGCAATAACAGGATCTTTACTTTGCTCTACCTGCCAGTCTATCAAAGTCAAATCTGTGCCCTGAGGAACCTCTGCATCAGCTGCCGGGTTGAGAACTTGCTGGGAGAAAGAAACACACTCAATGGGAGCAAAATGTTCAGAACAAACGATACCAGCATGACAAACAGCCTTCACAACATCAGTAAACAGAACCGTCTCTGCATCCCGATTTGAAGGTAACCTGGAAAGAGTGTCGGCATCTATGTTTGTCCTTCCACTCTTGTACTTCAGACTGAAAGAAAATCCAGCAAGAGAAGCAAGCCAACGATGAGAAGTTGCATCCAACTTGGCAGTCGTCAAGACATAAGTCAAGGGATTGTTGTCCGTACGGACCTGAAACTCATTGCCATAGAGATAATCTTTAAACTTGTCGTTGACAGCCCATTTCAACGCAAGGAATTCTAGTTTATGCGCTGGATAGTTGCGCTCTGCAGTCCGAAGTCCTCTGCTAGCATATGCGATCACTCTCTCCCCCCCCCCCCCTTTGAAAGCTGGTAAAGGACAGCACCCAAGCCAGAGCCAGAAGCATCAGTGCTAAGAATAAAGTGTTTTGAAAAGTCTGCATAACTCAGGACAGGCGGGTTTGAAAGTTTGTCAACAAGAGAAACAAAGGCTTCTTGTTGCTTAGGACCCCAACGCCAAGGAGTGGATGGTTTGGAGGACTTCCTCTTTCCAGTAGAATTTCCAACAAGTAGATCATTAAGAGGTTTAGCTATCTGAGCAAATCCAGCGATAAACCGTCTATAATACCCTGCAAACCCCAGGAAGCTTCTCAACTCTTTTAAAGATGAAGGAACGGGCCAAGACTTTATCACACTTACTTTCTCCGGATCTGCTTCAATACCTCGTTCACTAACAACATGACCCAGGTAAGTAGTGCTGGTACGAAAGAATTCACACTTGGAACCCCTAAGCTTAAGACCAGCCTTTTCAAGACAAGAAAACACCTTTCTTAACCTGTCTAAATGCTCTTCAAAAGTGCTAGAAAAGACAATAATATCATCTAGATATATGAGGCACTCACGAAGGTTGAGTTCTCCCATTGTATGCTCCATCAGTCTCTGGAAGGTTGCCGGAGAATTAGTCAGGCCAAATGCCATCCTATTACATTCAAAGAAACCTAATGGCCCGATAGAAAATGCTGTCTTATGCTTGTCTGGCTCATGCATCTCAACTTGCCAATACCCCGAGCGCAAATCCAACTTTGAAAAGAATTTGGCACCAGCAAGATGGTCAATAGTTTCATCTATCCGAGGAAGTGAGTAGGCATCTTTCACAGTGCGTGAGTTCAACTTCCGAAAGTCGATGCAGAATCGTAGAGAACCATCTTTCTTCCGAACAAGAACAACATTAGAAGAGAAAGGAGAGTGCGACTCTCGAATAGCACCAACTTTAAGCATTTCTTGTACATGCTCTCGAACTTCTTCGTACATTCCGGGTGGTATACGCCTATATGAATCCTTAAAGGGCCTTTGATCTGTTAACTCAATTTTGTGCCTGACAGAAGATGCACATCCTAAATCTGTAGGACCTGTAGAAAAAATGTGTTTCCAGCCTGAAAGAAAGCTTTTTACAGAAGAAACCTGTCTAGGGTTTAACACATCTTCCGGTAAGTTGATTCCCAGTTCTAAAAGGGAGGCTTGTTCTTGACAAGAATCTGAAGGAGTGGGATCTTTACAGTTGATGTCTATTGAACGAAGAACATCTACCTGCTGCAAAGAGCAAAGAAGCGACTTTGGCTTTAAAGAGACAGGGTAGGCTGACATGTTACAAATTCGAACGGGAACCCTGCTGTGTCCATTTCCAGGTCTTACACTAATCACCCTCGGACAGACACTGAACTGTGATCCATCGTCTAAACATTCAGTGACACATACTGACATGTCACCAGGACAGTGGACTATCCCAGATACTGTTCTAGACTCAAACGGCTGCAGAACAGCAGGCCTATGACAAGTTGATTTCACTCTTACAGTCCTTGCTACTGAAAGACAACAAAATGCTTTTTGCCAAATATCTGGAAAAGTGAACGTCTCTGCCGAAGAGGAGAAATGTCTAAGAAGATTTGTACCAATGATCAATGGGACTGCTTCTGAATACTTCGTATCCATGGTTATAAGAATAGGAACATAATCTGGAGGTACTGAAACAGTAGGTAAAGATATCTCTAGGACTGCATAGCCAATGTATGGAATGGTAGATTCATTTGCACTGACTACTTGCAGATCTGTCAATGGATGAAGAGTTGGTGATGGTTTCAATGAACTGAAATATGAAGAACAAAGTGTTGTAACCATTGAGCCACTATCAACCAGAGCTTGACAGGTCAAGTCATTTAGTAACACAGTGGTTCATTTGGATGTCCAACCATCTCAATTGTTTGAGGGCCTGCCTTAGCAGCTGAGTTTCCACCTTCTATTGGCCCTGCGAGGAAGGCGGATTGCTGTTTTAAGGGGCAGACTGTTGTGTGTTTTGTTGTTGTTGAAAGTATGACTGTTGCTGATGTCGTTGTCCTTGATTGTTTCGTGCCTGTTGTTGGTGTTGTTGAAGGTATGGTTGTTGCTTGTGCTTGTGCAGTTGTCTTTGATTGTTTTGTGTTTGCTGTTGATCATGATGCTGTTTTGGCTGCTGCTGTCTAGAGTTATTGTTTTTTAAGCCTTTTATTTCATTCTCTAGACAGTCCAATCTGGTGTTGAATTTTGCCAGCTGATCTGTAATTCCTTTCAGCTGGTCAATCATAAGGATATTTTGCCTGGCAATATCGACTGGCTGTAATGATGGTACAGAAGAAGTAATGGAATGAGACTCTGGTGAGGAAGCAGTAGTAGAGGCTAAATGACTTCTGACAAAGTCATCTTCCATCTCCCTTAACATCTTTCGCAATGTTGCGAAGTCAGAAATAGACTCATACTTAAATCTTGAAAAGTTCCGAAAGTCTTTGTCTCTCTACCCAGACCAAAGACGAGAACAAAGCATTTGGTTCTTTGCATGTCTATCCAGTTGAAGGTGAGAAACAAGTTCTTCGAGCCGAATGCTGTAGTCAGCAATTGTCTCCTTTTCTCGCTGGGTCTCAGAATAAAACCTCTCTTTGACCTTCTCCGCACTAGAAACCAGACCATATAAACAAGAAAACTCAGATAAGACATCACAAGGGGAAATGCCATGCCCAAGATGTGCAAGAACAGACCTTGCTTTACCTTTTAAAGACTTTCTGATGCCTTGAACAATGGCACTTTCAGGATAGAGTCCCTCTCGAAGTAAGCACACAACCTCATGCTTCCATAGTTCATAAGAAACATCTCCAGCTTCATTCTGTCCAGAAAATTGCGGTAGATAAGGAGTCTTAACCGACAATTGGCCAAGAGATGAAAAAGAAGACAAGCGTTGAGGAGGATTAGGTGTAGAAGAATAATTTGGCAACATATCTGACGCTGAATCAGCGGCTGCTAGAGGGGTATACGATGTAGGTGGTAAATGACGAGGTGGGACATCAAAAATGTCCTTATCAAATGATATATGTTTGGGTAGAGCTTTTCCTCCTGATGCACCCTCAGAAGGTTCACCTACAGAAGAGCGTACTGCTAAGACGTGATATTTCCCAGATTTTTCTAACTGGTCTATAAAGAAATCTAGATCCATTTGATCAGTCATATCAGTGATGTCCATCATACTATGCAGAGCAAGAGACAGGAAATCAACAACAATAATTCCACCTTCTAAACCTTTTTACCTTAACTTTTTTTTTTTTTTTTTTTTTTTTACTTCTTAATTACTAATTAAGAAAATCAATAAGGCAGGGTTACACTCACAAATTGACCTAAAATGAATTATAAGAAACTAATTTACTCTAAGTCCAATATGGCACAAAACTAATTGCAAACCTCTGAAAAATGTAAATCTGTATATTTTGGATGTTTCGCTTGCTCTGTTTGGGAAAATATGTACTTCTCACTGTGATAATCACTTGCATACCACAGTAAACAAACAAACTACACCAAATAGGAATTGTTTTGATGCCAAGCTTTAGTACAACTAAAGTTAAAGTCTGAAAAAAAGAAAAAAACATTTTTTTCCCAAAACAATACCCAAAGATTACCTCCCTGTAACACCACCCTCACTCTTGAAATGGCATGCTCATTTCACAGTCAGAATGCTTTCATAATGTATCATAGAAGTTGTCAGAGATGACTGATGAAATGATGAGCTGCTATATACATGTAAGAATGAAATGTAAAATGAGTGTATGGCAAGTTTAACTGTCTTCTACTACAAGATTTATATTTTATTTGTCAACAGATAATTCCTATATCAACCGTTTTTTGTTTTTTTTGTTTTGTTTTTTTTAATATACCTGTCAACTTTTTTCCTGTTTTACTTAAGTTTAAAGCCAACCTGTTTAATATCTATTTATTATTATTATTATTATTTAATTTTCATGCTGCATGAAATATGTCTAATCTAAGTTTATTATAGATAACAATGAATACTTATAGTTAAATTTGATGGTCAACAGAATGTAAACACAATAAATTATATTTTAAATGATTTATTAGATAGGTAAGTAGTTTACAGTGCAGTTATGATCATGACGTGAATTTAGTTGATGTTAGTTACCATGCTGTTAGTTCTCAGTGGAATGATGGTGCTCGGATGGAATGGGCCCTTGTGACATGGAACACATTGCAATAACTGCAACCTAAAATTTAGAGAAAAAAAATTAAGCAATTTATTAATCAACCTGAATACATGAAACAGACTAGTTCAATATAGATCTATAATTAGCACTTTAAATTACATGGAATAAGATAAACTTTTCTATTTTTAGATCTTACTTCTGTTCATAAAACTTGCAAAAGTCAACAAAACTATATTTACAAGGAAATAGAATGGAAAATCATGTGTAAAAGTCTATATCAACAAGTAATTTACAAAAATTTGACAATGTAATGCCTGCTTCACATTAAATATAGCCTTAACTGGTTACAAATAGTTATCATTTATGATACCAAAATCACTATTAAAACTGATAATCTATCAACAAACAGTAATGTTCCACAGTTCTGATAAACACCAAATGTTACTGTTCAATTAAAAGAATAAACACAAGTCTCCAGGCGAATCTTTAGTTCACACACACACACACACAAACTGTTGGAATCTAATGTGAACACTTATACAGGAGAAGCGGTGTCCAAGATGCCACTTCAGCAATAGAATTCGATGTTGTCTGATTTAATTTAATTCAAAACAAACTGTCAGCTGATATGGAAAAAAAAACACACACTTCCGGTTCAGTTTTGCATCTCTTACTAAGGCATATATTTATGTATTCAATGTTACTGGCTATGTAGTGTGGTAAGATTTTTTTTAATTTAATGGTAATCATGCAGATACTTTACTGTCAGCTCCCAAGACTGCCGAAAATAATGCAAAACTCGATGTGACTTTGTGTCTGATCAAGCACCGTTGAATGTTTACAACTGGCTGGTTCCCCACATTATCCCAAGCCGTACCATACTAAGACGGCCCAAACCATACCAGTCTCGGCCCAAACCGTACCAATTCTCGGCCCTCGTCTCCAGTGTCAGGACCAAGTGCAGGACGGACAGTACCCACGGGATAACTCGTCAGGTCCCCAAAAGCCACACTGGCCACCAATGTTACCCTTCTCGTTGGTTCTGCTTTTTGGGGCATGCAGAAGGCACTAAAAGGTCTTAGTGAAGACGACAAACACGAGGCTCTCGCCAGGAATGTTTTAATGTAGTGCCCATAAGAATAAATGACAAAATATGAGGACATGAGAATAGACATGAAATTAGTTGTAGAGTAATGAATAAGGGTATGCTTTAACAATGCATATTGCAAACAGTTACCTGCAGAAGGCACAAAAAGGTCTTAGTCAAGACGACAAACACGAGGCTCTCGCCAGGAATGTTTTAATGTAGTGCGCAGGCGCCCCGGTGCAAAGGTGAAAGGTTAAATTGGACAAAAAAGGTCCAGTATACCTACACCAAAAGTATAAGGGGTTATGCAATATGATGCGATATACGCATTAATAAATGAACTGTGATTTAATGAGGTTTTACCTACATGTACTTTATATTGGCATAAGTAAAATTTAGTACTAAGAATTTGGAGATGAGATAAGCAATTAGATGCTTAATGATAGTTAGAAAGAATTATGACTCTACTAAATGTTTAAGAGGATGAGGAAAGATAGTTAGATGATTTAGTAACATATTGAGTCTGTTACATATGCAGAGCAACAGATAAGGATTTTGCTGTAATTGGGTAATACCCCTAGTTTTTATCAGCAATTGGGTATTGGCAAAAACAATTGGGTAATAAAAAAAATTTACCCCTTGATAATGACATCTATTGGGTATTCTATGCAAAGTTAATAAAAAAAAATTACCACAAAAACCTATATGCCCTGGCTTCCTGATTCTACATCTTCTTAAAACCATATTACGTTTTCCCTATAGACAGTTGAATATTCTTCGCACTAGCTTGTGCTTAAAACAAGTTGGGTATCCTTTTACCAATGTCAACAAGGTAACATTTTAAACAGGTTTTGGTATCCTTTTACCAATGTTCAACACGATAACAGTAAACAAGCACATTTCTTGTGCAATTAATGAACAAAACTATTCTGGCATTCAATGTTTATAGTCTGTAGACCTAGTTCAACACTGTTTGGGTTTTTTCACCATTGGCTCGTACTCTGCACAAAGCCCTCCCTTCCTTCTTTTCTTCTTTAGCCAGTGTTTGACACATGGGGTGAGGTCATACTCAGTCAGATCTGGCCCAATCATACTTATTGTCAGCAAGATATCTAACTCCTCTGCTACCAGCGATGGGCGGTGCTTGTTTTTCAGTCTATTCTGTGTACTAAAGCTACGCTCACACTCGACACTAGTCAGCTGAATGCACAAAGCGATAGATGCAAGGGTGGCAAAATTCGGAAGAATGTCTTTATGCATCAAGATAAGTCGCTTGCAAAGATGCTCTGTAGTGAGTTGGCAATAAGCACCTTTGATCATTGCCTGCAGTCTCGGCCATTCTTTCTCCAACTTCTCAGGGTCTAACAAGTGTGGAATGACCTTTTCTTCAACTTCAGTCCCTTGAATAAGGTCTCCGTGGACAATCTGAACTTTTTTATCATGGCCATAGAACGTACCAAGTTGCTGAATAGCTTTTTCTGAATCTGGGGCACCACATACTGTCACTGGTTCCAATACCTTACTCAAGTTATCAAAGATTTCTGTGTCATCCTTCCTAAATATATGCCTAATGTTCTTTTGCATCCTGTCAAGATAATTGGATCTCAAGGTCTGTATTTCACTGTCCATGGTTGAAGAGTATGACATCTTTTCACCCTGTAGTTCAGCTTCACCATCGTCAACTTTAACTCTGACTTTCATTTCTGAGAAAGCGGGTCCATCCACACATTTCATGGTTTCAAGCTTTGCAAGTGTTCCATCAACAAGAGGACGCAGCTTACTCATAAGCATATTCTGTTGTTGCAGCTGACAACTCAAAACTGCTAGCTCTGTGTGGACATCCAGCATAAATGCTGTCACAAGGGCTACTTTGTACGAGTTAAAGTATTCGAGAAGGCCTTTTGCTGTAGAGTTCTTTTCTTCAGTGAATTTAGCTAAAGTAGCGATCACAGATGCGTAGGATTCATACACAGCTTCAACTGCATTTTTCAGTCTCAGCCATCTAAATGAATACGGCTCCTTAATGGTCAGCTCTGGTTCTTGATGGATTGCCTGTATGGTTTTCAGTGTTTTCGTTCTGGAACTCGATGCACTGATAAATATGTAGAGAGAACTGAATTTTTCTCTAAACTTGGTCATGTATTCATCCTTTTTGATGGTGTCAGTACATGCCAGGTTTAACCGATGTGCAACACAGTGTGTCTGAATACAAAAGGGTGCATATTTCGACTTAATCTGAACCCCAACACCAGTTTTCTTGCCCATCATGACTGCCGCCCCATCTGTGGCCAGTGACACGCACGCGGACAGTGGCAAACCCAGCTTCTCCAAGGACTTAACAACACAATTTACTATTGTAGTTGCCTGACCGTCTTCCACTGGTACATTACATAAAAACTGTGTAATGGGCTCACCTGCCTTCACGTACCGGACACAAATCGAAAGCTGTTTTTCTACAGTCAAGTCAGTACTTTCATCAATCATCAAACCATAAAAGACTGATGCACGAATGTCACTTATGATATCGGACTTGAGCACATGAGCAATTGACCTCTGTATGTCAGTGATACTGTCCCAGCTGAGATTCTTGTATTTCATATCAACTCCATTTAGAGTTTGTAAATTAATCAAGTCATTGATTGTTTCGTATGGAATTTCACTCTTTGCAGCAAAGTAAATTGTGTTGAACAGTTTTGTATCTTCAGAAGACACACTTACATCACTTACACCAGCCTGCTCTTCATTTTCACAATGTACCTGTGCATCAACATCAAATGACTGGCACACATTCTTCTGTTCAGCACTTTTAAATGCAGACTTGTGTTCAGTGCTGCCACCGGTGTGGGCGTGGACAGTTTTTTTCTTGCCTCCTTTCGATTTCGATGTTTCGGGAATATTCACGAACGGAAAAAGTTCATCGACAATACTTGTACTAGTTTCCTCACTGGTCGTAACTGAATTCGAAATCAGCTCGTCAAGATTAGCACTGACGATGGCTGAAGATTCTTTTGTTGTTTTCTGCACACTGAAGTATGAATCAAGCCGGTTTTTCTGAGTTTGAAATGACGGTTTTCGTTTTCCTCTTTGATTCGACATTTTGCTTCACGAAAGCGAAAAGCGCCCAATAAACGCTTGCAATCTACTATAAATCAATAGCAGAACTGTACACAAGCGCCGCAGTGACGTTGGTTCCTTATCGATTGTCATAACTGTACTTTCGATTTACGCTAGTGTGCAAGGTTGTCTGTATCGAGAACCGGGTACCACAACCGCGCACCTGCTGACTCGCGATACGTACACAGGTAAAGGGAAGCTCAATTGTTACGCATACGATTCCGATTGAATTGAGTAACTGGATTTTTTGTAGCGTATTGTTACGCTTGTTATTGAATATTGAATAGGGTTTTTGTCAAATTTAATTGAGTATTTACGCAAACACGCACGCATCTGTTGCTCTGTTACATGATTTTTTTAGTTTTGTCAGAAAGTTATTACAAAGCATTAAGATGATATTTAAAAACAAAACTACTCCTATAAAGTGACTGAATTTGTTATAGAGAGGTAGTGGGGTAGTAGAGGGGGAAGGGTAGTAAAGGGATGGTGACCAATCAAACATGCCTGTGTGGTGTATAGTTAAGTCATGTGTGTTCTTCAAATTCTATGTCTACACCGACTATACCTTTATTTAGTACGACTCAACATCGATAAATATAGAAATAATAGAAGATAGAGGATTTCTCATAGTCATAAACGATTTCACTACCAAAGTAGGTTTCCATCTAAATAAGCGCATGCTTTTATGTTATAGTACATAGTGTAAATAACGTTGAAAAATGAGCCAGATATGTTGCTTTGCAACAATTTCTGCCAATGTCCAGCTCTCCATATTGTGTCGAATGCGCGAGATAAGTATATACAGGCACAATCAAGCCTTTTTTCTTATTATGGTTTATGTCATTAAAAATCTGATTGTTGGGAACCTGTGCTGTGATTATGGGATTTTTAAAAATCAGATCATCAAACAAAAAGTCCAGACCTTCAGGCAATGCGATACAGTCAATCACTTGTGTAACTGTATGGTGTAATCCTTCTTCAAAATAAATCTGATATTCTTCATTCTATACTTCCATCAAGTCCAACAAAGCTACAAAAACAACATACCAAGGACTTAAATTGAAGCCATTAATGGGTTTGCAAAAGCCTGCAAGTGAACCGAGTACCTCAGCTCAGCTGTCAGTATCCTTAAGAGCATTTTGCAATCAGAAGGGATACCTGTGACTTAAACCACACCAGACGCAATGACCAAATCGATTTCTAGCCAATGTTACAAAAATGTCAATGAAATAATAAAAACACTAATCTTTCACAAAAATGGGGAAGGGTCCTTGCAAATTGGAGGTCAGGATGTGTTTTTAACGGACATACACATGGATAACAATTATAAAATTGATCAAGAATGTGTAAGTGTATTGTAAAGGCTGTGCAATGTGTTCATTTGTGTGAAGTATTGCAGTTACCAAAATTGTAACATGCAGTAGGTACCATGTGCTGGAAGTGTTCAACAGACAAGGAGAAGGTACTATAAGAAAGCATACATTGTAAGAAAATAGTTCTACTGAAAGCTTACTCATTAGAATGCAGCAAATGTCAAAAAATGGCAGCCCTCACTCATATTCAGAAAGAAGAATCAAATGAGGAAAATAAAGCATAATCTCACAATGCAAGAACTTACGCAACTTATACCCGATGCCACAAAAATATGGCTGAGCGTATTGATCAACTAATAACTAACTCAGCAAGAAAGCCAACTGGAAGACGCAGTACAAAAAAGTTAAACACAATGCCGGATTTGACAGTAAGTTGATGGAATGGTTGACTGAAGATGCCAGAAGAAGAAATATTTCTGATGACGGCTATATTGGCGGAATAATATTTTATGAAATGTCCCTTCAGACTTACTTGCAGATTTGCGAAAATGGAGATGTATTAGAACTCACTGGTCTTGTTGATTTAGGTGAAAATGGCTATGTCCGTCAGATTTTAAAAAGTGTTTGTCACAGCGTAAAACCTGCAGTTTAATTATTTGTATATTATTATGTATTGTATGTTTGTACATGTGTGTTATGGTAGTGTTCGCGCTATGTGTTGTCTGTATCGTCAGTATTCGTCATATGTTGTGTCTGTATTGTCACAGTTCATCCTTTTCATAATTCCCATAGACCCATGCATAGCTCATTTTCATTCATATTTTACTCACCTGTGTGACGGGCCTCAATAGTTTAACTTTCCCGTACTACACCAGCACGCATGCGCATTTCACAATTAGAAATCTATAAAGGCTAGCGCCCTGTTTTTCTTCTTGGTTTTACCAATATTATATTGTGATATTGCGTGCCTTTACAGGTAAATTGTTATTTGTTTCATTACTTCATTCATTATGTTCATTATGCATTCATTTCAAATTGTCCTGTTGTTGTATTTTGTCTTGATATTGGCATTTCACAATTAGAAATCTATGAAGGCTAGCGCCTTGTTTTTCTTCTTGATTTTACCAATATTATATTGTGATATTGCGTGTCTTTACAGGCCAGACGCTCAGCGATTCGAGCGCATTCCGAAAGGCAGAACCCACGGGACTGCGACACTGGTGGCCAGTGTAGACTTTTGGCACAAGCAGAATTGTTTGGGGTCGACCATTT
This sequence comes from Sinonovacula constricta, assembly GCA_007844125.1. NCBI lineage: Eukaryota > Metazoa > Mollusca > Bivalvia > Cardiida > Solecurtidae > Sinonovacula > Sinonovacula constricta. The sequence continues at coordinate 27,215,015 of CM017571.1, forward strand.
GAGGGTGAGAATGCAGCGAGTAGCCCGATTGACGTCACACCGTTTGTAAACAGAGGATCGGTTTTACAATTTGTTGATTTGTTCTATATCTTGCAAGAACATATAAGTTTACATTATTTTAAATGTGGATCCAGTGCTATTAATTTACAAAACTGAATTAAGGTACCTACCCATATTATCATTCTCGCCGTTGGATCTCGCCGTCACCAAATTTGACATTGAATTCCCGGAATTCGAAAGTGAAAGTAGAATTTCAGAATGTTGTGATGACATTTAGGATAGTGTTTAATTTTAGTGATTTAAGACTTCTTTAGTGAATACCTTTATAATTTTAGGAAAATATTTGAAATTTGTAAGCTAAATGTAAATTTTGTTTGATGTTTATTTCATTTAACAGTGTATTTTAAATTTTAAACTGATTTTCAGATTGTGTTGTGTGATTTTGACAACTTGACAGAACTGGGGTCACCTGTACACCTATTGGTAGCATGATGGTCCGTAAGTTTGCAGAGCACAAAAACTGGTGTTGATGAGCAAACTAACCTCTTACTAACTTGTCATTCATATACATTGAATACAGGAACATAATTTTGAGATATTGATATTTTTGGAGAGGACCAGTACAAAATATTTGTGTGTGTTATATATATACATTTTGTAATTAAATGTTATTGTGTATCTATAATAGACTGTAGGCTGCTTAAAAAAAAAAGATAATTCTCTGTGGAATTAAGACTCTGAGCAGTGGTTAGCTTTAGGTGTAGTTATCCTTGTACTGTTGGTGGATTGTAGATTGTATTTGAAAACAACTCACATGTTTTGCTGCATAGGGCGCGCTGGTTGCACAATTCTGGAATAATAAATCTGTTAATATCAAATATTTCTCTTGGTTGCAAGAATAATATTTGATATTTTACTGGCAATCTATGTGGAAGTTTGCTGTAACTGCTTGGAATTGGGTCTACTCATAAGTAAACCCAATAAAGATTGTTCACTGTAGAAAAGACATTGTATGAAAGTTTAAGTTTTGAATATTAGGTGTGAAATGTTAATTCTTGTAAGAGAATAAACTGTTTATGCTTAACGTTATTGCGTGCCATTCTGTGAGAAGATTTTTGCAGTGAAGATGCACTTTGAGAAGAACTAAGGAGAGGTAAAGTGCAGTGATCCTGACTAAAATATAAATAATGAAATAAAGTGTAGTGTTTTTGTTGTTTATTCTCTGATATTCTGAATTTAATTCAGATTTTATATTTATAGTTAGTGCATCATAGCAGTGGTGCTCTACTTGTAAATTCTTGAATACTTGGAAAGAATCTCTCCTGGGCCTGGTATGGTGTACTTTTTGGACATAGTAAAACTTTGAACTTTCATGTCATTATTTTGCAGGGCTTGAAAATCAGAGACTTGCATTGGATGTCTGTAAAATTCCAGTGTATTGTTTGCTGGTGACACCATACTGAAAAATATATGGTGTATTGTCTTCACCATCCCATTTGTTAATAGAATGGTGTATTGTCTTCACCATCACAGTTGTTTATTAGTATGGTGTACTATATGACCACTACCACAGTTGTTTAATAGTATGGTGTACTATGTGACCACCATCACAAATCTGAATGCTGTGTGATTAAATTTCAGTTTTCAGTTGTGGACTTGGGTGCTAAATTGTATGGTGTATTGTAGGACCACCATCACAAATCTGACTTGAATGTCTTTTGCTTTAAAATCTGAACACTCTTTCATTTCTATTCGACTCTTGTGTTCTATGGTGAACATCAAATGCATTCATGAACATTCATGACCATCATATAAAAGCTTATTTCTGTGAGTCATGTTGTCATATTTGATTTAAGTTCATTTATGACTGATGAGTAGTGCAGTGGGAGACCATCGCCAGCATCTCGAATGCTATGTACCCCATTTGCATTTTCTCTTTTTTTCTCTTTGTGGCATTGTTGATTGAGATGATAAGGACTGGTTGTAAATTCACAGGATGAGGTGTTTGATTTGATATTAGTGTGTGATTTTGGTTATTATTCTTTTGTCGTGACCTTTTGTACCCGGCACAATGGCAGATGGAGACGACACAGAATCAATTGATTTTCCAGTGAGTGATCTGAGATATTTCGCTGACAAGCTACGTAGATCTGGACTTTTTAAAGTCGAGGAAATTACCAGTACTCCGGCTCCTGGTTATCCTGGTGCAGTCCAGTTTAACACTAATCATACACCAGTTTGGGAATACCTCCGAGAGAGTTTGGGAGCCACTTACACTAGACTACCTAGTGCTCGTGAGCCAGAATGGCGGCCTCCTATTCTCCCTAAACCCAAAGAGAATATTCTACCCCAGTCTCCAGTACTTGCCAACCTTAGTGGTAGATCGGAATATGTTCACCATCGTATTCCAGTACTTCCTTCTTTTTCTGGTGAGGAAAAAGCCAATTTGTTTGAAATTTGGAGATACGATGTCCACGGTCTCATTGATGAGAATATTTACATCATGAAGGCCATACGTAAATCCCTTAAGGGTAGGCTCGTGGTGTTTTGTTGCATTTGGGTGAGTATGCCTCTGTGATGGACATCATTACTGAGCTAGAAGGTATATATGGCAACGTACAGTCTGAGGAGAACCTCAAGGAGCAGTTTTATAGTGAGCATCAGAGAGAGGGTGAATCGGTGGCTGATTTTAGTTTGAGGTTAGAGAGACTATTAAGTAGGGTACCGGAGTCATTAGACAGACCTACACGTAACAGGATGCTCAGAAATCGTTTATGGACAGGTTTAAGGGATCTGGAGTTGAAAAATGTTTCACGCTATCTCTTTGAGAAAGTGGAGGACTACAATATGCTCCGGAAGGAGTTACGAGTAATAGAGGAAGACATGAGACTCTCTCGACAATCTTTAAACCAGGTAAGTAAACCCACACCCAAACAGGACATGGCACCAGATGCCAAGAGATGGGAAGAGATGATCAAAGACCTGAGGTAAGTGAAGCAAAGCAGTTTTCAACAAGCGTCGAAAGTCGATTGTAAAAACAGATGGAGACAATGACCTTGCAGATGAGTAGAATGGAAAGTAAGTTACTGGAGTTAGACAAAGAGGTGAAAGATTTAAAGAAAGGTCAGGCAGATAGATATGAGAAGCGTTCAAACTGGAGAAACAAAGGTAAGGATACTCCTAACAAAGAAAGTTCTTCAGACGAAGGTGCCAAGAAGAGTGATTTAAACTTGAGCGTGCCTCCATCACAGGGCAGATAGGGGGTCAGAGTAGTGTTAGCCCTAGTTCTGTGCCATTAGTAGGACATGCTAATGAGACTGAGATGTTTGTCAATGGAATCAAAGTCCTTGCATTGATTGATACAGGATCTATGATTTCGACCCTTTCTGAGTCAACATTTTTAAATCTTAACCCTAAGCCCTGTTTACACGACCTTTCTGATTTTAGTCTTGATGTAACTGGGGCAAATGGGTCTAAGATTCCTTACCTTGGGTATAGTGTTCTGGAGATTACCGTACCTAACCTTGACCTTCCTGCCTTCTCTGTTCCACTATTAATTGTACCTGACACTTCGTATTCTTTGTCTATACCATTTAAAGTGGGCACTAACATCTTGAATCATATTAGGTCGTTACGGTCAACAGGTATCCCTACAGCACTTAAAGATGCGTTTTCTTCTCTGTCCGTGGGTCGAAGCCAGCCAGTCACTTCTTTGAACGAAAGAGTGATTATTGTTAAACCCTTCGAGACGGTGACCGTCGCTGGTAAAGTTCGTGCCACTGGGAATATGGTTTCGGGAGTCACTGAACCAAATGACTCTTTATTATTGAACGTTTGCCCTAGAGTTGTGAAAGTGGAGCCGAACAAATCGTTTTCTAGGATTCCAGTAAGGGTATGTAATATAACTGCTCGACCCTTAAGTATTTTTCCTAAGACATCCCTGTGTAATTTGCAGGACGTGGAGGTTTTCAGATCCATCGATCCTTTAGAAGGGCAGATTAAGAAAACCCATAATCAGGATAAATCTTTAGATGACCTGGGTATTTCTATACCCACAGAAGGTCTGAATAAAGACCAGCATGACGAGGCCAGGGCTTTCCTCAGTAATTGGAGGCATATATTTTCTTCTAAGCCCACTGATTTGGGATGCACCAATTTAGTGGAACACGAAATTAATCTGGCCGACCCAACTCCGTTCAAAGAGCCCTACCGTAGGATCCCTCCAGGTATGTTCGAGGAGGTCAGAGAGCATCTCAGGGACATGTTGGATGCTAGTGCCATACAGGAATCTCATAGCCCATTTTCTTCAAATATTGTCTTGGTACGGAAGAAGGATGGCTCTTTGCTGTTTTGTATTGATTATCGCAAATTAAACAGTCGCACCGTAAAAGATGCATATGCTCTTCCTCGTATTGAAGAGACCATTGATTCTCTTGTAGGCTCCCGCTTCTTTTCTAAACTCGACCTACGATCAGGTTATTAGCAGGTTGCCATGAAGGAAGAAGATAAGCCTAAAACTTCTTTTCAGGTTGGCCCTCTAGGATTCTTTGAGTGTAATCGTATAGCCTTTGGCCTTACTAACGCACCAGCCACGTTTCAGCGCCTAATGGAGCGCTGTATTGGCGAATTACATCTCAAGGAGTGCCTAATATATCTTGATAATGTCATCATTTTCTCCGACACCATTGATTGCCACTTCAGGCGGTTGGAAGCTGTGTTTCAGCGTTTAGAACTGACAGGTCTTAGGCTGAATGGCCAGTCCCTACATATATTAAAGAGCTTAGGAGTTTGCTCGGGTTTGCCGGCTATTATCGGCGTTTTATCCAGGGGTTTTCACAAATTGCCAAGCCCTTGAATGATTTGCTAGTATTTCATCGGACTAACAAACGGACAAAGAGTACCAGAGCACCTGTGAAGTGGTCTTGGAATGAAATGCACCAGACAACATTCAGGACCTTGATTGAGAAACTCACTACTCCCCAAGTATTAGCATATGCCGATTACAGCAAACCCTTTATCTTTAATGTAGATGCGAGTACCAATGGCCTCGGAGCGGTTTTATACCAGAAACACGACGACCAGGAGCGTGTTGTCAGCTATGCAAGTAGGGGCTTAAGAGGTAATGAGAGAAATTACCCAGCTCATAAATTGGAGTTTCTTGCTCTGAAATGGGCAGTGTGTGACAAATTTCATGATTATCTGTATGGTAACACTGTTCATGTCCGCACTGACAATAACCCCCTTACTTATGCATTTACCACTGCAAAGTTGGATGCCATGAGCCATCGGTGTTTAGCTGCTTTGTCATCTTACAACATCCAAATTCATTATCGCTCTGGTAAGCAAAACGTGGATGCTGACGCTCTCTCTGGACTCCCTGCAAATGATCGGGAAAACCTGCTTTTGTCGGATGCAGTTAAAGCTCTCTTGCAAGCCCGGTCTACTGAACAGGAGAAATTCCCAGCTGTTGAGTGTGTTTCTTTAACACAACAGGTTCTAAACGACAACCCAGATAGCATTACAATTGGAACCGATTTCAAGTCAGTGAATTGGCAAGAGGAGCAGGCCAAAGATCCCGTCATTTCACGAGTGATGCAGATTCTTAGAGCCGGCCATAGACTTACTGATAGGCAGCGGTCAAGTGATTCGGAACTTATCCATAAATACCTTAGGGAATGGAACTCTCTTTTCCTGAAAAATGGTATTCTTTATCGAAAAGGTTCTTTGAGCGGGTTTCCTGTCGAACAAATCGTTCTTCCTGAGTCATTTCATGATATGGTGTTCAAGGGACCCCATAAGGAAGTAGGTCATCAAGGTCGAGACCGAACTACTGATTTGATCAAATCGCGTTTCTTTTGGCCTCAGTTGGATCAGTTTGTTGAACATCGAGTGCGCCATTGTCCTCGTTGTATACGTCGCAAAACCATGGATAAGACGGCTGCTAAGTTGGTTCCTGTGCAGTCCAGTTATCCCATGGAACTCGTGTGCATGGATTTTCTTTCCCTTGAGATGTCTAGTGGTGGTTTTGAAAACATTCTTATCATTACTGATCACTTCACACGTTTCGCCCAAGCGCTTCCTTCAAAGAATCAAACGGCTCACACTACCGCCAAACTTCTTTTTGAATCCTTTGTCTGTCATTACAGCTTCCCCAGTAGGCTCCATAGTGATCAGAGAAGAAATTTCGAAAGTCAAGTGATTCAAGAGCTATGTGCTCTGGCTGGTGTTGAGAAAACGAGGACGACGCCCTACCATCCACAGGGGAACGGCATGCCCGAAAGGTTTAATGAGACACTCCTCAATATGCTGGGCACTCTAGAGGAGTAGAAGACGACCAACTGGAAAGCCAATGTTCCTGTCATGGTTCATGCCTATAATTTCCTAGGCATGACGCCACCGGTTTCACCCCGCATTATCTGATGTTCGGGCGCCATCCTCGCCTTGCTATTGATGCCGCCTTGGGCATCGAACCAAATAAGGACGGACGCCCGAAAGATAAGTCAGGATACGTAGATGGCCTGAGGTCCCGCCTCAAATTTGCTTACCAAGTAGCAGCCAGAGAAGCCAGAAAACAGGGCCGACGTCATAAGAAAAGATATGACCTCAGAGTCAGAGAAGCGAAAGTTGAAATTGGGGATAGGGTCCTTGTGAGAAATGTTGGAATAAAGGGTAAGAATAAACTCGCAGACCGCTGGGGGAAAGATGTTTATTTGGTCATAGATCAACCCAATCCCGAGCTTCCTATTTATAGCGTTAAGCGGGAGCACGGTAGGAGTAAGCCAAAACTCCTCCACCGTAACCTTCTCCTTCCATTCATGGGTATTCCACTACAAGAGCCTATCCAGAAATCACCAGACAGTACATTAACTTCTTATGATCTTTCTTTTTCAGACAGTAAACAGGATTCACCTGTGTCTTCCGGTGCTTCTCCTTCAGACCGTATCCAGAAATTGCCGAAATATGTCATTCCTGCACGCAGGTCCCAGCGTTTGAATCCAGAGGCGGAAACATTTCAACCCAGAACTAGGGCTAAACCCAAATGGATGACTGATGGCACTTGGGAGTAAGGGTAAAAGTTAGGTACCCAATTAATCAGTTGTGACGTTTGTCGTTCAGTTGTTGTTTTTATTTTTACTATATTACTTGTATAGTATAGTTAAAAATGATTGCGATTTGAATAAAGTTGACAAATTTTGAATGAGTATTATCTTGTTTGTCTTATTGCATCCTCGATGATACTAATGTGTAATTGCAATGTGCATTACATAAAATGCCTTATTGTGCAAACAGTTTAAGACTGTAGATTATTGTAATTATATATAGGTTGAGCTCACTTATATTGATTAATGCTTGATAGCGTTTTCCGGGTTTGCGCACCCAGTGTGCCGATGTTGCGGAACTGAGTTATTGGAAAGTAGCTTGACTATCCTTATAAGTAAAAGCTAGTGTTGGCGTATGTTATTACGCTGTAGTTTTTAGTTAGCTTATAGGTCTAAGTTTTACAACTTTAACCTCAATATCCCGTAATACTTCAAGTTACAATTCCTCAGAGGATGTTCTTTTTAATTTTGGGACGACATTTCCCGCAGAGGGGGAGTATGTCACAGGGTAAAACCTGCAGTTTATTTATTTGTATATTATTATGTATTGTATGTTTGTACATGTGTGTTATGGTAGTGTTCGCGCTATGTGTTGTCTGTATCGTCAGTATTCGTCATATGTTGTGTCTGTATTGTCACAGTTCGTCCTTTTCATAATTCCCATAGACCCATGCATAGCTCATTTTCATTCATATTTTACTAACCTGTGTGACGGGCCTCAATAATTTAACTTTCCCGCACTACACCTGCACGCATGCGCATTTCATAATTAGAAATCTTTGAAGGCTAGCGCCTTGTTTTTCTTCTTGGTTTTACCAATATTATATTGTGATATTGCGTGCCTTTACAGGTAAATTGTTATTTGTTTCATTACTTCATTCATTATGTTCATTATGCATTCATTTCAAATTGTCCTGTTGTTGTATTTTGTCTTGATATTGGCATTTCACAATTAGAAATCTATGAAGGCTAGCGCCTTGTTTTTCTTCTTGGTTTTACCAATATTATATTGTGATATTGCGTGCCTTTACAGGCCAAACGCTTAGCGATTCGTGCGCATTCCGAAAGGCAGAACCCACGGGACTGCGACATTTTAAAAGACGGACGGTATACAAGCACCACAATTATATTCTATTTTTATGGATGCAGTTGACAAACTAAAAATGTTTGGATTTACAGCAATATGTGCATGTATGAATGGGGCCAAATGTAACCGAACATTTATGCATCTGTACATACATGACAACATAAACTTCAAAACACAAATGCTCATTTACTCCTATGACATTTATAATGGACCCATCGCCTGTAATCAAGACAATAAAGAAACAAAATCTTAAAACTTGGAATAAATACATACATGACTTTTGTCACTTCCTGTCTCAAATACAGTAATCGGGCAAATGTTTGTGGACAGTTATGACAAGGACAAAATAAATGCTTTAAAACTGCACCAAAATATAACCAATAGGAACACGTCTTGTCTAATAAATAAACAATAACGAATGATTTAGCAAAACATGAACTGGATTTAGAAATGATTCATCTGATGACAAAATATAAACAAAACTTGATGAGGGTTCAGCATTAGATGGGGGTAGGGCGGGGATTGATTTGCTAATGAGAACCCAAACTTTGATTAACATATTCAGAGACTCTCGGCCTATAAGAACACCATCGCATGAGCGGATAAGTGTTCTTCTAGAAGTAGCAAACTGGTTTAAAGCATGGGGAAAAGTCAACATCAACAGTCACTACAATGTCTCATCAATGCCACAAATATATTCTGTCCTGTATCCGTGGGTTCTTTCAACCAAGCAGCAACATAAACAAGCTGAAAACAACTGTTTACATAGCTCCTGCCCTCATAGACTCTGACGTCACTGAAATAATTTAACCAACGAAGATCGACATATCAAGGGGCAACTTTAAATCCAAATTTAAATCCTATTGAACTACAGTACCGGACGGCTGTGAATAGTATTATTCTTGGACAAACAACAATATCTACTATAGCCAATGCTGGCAAGGTCAGAGAAGGTACAAATACCATTGACTGTATTAAACCACAAAATAATCTCAAGAAAGCTTACATGTAGCACCACTTCCTAAAAAGACAACAAAATCAAAGTAGTAAAAATGTAAATTCTGCTAACGGTGACAACAATGACATGTTAACAAAAGGAACAATTTAAAGAAAGAAATCTAAACTTGAAATCTTTTGCGTATGGCAAATGCAAAAAGCTGAACTGAAATGTTAGTTTTTAACCTTAATTAACTTACATTTTAAATCTACAGCAACTGTCGTCTGGAAGACATTCAGCAGATATTTCCGCTATAGCATTTCTAACAAGGACTGGTTGTTGGATGCAATTTTTAAGCAGAAATTAATCTCTCGCAGATTGGTAGATGCGCTAACTCCTCCATGTGCCTGACCCAGCTGGCTGGCTTAAAAATCCCTCTGCAGACAACTTTAAGACCGTAAAAAAGTTAATAGAAAATACTTAAATATTATTTTAAACAGCTAATATGCTGACGCAAATAAAGGAACTGTGCAGTTTTATATATGCTATATTTCCGTGATTACTAGGAATAACTGGGTGATATTTTTCCATCTGAGTACTAGCGCACTTGCTTACATATTGCACTAAATTGGCCCGCCTATTTGGCCCTCTAGATAGCGTGAACGCTATTATGCAACTTTTTAGCACGTGCACATCGAGCGATACTTGTTTCATGTTTTATTTGTCAATGAGCGATTTACTGAACATTTACGCACTGAAAATCACGATTCAAATTGAATTTGACTCTTTAACAAGATGCCACGACTTCGATAAAACTATAATGTTCAAGCTCTTGTGCTTCTTACGTCGGGAAGGAGCGTCACTGACGTTGCGAGACAGTTTAACTTCCATCGCAACACAATTATCAATCTGCAGCAGCTTTTTTTCAGCAAGCTAGAAGTACCGGACCTGGTAGCACAATCGGTAGAGCGTCGACTCCAGGTACGGGAGGCCCCGGGTTTGATCCCGGGCCGCGACATACCAAAATCGTTAAAAATGGTAGTGGTATAGCTCCCTTGCTAACGCTCGAGCAAATATATGGGTAGTTCCACGAATGGTTGGCCCGGTGTCAGGATAATGTGACTGAGTGTGGTATCATGCCAGGTGTTCACCGCATGCTATACACAGTGAAGGCAGCACTATATCTGCTTCAAGTGGACACCGTCTCCAGATAACTGAAAAACTGTTGGTGAGACGATAAACCCAATAAACAAACAAACAAGCTAGACGCGTAAGAGGTGGCTTTCGTTCAGGTTAGCCAAAGGTAACGTTTGCGCGTCAAAATCGGCGTATACTTCGATAACTCATCTACGTAACGGGTTTTAAACCGCTACAAGTACCGCGAGATAATTTGGCATATCTAGACAAACCGTCTTGAATCGTTTAAGCTAGAATGCAAACCCAATCAGGGCCAGGCGGCCATATGAAGTCCACATTATTAATCATAGTAACCGTAATCTTCGGAGACTCTGGGCTCCACGTCATTTACGTTGGACTCGTGCCCAGTGGGCAAGAGTGTTGTTTAGCGACGAGTCACCATTTAATCTGATCGTTTTTAGTCGTCGAGGTGAGCGTTTCGCAGATATTTGTTTGTTGGAGCAGATCGATTTGGCGGAGGCAGCGTTATGGTTTGGAGCAGGATAAAGGGTGACAGGAACATAAATTTAGTAGTTATTCCTGTTAATCTGAATGCCCAACGTTATAGAGACACTGTTCTCCGTCCAGTGGTGGATCCATTTCTGCGTCAGCATTAAGATTTACAAATGCACGATAATGCCAGGCCAGGCACTGCTAGGCTCACGCAAAATTACCCCAGATTTTTAACAGTTTATTCATACAGTATGTGGCATGAGGAGACGCACAACGTTAACGAACTACCATGGCCGACTTGCTAACCGGACATGAATCCCATTGAGTACATATAGAATCCTCTTGGACGGAGTGCAACAAGAAATCACGTTTGAAGCGCTCCACAAACCTTGTTTAAGCACCCCAGTCGGCTCTTTTGTCGATTGACCGTTCCAAGGCGGTAACTGATGGTTTTTCTTTATGTGTGTTATGTCTAGTCTCTGTGCTTTTGTACATTTACATTTACCCTTGTTTGCCTTTGTCTACTGGTAGATAAAATTTAAATATCCGTGTAAATTTCGATAGGATCTTTTCTTATTTACCTATTAACATTCGTGACCTTACACTTGCCCTTGGCCAAGAATGGAATGCCATTCCGAATTACGTTATTCGACGTTACGTAAGGACAATGCGCTCGAGAATCATTGCTGTTGAAATGTACAAAAATAAAAGTTGACAAGCTGAACCGTCTACAATTTTATATAATACATACCTTGATTGTAAATGTAAAGCATTTACGTGCAAATCGTACAAATCTTAGTTAATTTTAGAATCATGTAACTAATCAGGCATTTTAGCATTCGTATCTAATACTGTACAGAACTAGCGAATATATATGAAGAGGTAACACGTTAAACTTGAAATTGCATTAAACCGTTGTGAATATCAACAAAACATTGTCCCAGACTTTCTGTAGAGTTATAAACACTACAATACACCATTGAAGTTTGCAACAACTCACGAATTAGTGTATACATGTATAATGCACGTGTAATACACCTGTTAATTAAACGCAATACATCTGAGTTATTACCATGCCATTTCTGACCGTACTTGAGTAATTACTAGGGCTCCGTATACGATATGTGTATCGATACAAAATGATCTATATTTGATATATCATAAGATATATTAAACATATGTGTAAGTGCTTATTTTTGTTTTGGCTTGTGTTTACGAATTCAAAAGCTATTGCAAATAGTATAATATATACAATACTTCTATTTCAACATAGTGTTTATTATGGTATTGGCCAAGTTTATACAAATTAGGCTGTTTTCTAATCATTAAATGAAGATCATGGTATCATGAATATATGCGATTACATCAGTACTTTTCAGCGGGAAATTTGTTCCCTTGTGTTAAAACATATTCGTGTGCTACAGTGGCTAGAGCATTTAGATGTTTTTTTCTGTTTTCCAAAAAAAAAATGTGATCTGTATTGATGCCATGTCATGGTGATTTTACATTTCTCGGGTTTTTATTTTCATCATCACCCAGAAAATTCTTCCGAAGTTCATGGTTTTATTATTTTATATCATAAAATTAGCAAATAAGGATAGCGCGTTATATATTTCATTTCTTTTCAAATGTATAAAGTTGTAACAACCCACTCCTTAAATGACAATTTCTTCCCTTAGCTAAAAGAGACCAACCACAGTTTAGACAGTTTCTAATTACAAGCACACGTGTATTAAGCAGCCACATAAGGAACAGCCATATATTCGCTGCTTAAAACAAGCTGGCTAATTAAGACAAAATATAACACCAATTGTTTATATATTCTCCGACTCTTTCAGTAATTCCTTAAACCGGGATTTTTACAGTTTTTGACAGCCGACATTTTGAATACTTATTAGCTTTATCCAAAGCGCATTACCGATCTAAGTTATACTATATTGTTTTCTAATTTAACTTTCGTATGATAAAATAATTGCACAGAATTAGAAACTGCTGTTCTGTGCGATCCATTGCTCTTGAAAACAGTGATGCCTTACGTCGCGGTCAATTGTACGTACAGACGAATGTATCACAACTTCCGGTTATCGGACAAAAATTGTAGAATTAACTCGGTCTATCTTTACTTGATGTAAATTGTTCTATAGGGAACTGTAGGCAAAATATTTTTTATTGCTGAAAATTTGAGTGTGAGTGCTTTTAGAAATATATATCTACTTCAATATTCCGAACCGTGTTTCGAGTATTCTAGACACATTTTCAGAAAAAGATAAGCTGTGTTTTTTCTTCTTTATATTATTTGTTCATGATCGATATATTTTTATGATACAGGAACGTCCGATCCGATATATCCATCGAACCTAAAATACCGGTATTCGTCATATACCGCATACCGGTACGGAGCCCTAGTAAATTCCATATTTTCCTTCATTCATTAATGGACATAAGGTTTGCTAATGTTCGACTGAATAGCAAAGTTGTGGCATAATCATTGGTTTCATAATATAAGCTATGGTGACACGTAAAAGTTCAAAGAGAAAGTTTGATAAAAATACGAAAGTAGTTTAAATATAAATATTGCCATTTCAATTAATTATACATATACTTATTTTAAATCGATCGGTTTGCATATGCATTGAAATTGTTCAACTGATGTTTTTTGTCCGAATTAAAAAGATATTTTTTTGTCATAATAATATGATGTATATTGAGACTGAAAGATGGGATGACAAAAATAATCATGTTTAATAAAGAATGAATATGTTTTCATTGTAAAATGATTTAATTAAAATAAACCATTTAATTTATCTCAACGTGAATTAATGAGGTGTTTGTAAGAATGTCAATAAAAAAACGAACAATAGCTTATTTTGCACCAAACGTTACAAAAAAATAAGGCCTTGTAAACACACAAATAGCATAGTGCATTTCTCTTTTCTAGTGAGAAATACCATACAATAATAATATCAATATGACTTAATTATATACCAGGCATTAAAGAAAGTTCAACGATATTCGGACAAAAGCTTGATTTCTTTACATTGTTCGGTGAACAAAAGATAAAAGCCCTCAAATCGACAATTTTATTTTTTTTATTTTAAAAATTCCATTGCCTGTTGCAAACAATAAACAGTACAGCTGTAAATGCGCATCAAAGCGTCAGGCGTGGAAGCGTTGTCATCAACTGATTGGCCAATTAGTAAAATCGTCGCTAAATGCACCGGATTTCATAACTGGGGACGGATTTATTAAAGCAAAAAGTCACGTGACATTGTCTTTAAGTAAACTTGCAAACTTTGTAACGTTACAACAATGTGTTTATAACATTAAAAGCGAAGTTTACAACGAAATAAAAGATGTTCTAATATAAGGTTTAAAACAAACGTAAATAACAAAAGCAAAGAAAGTGGCACTAAAATTAAAGGGGTGCTCTGTGTCTACGATAAAAAAAAATAATGACAATTTTAAGTAATTTATATTTTACGCTGTATGTAGTATTTCATTTACGATTAAAATGAGTGACTTTTAATTATGTTGATTAATTAAAATTGGATTTTATTTGTTAGGTTCGACATTCCAAAATGCCTTGGTCACTTGTTTATTTTCAGCAATGACCGCAGCCTTGTTGTACTCGAGAAACTCCGTAACTAGTCGCTGGCTGTCGTCATCACCCGAGAAAGTGTCTGGTTGCGATAAGATTTCATTTGGTATCATTAAAGAGCTATTAAACGACAATTACTGCATTCGACGGAATCTAACTACAATTTATAACATATGATGAAAAAACGATGATCGTGTGTTCATTTTTGAAGAAGTTTGTTACCATCGACCTCGCAGTAAATCTCTTCGGAGTCTACTAGAGTCGTCATTTCCGGTCATTGCCAGGGTTCACGAAAACTGCACCTGGTCCTTGTAAATTTGAGTGAATTATATAATAAAAGATACTCTGGTTTAGTTAACCTCGATAAAACACTTGATAGTGTAAACATATGCATGTTTGGTTGAATCTCGATTATGCTGATGTTGGTCTTTTGTTAATTGTATTGTTAGTATTTATTAAAGATGTGATAGATATATACATTTGTTTATTCAAATACATGTATTTTTATTGTCTTGTAAAAACAAATTATTTTTCAGAAATGCATTAAAAATGTTGTTGTTGGTTTTTCAGTGCGTTTACCAGGATAGAAAAGGTCTGAATACTTAGTTGATCTCTCGCAATAAACATAAACATTCAATAGAGAATATGCAAAAAGTTCAATAAATTACACTTGCCTAACAAGAAATTTGTCCGTAAGATTTTTTGTTTGCTATTCACCATACTTAACGTGATTTCCCCACATTTGGTCAAGTTTTGTATAATTATTTCTTGCTAAAACACATAACTTTGTTATAATGGCTTAATGTCGGCAGATATATGTAATGTTTGACAAGACGTGTTATTGGTCTGATATGGAAACAATACTTAAAATGTGAAAAATAACTGAATACGTCCGAAGGAACTGAGCTGTAAGGGCGGCATAAAACTAAACCAAGGGTTACCTTCCTTTGGGGCCGGTCGGGGAAATACAAAATTACTCGGTTAATGTTCGAGTTATTTTAACAAGAAACACGTACAATTTATTTGCAATGACACTATAAAATATTTACACTGAACAATAAATATTTTGATAGGCCCATACAATATCTACACACAAAAAAAAACATACATGATAGGAACATAAAATATTTAAAAGAACAATACATATATATGATAGGTAAACTATCTCCGTGATTATTACACAACATAGGGGGTGAGTTACGCTAGTTTACAATATGGTACAGTGAATAATAAAACAAATACTATGTTTATTTGATTTACAAACGGGAATTGCATTTTTTTAAAAATGTTTAAACAAATTTGCACAAAACTCTGTAGCATACTGACCAGGATTTAATACCGATCATTGGTAGTAAGCTTAAATACTAATACTTTTCGATCTTAAAACAAAACAAGGAGGCAACAAAAGAAAGATTAAATGGATAAATATGTAAATACCTTCACATAAAATAATAATTAAAGCCTTGAATTTGAGCAAGATATGATATGTGTGAGGTGAGGGTTGTTTGTGTGCGTTTTTTAAATAGATACTATAAGTTGTTGATAGGATCAAGTGTTTAAATTTGCAAAAGAGCCAACCTCCGTCTATTCCTTGATGCACACGTTTCCTCCATCACGAACACGTCTAATCCATCATGCACACGTCTCCTCCATCACGCACACGACTCCTCCATCACGCACCCGTCCCTTCTATCACGAACACTTCTCTTACATGCATTCGTCCCTTCCATCATACACACATGACCCCCGCCCCCCCCCCCCCCCCCCCCCCCCCCCCCCCCCACACACACACACACCCATCACGCACAAGTCTCTTCTATCACTGCTAGTCCAATCCATCACGAACACGTCTCTTCCATCTCACACTCGTCTCTTCCATCAAACACTCGTCCCTTCCATCAAGCACAAGTCCTCTTAATTACACACACGTCTCTTCCATCTCACACTCGTCTCTTCCATCACGCACACGTCCCCTCCATCACTCATACATCTCTTAAACCGTCCCTCGATCACACACTCGTCCCTCTCGGCACACACACGTTTCTTCCATCACACACACGTCTTCTTCATCAAACACTCGTCCCTTCCATCACGCACACGTCCCCTCCATCACTCATACATCTCTTAAACCGTCCCTCGGTCACGCACTCGTCCCTCCCACCACACACACGTTTCTTCCATCACACACACGTCTTCTTCATCAAACACTCGTCCCTTCCATCACGCACAAGTCCTCTTAATTACGCACACTCTTCTTCATCACGCACACGTCTCTTCCATCAAACACTCGTCCCTTCCATCACGCACAAGTCCTCTTAATTACACACACGTCTCTTCCATCTCACACTCGTCTCTTCCATCACGCACACGTCCCCTCCATCACTCATACATCTCTTAAACCGTCCCTCGATCACACACTCGTCCCTCTCGGCACACACACGTTTCTTCCATCACACACACGTCTTCTTCATCAAACACTCGTCCCTTCCATCACGCACACGTCCCCTCCATCACTCATACATCTCTTAAACCGTCCCTCGGTCACGCACTCGTCCCTCCCACCACACACACGTTTCTTCCATCACACACACGTCTTCTTCATCAAACACTCGTCCCTTCCATCACGCACAAGTCCTCTTAATTACGCACACTCTTCTTCATCACGCACACGTCTCTTACATCACGCACACGTCCCCTTCATCACGCATCCTTCCTTCTCACACATCTCCTCCATCACGAACGTCGCTTAAACCATCCCTCAGTCACGCACTCGTCCCTTCCATCACGCACACGTCTCCTTTAACACGCACACGTGTAATCATTAGATGACGTCATTAGTAACAGCCTAAAGCAACACTTCCTGAGTGTCCGATTGATTGGTCAATTGCCATCCTTCCATGACGTCACGACAATGACATCTTTAATAACCATCTGGAGCGCCCCCTTTCCGGAAGTCGGAGTTGGCAGTAATTCCTGAGAGATTCTTGATACCCTGTACAACACAGCCTGCGGACGTCTTGAGGCTGATGTTGTGACCTATCTCTCTAAGGCCATCTACCAACACCTACAAAATAACCACCATCATAATCATCATATGATCATTATCAGCGGCAGTAGCTGAATCATCAGAAGTAAAAATTAATAGGAGCAAAACAGAAAAAGAATGCAGCAGCAACAAAAAAGAAAGCTGCATTATCGCCATCATTTTTGTCGTTGTCAACTTAGTCGTCTCCATACCAACCGTCTCGGACGAAGTAGCATCATTTGAAGAATCGTCAGTGATGTATACATGAAATAACAACCATCCGCATCAGCTTTGTACTTAAGACCCAATACCTAAAATAAATTATTACAAACCTTAGGAAATGTCCTCTCTATCTGAATCTCCTGAGGGAAGAGCTGGTGATGAATTCTGGGATAATCAACGGATTCCTTAATTCCCCAACCAAACCAGAGAGATTCCATAGTAACCTGAAACCATAGCAACAATCATATGCAACATCAAATGTAATGACAAGATATGCATTCACTTGTAAATATTCGTAAATTATTTTTAAAAAAATCCAAACTGTCGCCGTGGCAGTCACATGTGCTTTTCGTCGCGAGATAATTTTTGTCATAAGTATGACAAATTTAATATTCAAATACTGTTTGACATTCTACCGACAAAAATAGGATTTTGCACTATAAAGATTGATTTATTTGATTGCAGGTTTCCTCCAACACAAAACTTTCAATAAAAGCTTTTAAAGACGCTCATTTACTTTGGTTAAAATGGGGTTCATGCTCCATGCAAAGTTAACTTACAAGCAAACAATGTACAAATTAAACCGAGCAAGAATTACCAATGCCGTCGACGTCGTAATTTTCGTGCCACCGGAAGCACCGACAACTAACGCGACACTGCCATCGGGTTTTACGACAATACTTGGACACATTGACGACAGGGGTCGCTTCCATGGGCTGATAAAGTTCGCCGGAGATGCCGGCACACCAAAAAAATTGACGGTGTTAGGTGTGGAGAAGTCGTCCATCTCATCATTAAATATAATCCCGGTTCTGGATCCAATAACTTTAGAACCAAAGCTGAAATCATGAAATGCATACAATGAGATAGAGCGGTTGTTATCTTTTGCTGGAAATATTACGTTTCTTTTGTTATTTGTGACAACGACTCAGTGCCATATATTTATAGTGTCCATATAATATAAGGGCGAACTATTGTGTGCCTCCTTCAAATAGATTGCATAAACAGGAAATAAATAACCCATTTTTATTTAGTAATCGCCTTCGTTTTATCTATATCATAAAACTGACTTTGACATCAGGGGTGCGTCAACCTAATAAGGTTCGAAAACTGACCATACATGATTTTGTACATATTTATATTATAATCCAGAAATACTGCCGATTCATACAATTGTTAATTGAATGTTTAGCATTTGCTATTTCGATACATGTCATATCTGTGCCATAACATATATAATAAAAAAGCATTTGATGAATTCATTTCACGACCCCAAGCGTGAGGCCTCTGATCCTATTGCACTATAACATGACCGGGTTTTTTACACAACCACTCGCTGGTTAAGATAAAACAAAAGCTATGGGATGATTTGAGGAACAAAACCCACGATATTCACGTGCATCTTGTACCTCGATTCATATAGGTAAACACAATAGACGACGTCAAACATGCCCTTGACAGGCTTTGTCACACAGCTAGCAGACCTGACAGAATCGCGTTAAAACAACCGCATGGAATAACTTGTTGTCGTGACTAGCACTTTCTATCGTAGACACCAGGATCTTTGCTAAGATTCATCATTTACTGGGTTACTTCACATGCAATGTATATGATGCATACGAAAATATGGTATAACTCATTCGCATTTAATCAAATATGTCATTAAAATATATCTTTAAGATACTGACTGCAGGTTGATGGTACTAGTAATAGACACCGCGTCTCCCGTGGGCCCCAGAACAGACAGGTGAGCAGTCCCGTCATCCCACTCGTTCTTGAATGATGGCTTGTAGTACTCGTAGCCGAAAGTGACGTCATCACGGATCATCTGACGTCGTACGTCGCCGTACGTTCTGTCTGTCATGTTTCTTATGAGCTAAAATGGAAGTGTTTTATTTTTAGGTTTCGACCAACAGTTGTGGCTTGTTTTTAAGAAAGAATTAGTATGTTAGTAAAATGTAAACACTATTTAGTTACTTCATTTATTTATGAGATTTCTTTAGCATTAAATGTAAAATGATAATGTAAGAATATACATGAAGAACGACAGCAGGAGAGAAAAATAACAAAAATTCAAAAGGAAATGGAAATGAGAACAGAGCAAATAAGAAAAAAGTTAAATTTTCAGAAGCCATGTTTTAATCAAAACCCCTCGCTGGATTCATGATCATACTTCAGTCTTTTTTTTTCCGGATATTGTCGAGAACACATTATGATGTAATTTCCATATGTTTACTTACGTCATCGACGTACTGCTTGAAGTTATCATTACCGACGTTATTATCACCGAGATGCGTGCGCAGCGAGTAGGCGTGTTTAAATGCTTCCGTTATTCGATGCCACGTGACTATGGCTTTGTCGACACCCGAAACACTCTCAGAGTTGAATCCATAACCTGTTAAATGATTAAATGCTTGTAAAATTTTATATTTACCATTATTTATCTTATGATTTCAATGTTTAAAGACATTTTTTGAAACTTCTGCAAATAAAAAAAAAATACATTTTAGTACAACGTCAATGTAATACAATAAAAAAGCATTAACATAATTAATGCTTATTTATTTTTAAAATATATCTTACATATATATTTTATATATGATTGTATATTTACCATTATTTGTCTTATGATTTCAAAGTTTAAAGACATTTTATGAAATTTCTGCAAATAAAAAAAACATTTTAGTACGTTAAAGTAATACAATTAAAAAGGCATTAACATTAATAGGTTAGTTATTTTTTAAATATATCTTACATATATGTTTTATATTTTAATTGTCCAGAAAAAATATGAGACATTATATCTTTATAAGGCAAACTTTTTTATCTTCTTTCTATAGGAAGATAAACGCACAAGCCTTATACGGTTATAATGCCTTTTTATAAGTTTTGTGGACACTTACATGTAAAATAGGTTAATTAATTTGCAAATATGGATCAGTATAACAATTAGTACGATTCATTACAGTTCACACGTTGGAGATTTTCTTCCAGCTTTGTAAACGGCCATTTTTAATAAATCTTGAAAAAAAAATTCTTACAGATTATCATGTTTTGCCACCTACCATCTAGCACGTTCATAATGAACTGGTAAACAGCCCCGCTAGAGGGCGCGGGAGGAGAGTATAGGGTGACATTGTTTCGTAGAACAAACTTGAGGGGTTCACGTACAAGAGCGGTGTAATTGGCCAGATCGGCCTCGGTAATAATACCACCTGCAATATACAATAAAATACATTGTAAAAACTTCATAACTGTTTTTAATTATATAAATGATTTGGAATGACGAATTTTAATACGGAGCGAAAATTAGTTCGCATGGCATATTTCAGGCGTGCGCGAACGAGTGCTGTGTTAAGTTAGTAAACTTTGGTACTGTTATATTATCACCAGTCACTTGATGGAAACATATCCCGAATCTATAAAATCATAAAACAGAATACAAGGGCGATGCTATGCCCTTCTCTGTAGGCAGAGAGTGAATTGTTGTGTTTCTTGACTTTACTTTTTGTAATTACTATAAACTCTCTAGTCTGATATTGTTTAATTATTTTAAAGTTTATTTTGTTTTCAAAAATTCATATATTGTCGAGTTTGTGATGAGATAAGTAGAATAAAATCTCATTTAATTATGTAATTCACCAAAAAAGTGGTCTCGAACACGTCGACGATTGTAAATAAAAACTACTGTGCGTTTTGTGAAGTTAAAATGTACATTATTCTTGACAAAAACGGTAAAATCAGTTTTCTTTTCAATTTAGTTTATTTTGACTATTTCACCAATTGTCGGTCAGGACTTTCAAAAAGAGGGTGTGGATGGCAGTTTTTAAAGTAAACTGAAGCCGAAAGAAATGGCTAAGTTTTTACCAGCATCTTGAATATCGGCTGTGATGTTTTTAGCCAGGGATCCATAGTAGAACGCTTCTGGTCCCTCGTCGGCAATGATCGCCAAAGTCTGGGCCAGCTGCGGTAGGTGTATGGTCTCGCCGGCCTTGTAAATTTGACCCGTTTTCGGATTCGTGATGAACTCTCTACGAAAGGAGTGTGTAAAATATGAGAATATTAAAACATCTTTTTTTTCGCTTATAGAGGAGCATCCCCTTTGTAGGGTTTAAAAGAGTGACATAGTGGGAAATGGGCATTACTTGAACTATTCAATTTACAGTGTTTTATCTCGTTTGTTAGTTGGTATTTGGAAATATGTGCATATATTATGTAACTATCTACTTGCTAAACTCTAAAACATTTCTGGTCGCGACAAGCACGACAGTCCAATCTTGCGGAATAAGATTAGAGTTTGAACAATGGTTTATATGGCAGTATGCTTAAGTAAGTAAGCTTAAAATTCATTAATCAAGTGTAAATATTGTTGTAGGTAATGTTTATCAAAATAAGGGAGATAATTAATACTTTTTTTCATTGGAAAATAAGAAAGCCTTTCTACCGAATTTGGTGAAAATATATTTGTTACCACCCTTGTCTGTGGATTCCATTTTCATGCAAGAAATAGATATTGCATATATAGGTATTTAGTTTATTTCCATAATAAGGCTTATCTTACTCTACAAAGCACGTATTTTATTGCATGATATATCATTTTGTGTAAATGTTGAAGCCTTCGCTCTTCTCAATTTTATAAGTGGGCAATTTTAAAATTCTACTTCATTTAATACTAAACATAAAAGAACGCAAAAGGGAGACAACACAGAGCAAGTGGACAAATTAGAGTAACGCTCCCTCATTGAAGAAAGGTGGGGACGCCCCAAAAGGATATTTAGTGTTAATGGCAGGTCACTAAATATTACAATTGAAACATAGAGCAGTATGCCAATAAAATTTACCACGAATAAGTGAAGAAGTGGTCCTATCAGGCCGTGTACGTAAATACCAGTTGACAGCTTTATCCATTTATTAATACAGTTTTAGTGCAATAAAGCGGAATCAACATTTACTTCGGTCTATCATTCGATAGGCAATTTCAAACATACTTGAATTTCGGGAAATCCTTATAGAACTGTTCCTTGCCGGTCATTCCGGATACTAGTGCGTCCGTGACTGTCAACCCGTCTCGACAAAGCTTGATGGCGGGCTGGAATAAATGTTTCCATGGTAACCGTCCTCCAAGTTTGTATGCTTCCCAGAGTCCTTGAATTTCTCCCGGAATGGCGATCGATTTACCTCCTGTAATTTACATGTAATTGTCGATTTTGTTGTTGACGGGTGTTGGTGGTTCTTTACTGTTGTTGATGATGATGTTGTTGTTTTTTTCTGTTGTTGTTGCTGTAGTTGTTGTTGCTGTGAAGACTTGGATGTTGTTGCTTGTTTATTCTTGTTTTTATTGTAATGCTTGCTGTAATTGTTATGCATTGATTTATATTACTTTATTTGCAATCTTCCCTCGGCTCTAGTTCATGTGTTGTTCTAACGCACGTATTCTTGCTTGGAAGTCTTGTAATGTGAGCAAACATCAAACAAACCGTGTAAGACAACTTAAGTACATGATTATCTTAAAGCGGTGCGTGCAAACTTTAGCGCATGCTTATAACGCAGAAATACACAATCCACACAACTTATCCATGATTTACGTGTTGCCTTGTAATGATTTGGATTCTCCCAATCATGGACAACAAGACATCTTTTATAATGTTGGCATATTCGCAAACTAACGAGTGATAAGCAATTTTCTTGTCTTGATATAAAGCGACATAGTTAGAGTTTTTCATATTTTCTTTTTTATTATTCGTGAAAGAAAAGCAACACTTTGTTAGACAACGATTAATGTTATAAAATAGTATCAGTAATGACCGTTTTATATGTGACAGTGTCTTTCAAAATTTTATGTTGTTTTTGGTAAGGAAAATCAAAAGCGTCCCGACGTTGTTCACCTATATTTACACGTTTCGAGCTCCATGACCTAGTATATCTCCAAAGTACGCATGCGGTAATATACGTCATGTACACACATCAGTCATAAACAGTATGCCACGAGGGAGCGTGATTTTTTTTTTTTTTTTTTTTTTTTTTTTTTTTTTGCTAATGTAACATACGCGGAGTTAATGGTTTTTAACGACTTCAGTTCATGATAGTTACACTGTCAACCCGTACACGTTATATTTATTATATACAAGACGTGAAATTACTTTCATCACCAAAAATGACGTATGAAAACGTTGGTTGTGTACACTTGTACACATTTGCTATGTTCGGGGCACATTTATAAAAAACATGTTTCTGTAATGCCGGGAATGGGATGACTCTGATGCTTGTCTGAAGCAATACTACTTCATGTCGCCAGCTTTTTTTTTCATTTATATAATATATAGTTTACTTTTATTTAGTATGTTGCGTAAAGCTTCTCCCCGTAATAAAACTGATATTGTTACAATACCATTGCTTACGGTAAAACAAACATTCATGGTACGTGTAATTCCAAGAATGGTCGGCCAAGTGTCAGATTGTGATTGCGTATGGTATAATTACAGATGTTCATGGCATGATTTCGCTTGGCAGGCAACACTAAAAGAACTATAGCAGAAACAAACTGAAGAGTTTCATACCTGACTGTGACGAGACATTTTTATCAGCTGTGAACATGTCTTCAGATGCCCCGGATGGTGCCTGTTCCCGGGCAACTATGGCATGAACTTCGCCAGTCGTTCTAAAATGATAGAGGCAGACACAGTTGAAGTACAGGTTCGTGGTTCAATGTACAAGTTAATTAAATGTAAAAAAATAAATAATATGTTTTGGTATACATGTCAGTTAATACTAATTGGAAACAAGTCCAAAAACTGAAAATTGTTTGGTGTTGCTTATAATTGTTGTTGTTGCGGTTGATGTTGCTGTCGTTGTAGCTGTTTGTTTTTTTGTGGGTTTGTTTTTTTTTTTTTTGTTTTTTTTTTTTTGTTCTTGCTCTTGTTCTTGACACGCTTTGGCACAATACACACCTTTGTATGTGTATCTCCAGGTGATGTAAAGTTGCAATATTGAATTTTACTTTAAATTTGAGCCTTGTACTGAGATTGAAAATAAAACTATTGTCACATAAGTATTAAATTTAAAATTTGAAAACAATACCTGTTTGAACATCAATTTGACCCTATAGAGTACGAAGAAATGTCAGAAGCGAGAAATACATCACTAAAGCTATATTTGTCGGGGTGTATAAGTCTCATTCGCCCATTTAAGTGCCAATTGTATAGCCATAATTGTTTTCAGTACCCCGACATCAATGTATATTTTCAGTAAAATACAATAACATGGAAAATCACTTGATGCCGTTTTCTGGTATATTATTTTTCCATCTGGACCAAAGCTGTAGCCTGGTATATAATGTTCATATTCCGCGGTATTTATTCGTGCATACAAGTAAAGTAATTATATTTAATATATATATTATATACACATCTTGTTATTTTTGTTGTATGGATAATAGTTTTTTTAAAAAATGGCACTAAAATTGAAACTTGGAACAATGGGAAATGTTAGGGCACGTATGAAAATAAGTCTGTATGACTGGCTGATGCTATATGATCCAAAGGAGCTACATGTACATGTATTTTGGCCGCCATTGTGACAGGTTCACTGGAGATGTGTTTTGGTGAAAACAACCGCCTGATGCGGTACACTGTTAATGTATTGGACACTGTTGAATGAAAGACTGTAAGAATATAACTTGTGTTACCTGTTATATACGGTAAGGAAGTGGCCGCCGCCAATACCGCAGCTGTGCATATTGTGGACACCAACACACAAGATGGCGGCTATAGCAGCATCCACCGCTGACCCGCCGTCCACCGCCATTATGTGGCTGAAAACATTAATTATGTAGACAATAATGATGGTGATAATTATGATGATTAAGAAACTACTACTACTTCTACTTCTACTACTACTACTACTACTACTACTACTACTACTACTACTACTACTACTGCTACTTCTACTACTACTACTACTACTACTACTACTACTACTACTACCACTACTACTACTACTACTACTACTACTACTACTAATAATAATAATAATAATAATAATAATAATAATAATAATAATAATAATAATAATAATAATAATAATAATTAAAATAATAATAATAATAATAATTATTATTATTATTATTATTATTATTATTATTATTATTATTATTATTATTATATAACAAAAAGAAGAAAAAGAAAAAAGACAGAATAATAAAAGAAACAGGGGATGAATAGAAGAAAAATAAGAAGATTAATATCATAACGATGATGACGATGATGATGATAAGGATGACGATGATGATGATGATGATGATTTTTACCATGCTGCTGTAGGATTACTTACACATACACGTATAGTATTCCATATTTCATTATAGCTCTTGGTTGACAGAAATCGCTGCTGTGGAATTTTATCGTTTCTCACATCAATGGTTTCGATAAAATCGCAATTAAAATTGCATTGTTGTAGTCTTATAGACATTCTACTGTCCTGAGGGCCAAGTAGGCCAATATTATCATGGAAATACAGTTAATGTAGTTTGTATAAACATGAACTCTATACCCAACAGAACGTTACAAAGTCACATCAATTAACCTATCGATAGCCATCCCTTGATAGCATTATTCCCCAGGACTCGACAAATTAGAGATATTCCCCAGGACTCGACCAATCAGAGATATTCCTCAGGACTCGACCAATCAGAGATATTCCCCACGACTCGACCAATCAGAGATATTCCCCACGACTCGACCAATCAGAGATATTCCCCAGGACCCAACCAATCAGAGATATTCCTCAGGACTCGACCAATCAGAGATATTCCCCACGACTCGACAAATCAGAGATATTCCCCATGACCCGACCAATCAGAGATATTCCCAAGTAACCGACCAATCAGAGATATTCCCCAGGACCCGACCAATCAGAGATATTCTCCAGGACCCGACCAATCAGAGATATTCCCCAGGACCCGACCAATCAGAGATATTCTCCAGGACCCGACTTATCAAGGATATTCCCTAGGATCAGACTTATCTGAGATATTCCCCAGGAACCGACCAATCAGAGATATTCCCCAGGACCCGACCAATCAGAGATATTCTCCAGGACCCGACCAGTCAGAGATATTCCCCAGGACTTGACCAATCAGAGATATTCCCCAGGAACCGACCAATCAGAGATATTCCCCAGGACCCGACCAATCAGAGATATTCTCCTGGACCCGACCAATCAGAGATATTCCCCAGGACCCGACCAATCAGAGATATTCTCCAGGACCCGACCAGTCAGAGATATTCCCCAGGACTTGACCAATCAGAGATATTCCCCAGGAACCGACCAATCAGAGATATTCCCCAGGACCCGACCAATCAGAGATATTCCCCAGGACTTGACCAATCAGAGATATTCCCCAGGACCCGACCAATCAGAGATATTCTCCAGGACCCGACCAATCAGAGATATTCCTAAGGAACCGACCAATCAGAGATATTCCCCAGCACCCGACTTATCAGAGATATTCCCTAGGATCAGACTTATCAGAGATATTCCCAAGGAACCGACCAATCAGAGATATTCCCCAGGACCCGACCAATCAGAGATATTCTCCAGGACCCGACCAGTCAGAGATATTCCCCAGGACTTGACCAATCAGAGATATTCCCCAGGACCCGACCAATCAGAGATATTACCCAGGACTTGACCAATCAGAGATATTCCACAGGAACCGACCAATCAGAGATATTCCCCAGGACCCGACCAATCAGAGATATTCTCCAGGACCCGACCAGTCAGAGATATTCCCCAGGACTTGACCAATCAGAGATATTCCCCAGGAACCGACCAATCAGAGATATTCCCCAGGACCCGACCAATCACAGATACTCCCCAGGACCCGACCAATCAGAGATATTCCCCAGGACTTGACCAATCAGAGATATTCCCCAGGACCCGACCAATCAGAGATATTCTCCAGGACCCGACCAATCAGAGATATTCCCCAGGAACCGACCAATCAGAGATATTCCCCAGGACCCGACTTATCAGAGATATTCCCTAGGATCAGACTTATCAGAGATATTCCCAAGGAACCGACCAATCAGAGATATTCCCCAGGACCCGACCAATCAGAGATATTCTCCAGGACCCGACCAGTCAGAGATATTCCCCAGGACTTGACCAATCAGAGATATTCCCCAGGACCCGACCAATCAGAGATATTCTCCAGGACCCGACCAATCAGAGATAGTCCCCAGGAACCGACCAATCAGAGATATTCCCCAGCACCCGACTTATCAGAGATATTCCCTAGGATCAGACTTATCAGAGATATTCCCAAGGAACCGACCAATCAGAGATATTCCCCAGGACCCGACCAATCAGAGATATTCTCCAGGACCCGACCAGTCAGAGATATTCCCCAGGACTTGACCAATCAGAGATATTCCCCAGGACCCGACCAATCAGAGATATTCCCCAGGACTTGACCAATCAGAGATATTCCCCAGGAACCGACCAATCAGAGATATTCCCCAGGTCCCGACCAATCAGAGATATTCTCCAGGACCCGACCAGTCAGAGATATTCCCCAGGACTTGACCAATCAGAGATATTCCCCAGGAACCGACCAATCAGAGATATTCCCCAGGACCCGACCAATCAGAGATATTCCCCAGGACCCGACCAATCAGAGATATTCTCCAGGACCCGACCAATCAGAGATATTCCCCAGGACCCGACCAATCAGAGATATTCTCCAGGACCCGACCAGTCAGAGATATTCCCCAGGACTTGACCAATCAGAGATATTCCCCAGGAACCGACCAATCAGAGATATTCCCCAGGACCCGACCAATCAGAGATATTCCCCAGGACTTGACCAATCAGAGATATTCCCCAAGACCCGACCAATCAGAGATATTCTCCAGGACCCGACCAATCAGAGATATTCCCCAGCACCCGACTTATCAGAGATATTCCCTAGGATCAGACTTATCAGAGATATTCCTAAGGAACCGACCAATCAGAGATATTCCCCAGGACTTGACCAATCAGAGATATTCTCCAGGACCCGACCAATCAGAGATATTCCCCAGGACTTGACCAATCAGAGATATTCTCCAGGACCCGACCAATCAGAGATATTCCCCAGGTCTTGACCAATCAGAGTTATTCCCCAGGACTTGACCAATCAGAGATATTCCCAAGAACCCGGTTAATCAGAGATGTTAATTGGCACGTGGTTACTTGTTCACAATTGAAAGCTACGTCAAATTGCGAAACTGGTATAGCGTGACTTTGGTCAGTCATGTGGCGATTAATGGTATTCATGCTTAGAAGTTGTTCTTGTAACCTGTTCTTAAGCCCTTGACGAGTAGTACCGTGTGTAAACCCTGAATTTGGTTGTTCAATGGATCAAAATGATAATTCAATGAAAAGTCCATCAGATTGAAGAATAAAAAAAAATACGAATTCTTTTCATGATATCTAAGCAAACTTAGTGTCACCTTTTTAATGCTACTTACAACAATGTACACTGCATCATCGACTACACTGCACTTGTGTTCATAATCTAAATTTGTATTCTTTTGACAGTTGAAGATTTGTCAAAGTTGACCCTTTACTGATAAGAAGCAGTTCAAACCTGTAAATATCCTACCGTAGGTTATGTTGAAAACAACATATAAATAATAGGTGTAAATATTGTGCCACTCAAGTATATAATAAAACTGCAGATATAAGTCTTCATGGCTCTGATGGGTAGAAATGGTTTGTCATGCAAGAAGACACAGTCATTTTTTTTTTACTTCTCTTCTATTCACTGACCAGCATGCTGTCTTAAATTGTTCGACAAATACGCTTTCTTGTACTCTAAAACACAACACCACTTACAGTCGTTGTTGGGAGGACAGGTCTTTACGGCGGTTTATATAGCATCAGTGGAACATTTTCTTTTACTTCTAATACGGTGAAAATCTCCAAAAAACATCTCATATTTGACTTGAATCGGCGACCTCATATGTGAAATTCAACTTTCATAACCACTAGGCCAAAAACATAAAAGCAATGGACGGTTCTGAAACCGTTGGTGGTGTCTGTTTTCATAAACCAGCTTATCCAATCATAAAGCACGTGGAGGATTATTGACCTGATTGATTTGCACGTTTTGTGATTTTGATACTATTATTGTTGACAAAAGTGCCCAAGAAGAGCGCTTGAATTGTACTCTTTAACGAACCGAAGGCGTTGTTGTTTTCGTGAAAGAATATATTCACAATAAAAATATGTGAGTACCTTAGTTTGGGAGTATTATAATTTTTCCAGAGCTGCCTTCTTAGTATGAATATAAAATTCATCTATAACTCGGCAATTCAGCCACATGTCGAACTGGACCTTTGTATAAAGACGCTATAATCGACAGTCAAATTTGCTGTCACAAGACGTGCCGTTGTTATTATTATACACGTTTAGGTCAATTTTCTTGGTTACTTCACTGAATGGCTTAAGGCTTAATGTCAACCAGTTAATATTTAATTTATCTGACAAACTTATCTCCGATTTATGTCGAGCCTGGAGCGACGCAGAGTAAGATGTTTGAAAAGGTGACTTTTCAAGGACACCACTGTAACATGATTTGTTGTTTGGGGTCTGTGTTCTTCTGCCTATTCTGTAAATAAACAAACCTTGTATATCTATCTTTACGCCCTGGTGGGGTGTTATCACAGCTAATGAAATACAAACGAAATACAAACTCTCTTCAATGATGTTCAGAAACCGTCTATTGAGAATGCTCAACTGGCGGAAAATAGGGAAATAATATGAAATAATTGTTCGCTGGTAAATATTCTAATCAAATTGATACAGGACGCTATACTGGTTGAGCATAATTTTATGAAACATATGGGCTATGCAACATATACAATGCTTATTTCATAAAATGCGATTGATCTAGATTTGGCAAACGTTTTGTTGTTGTTGTCTTCGTTTAATACATGAAAACAATTTTCAACACGCGTATTAATGGAAAACTTGCATATGTACAAATGATAATAATGTGTAAAAGTCAATATAATTCATTAAAAAGTAACAATTATATTGTTACGTATCATTGAAGATCATTATGATTATAGGTTGGTATATTGGCAATCAACACACTGATTTTTGACCCCGTTCAAAAACAAATAAAAAAAATATGACCAAAAAAAGATTAAAAAAAAACTGTTCAATCTGGGTTTAAGTGAATTTTTATTTTTGCTTTTTTATCTTTATATTTATAATTTCCTTTGATCAAAAAAGATACTAACGAACCATGGCAATTTTTTAATTTGTGTCGTTTATTAGTATGGGTTCTACAACTTTGAATAGGAAATCCTGAAAAAAATGGAATGGCACGAAGCTTGTGGGGGTTGTTTTTCAAATAAAGAACAATATTAAACTGTTGTAGTTTTAATATGAGTATCAGAATATCTTAGTACATGTATGTGTGGACCTTAAATGTGTTGCTTTATAATGCATATGTTAAATAAAAGTCGCGATTTAATTTAATTTTAAAAACTGTTTCGTGTTTTGTGTGTGGGTGCTTTTTTATAAATATATCCTTGATTGGGAGTTGAGATGGGCAAAAACAGAACAACAAAGTCCACGCGAACATTACCACCCGATTTATGTCTGCCCTTTTTTCGGGTTATATGGGAATAGACCCGTGTGCAGAAGCCGCATTGTACACTCAAGTTCTGTCAATCGAACCTTCAGCAAACAAAACAAAACAACCATCAACAGCACGATATACTCTAAGATCTTACTTTTGTTATTTTAAAATCGTGAGCCTTGACATAAATACAAACTGCCAAACTATCTATGAGTGTGTGTTGGGGGTGGGGTGGGGGTGGGGTACAGACAAACTGTGAAACAATCCAAATACGACAGCATGTTATAAGTTGGTTTTGGAAATGTCTATGGGATGACGTCATAGATTTGAGCTATTTTAGTAGTAAAATAACCATTTTCTTACATATGTAATGTGGTGTTTGTTGCTGTTGTTTTTGTTTTGTTTTGTTTCTAAAACAACAACAACAACCAGTTAAGCTGAAAACAATTAACATAAGAACAGCGACATAAAATCACAATTAAAACTTTAATAAAATCAATTGTTGATAATTATTTTTATATTACATGACTGTACTAATTCGTATGGAAGGGCAGACTGCACTAATTATTACAGACATATACAAAAACATTTTAATAGCTAGATGTGTAAAATTTCTTCGTCATTCAAGTTTTGTTCGGATTTAAATTGTTTTGGTGTACTTTTTATGGTAACGATGTCTTTAGTGCCTGCGCAATTAATACTGAAAAAATCCGACAATCCACGATTGGTATACAAGCTTATTCCCACGCATATTTGTAGTTGAGCTTTTTCCCTCCATTTTGAATTTGCAGACACTCATGTGACCTCAGTTAATTAAACTGTGATAATATAAAATGTGCCAAATAGGAATTTACAGATACCTAGTTCAATTCGTCTCCGACTGAAATTGATGTGCTATGAATAACAGAGAGATACATTTTAAATGGTTTTACATATGTCTAGGTACATTAAATGACCAGTAATAACGGCTTATAGGCTCCCTGAAGTACATACTTGGATCAATACATACAATACAAAGTAAGTGAGCATATATACGAAACAATATCGGTACGAATTGTCATTGTAATTGTTATTACAGAAAATGACCAACAAAGACAGGCATAAGACCAACAGTTCGAGAAAAAATCTGTATGAAAAAGTATGAAACGGTAAATTATCGTGTATTAATAATATTTTACGGGTGGTTGATTTGGATGATAATTTATTTATTAAACAGACCCGGTATATATACTAAATGAGTTGTTCTGTTCATTAACAGTGTAAATGTTGGTCCGCGGTATAAGATTGTCAAGGCTCATACATGCAACTGCGTTGCGAAAACATTTTCTTTTGTTGAATGCTGTGTCTACAACATTCTATTTTTACATTATTTTCCGGCGACCTGGATGCTTCGCATCATTTTTTTTCTTGTTATCTTTTCAGGCAGGTTTTAAATAGAACAGAGACAGACTAGCGATGACCCCCTTGTACGTTTGGCTTAAGGTATGTATGGCAAAATACAGATAAAATAAATGTAAATCAGATAAGAGAGAGAATTTCAGATATATACAAACAAAAATGGACAATGACAATAAATAAGTCAAACAGATTAAAATCATATTGTCTATATTAGAAAGAGCTTATCGCCGAAAACTATCTTGACAGAATAACCGTGAAAATATATAATTGCTCTAACAACATTTAGAGTATCATCACACGACTTAATGATCGAAAAGGGAAGACATGTAAATATACCATAGGCCAGCAGAATATGCACACAATGTAATACGAATGTTATCTAAACAAAATACCATTTCCTTTTAGTGTGCCCTTATTACAGAAATTTGCAAAAACTATATTTTTTTTACATATTATTGTCACTGGCGAACTAAACAAAAGTTTATAAATCTTATGTCGTCTGAATCACAAACGATCATAAATAACTTAAACAAGTATATATAGTACGCTTTGCAAGCAAGAGCAAAACTAGCTAACAAAAGTTAATATTTAACAAATAATACATGGCCTTCAGGGCAATATGCAAGTTTACGGACTGGTTGGTCAGACCGAGGAAGGAATATGGCCCGAAGCGCAGCATATTGCCCGCAAGGCCATGTTTTATTTGTTATATTATACCGAATCTTAATCCTTTTATGCCTTTTGTTGCTTTCATTGTAGTATGATTTGTTTTAATAATAATTGTATTTGTTCAGTGTGTGAAATATCTCAAACCCTAGTCGTTTTTTATTATTTTCAAGCGATGCCGCAAAAAAAAAAATCATGCTCTTCTTTTAATATTCCATTTTTTTTTATCAAATTAAATAGTAAATGCTACTAGACTAAAAGACCCGGACTTTTAGAATTTCGTTGTGTGGGTTTCAAAGGAAGAATCGTGGCTTTTTTTCCTGCTAAATATGTTCGGAAGAGCTTCAGTTTTGTCGCGGTTTTGGTGTTTTTGAATCCTTAGATTCGCTGAATTTAACTAAATCTGTCTCCGATAAAGAGGCGAATCACTTTTGACATTTTGACAGTTTGACGTCATAAACAGTCAATATAAGAATTATGGACCGGGTAGCCGGTCAATATGCGATTTATGGACTGGATGACGTCATATTAAATATAGAAGGGCGTATGCAAATGAGGTATAATATAATGAAATAATAAATGTATTTTAATATAATTAAAATAAATATAATAAATATATAATTGGTTAATCACTTTTTGCCGGAGCTGAAAATGAAAACAAACGAGTGGCTAGCCGTAAAATGGGTACAACATGTATATGTACATACTTTCCAATTCTGGAACATTCCTCGTTGTCGGCAGCAACTGCAGCAAACCGGTAGTTTCCCTCTTTAGATACCGAGGGCGCCACATATAGTGGTGATGGTTCTGGAGCTGGACTGGTATCGGGTAAATTGCATTGTTTATCATCGCTGTTTTTGTTGCTGTAAAGCACATATCCCAGTCCGATGGCTAGAGCAACTATAACAGCAATCAACAGTGCTGTGGTCACCACAAAAGCACGCCCCTTCGAGATTCTGAAATGAATTTAAATAAAATAATAAACATGTACATGTACATATACATGTAGTTTATTTATTGACTGATAGATATGTTTGTTTTTGTTTGACGATTAAAGCTCATCCCTTCAGGATTCTGAAACAACAATATTTGAAAATCGATGTTGGCATATAACTTAGTAACTGATTAATACAGAACTAGAATACTTTATGTTTTGATCTACATGTGATTTATACACAGAGAACTAGAAGCGGTGTGTGTGTTTATATGCTCGTGTAAGACAAGGAAAACACGCCACAAATGTGTGAATTCATTAAATTTATCCCTGATTAATGCAAAACTTTAATAGTCTTAACTATTTTCTTCATTTGGACAAACCAGCTTCAGATTCTACAGTAAATACTAGCATAAAAATGATCATATAATAAATTTTATGATTAATGCAAGACGTTTAACCAAGTTTGCACATTTGGAAAAGAAAAAAAACCGCACCGTTCTGATTTCGAAAAACAAAAACAAAAACGTAATTTTGTAAATTTATTTTTTCCTAAACTGAAACATACTATATATAATGGGAATAACAACGTTTAAACTACATTTTTTATTTTTAAAAATCTCTTTGTGTGTGCGTGCATGCGTGCGTGTTATAATTTATTAATTTCTTCGATCAAATTAAACTAAAAGATGTCCAATGTTTGCCCTTTTCACATAAATAAATCCTGTATAATTCTGGTGAAAAGGATTTGTGCTAAAGTAATTTAGGTCTGGACACATGTGAAAATTGAAGGAGATTAACTATACTGGCTCGTTTGGACAAGAAAAGCATGAAGTATATGATTCTCAATATATTGTCTGAATAATCTAAATTTAATTTAAGCATTAACACATATGGAATAGGACTGAATGAGTGTTGTATATCTTTGTCCGTTTTGCACATCTTCATGGGGGCAACGACCGTTCGTGATTTTAAAAATAAATAATGGAAATCATATATTATCTAATTCACTCATTGGTACTTATGTTAGTGAAAAATGTTAATCAACAATTTACTGATTTCCTCTGTTTAATAATGTATCAAAATATACTCCCGAAAAAGGTCACTTAAAACTACAAAAACTATAAGTTGGGAAATCTTAAAACGACTTGTTCACAGTTAAACGAAGGTACAATATACATAGTACATCGCGCATGCGCATTTCGGATCAATACTAGGTTGTTGGAATAAAAAACCGGTTAAAATAGTTAAAATGCCTGAGGCGCATTCGATTCTGCCAGCCTCATGACAGCAAATCTTTTAAAGAAAAACGTTATCACGTTATAACATAATGATTAAGGTAATTTTTTATTCCAGTTTACATTGTGTTTTATGAAAGACAGAAAATTTAAAACACCATCCAACACAGGTATTCAACCACAACAAATATGGATTGCACATCGGCTTCCATTCCATTCACCACTCTGATTGGCTCAGAAAGTATCTCATCTGCGTCATTAGGCATGAAAATAGTTCCAGTAATAATAATTAGTTGTTTGAGATTGTTGTTGTTTTTTGCCCTGTGATAATTAAACCAAACTGAATTTGATTTCAATGAGCATAACAATAATCAATGTATTTCAGTGTTTCTGTGTTTAGACAAATTTCTTATCATTGAGCCCATTGCAGAGGTGTTAAAGTGAGGTACGAACGACAACTCCGCTTGGAGATTGAACAAAATATATTATAAACACAAAGTGTCGAAGACTACCTTTAAAGACCAAGAGGCGTATCCAAAAGCAAAAAAGAAAAGAAACTGAATGCTGGTACCTCATATTGTTGGTGGTTTCATTTTGGGAATTCTCTTCCATTATTACACTAGAATAACTTGTTGCATCCATGGTCTATCCACAAAAGAGTTAGACGACCCACTCTAAACCTTATTCTATGAATATATATAATATAATATAAAGGTTCCCAAGGTTCCACAGGGAAGAGTCGGCGCAATCAACACGCTGCATAACGAGCAAAGTAGGGTTTATATTTTCTGCCTGACAATGTTCTCACCCCGTGGTCCAGATTAGCAACGAGCAAATATTATGGCACGATTTTGATTGTTGTGAATGCAATGAAACACTCTTGTTACTCAATCGTAGCTTTTGAGATATCACGTGACCTAATTTTTGACGAAGCCAGCTGTTAAGTAACGACTGAGAAGCTGGCATTACCATCAATTTACTTCTTATTCGCCGTTTTATAGGCAATCGGAAACCCTTTCTGAAAAAAAATGTTCGGGTACCACCGAGGTGTAATTTGTGCGTTTTATCAGCACAGGGCATTGTCATGAAACGATAAGCAATCGTATGATATTACAATGAAATATAAGAACGACAATTCCCTCTAATTAATAGATTATATGTGACCTTTCAACGAGTGTGTTGTCCTAAGGCTGGGAGGCACAAAAGCGTGAGGACGCTTTTTGAGTCGTTTGAAGCGTGTGTAGCTCGTCAGCCTAGAATATATCCGAAATACTCATGCAGTATATATATTATATATAATATACGTCATGTGTACCGCTAGGAAGTCCTCGGCCATTTCTGTGAAATAGACTCGGAAAGAAAGTAGTGCTCCTTTATGGTCATCCCCATTGTTTATGTTTCAGAGAGGGAAGTATCAATATAAAAGATATTCAAAAATGAAAGTTTTTTGGGAGGTGGCCCTAGCAACAGCGTCCAGAATTATAAGAAAGCTGAATTTGAAGGAACGAGCTTGCATGACCACAATTACCCAAGGCCAGTCTTCATGCCAGGGAAAAAGTAGTGCGAATGTATTAAGGAGACAAGACGCGTAAATTGTGTCTATGAACGCATC
Source organism: Sinonovacula constricta (assembly GCA_007844125.1). Taxonomy (NCBI): domain Eukaryota; kingdom Metazoa; phylum Mollusca; class Bivalvia; order Cardiida; family Solecurtidae; genus Sinonovacula; species Sinonovacula constricta. The sequence continues at coordinate 27,252,094 of CM017571.1, forward strand.
AAATGCTAACATTAATATTGTAATCTGTTTAAACTAGATATTTGTATAATGCAGATATACATGAACTGCAGTGCCGAGAGAAAAGGGTTGAAGGTGAGCGTTATTAGAATTATTATTCTGACTATGCATTATCTACAATGTTGAGATATTTGCATTATACTGCGGGGCTACACTGCTACCTGCCAGGTTATGTACAACGCAGGTCATTCGTAACATCTCAACATCTCAAATAAAAGTTACCGCCGCGCTCGTTCGGAAAAGAATGATCACAAGGGTGAAGTGTCGACAAAAAAGAACTGGTATTAATTATGGACTAAGTGTATTGTGACCGCGTTCAGTAGAACTTAGGAGCATTTATTTTAGACATGACTTTAGACAGCAAATGCAATCTACAGAAAGTATGGTATGTTAAATAATGTAGTTTTTTTTGTCAGGTGTTAGTGACTGTGTTGTAACTTTTATCGCAATCTATTTTAAGACAATGTGTTTTTGCTGAAGACTTGCCTGCTTTATATGCGTTGTGTAATTGACTTACCATAATAATAATAATTTTAACAATTTTTGCACACCTTTAATCGGTTAAATCTTAAACTTCCAGAGCCCAAACAGCGCTTTTCAACGCTTTGATTACGACGTTTGTTTTACAGCGCTTATTAATCAACGCGCTGAAAAGTGCTGTTTATGCAGTGTAGGTTTTACTCAGTAAGCGTCTAAAGATATGCAAGTAATGCTCACTTTAAATTATTCCATAGTAAGTTGATTGTAGAACTCACTGGAAAACAGGCAAGTCTTTAAACGCAACAAGACCACCTCTTTTACACATTGGGACAAACGTTACAATAGCAACTGTTAAATATAAATTAGTAAACAAACCTTAACAAAGACTCATTTGAATCAGAAATTGTCACTGATAAGAATGTTTTAACCATCATACACAGCCACAAATAAAAGCAGCACTGTAAAGATGTGCTATGTAAAGTTACATGTTTGAAATGTAAACCTTTCACGACTGGATTTTTTGCATAGAAAGCCTTATTGGCCTACTAATCCCTCTGCTCAAGGACTGTTAAAACATAGACATATGTGTGTATTGTTAAAATGCACGCCACTCATTGCTTAAACATATGATCTTAAACACGTGAAAGGGATGCAAGATAGACACTGGCTCCTATCACCAATTTGGCTTCTTTCTAGAGAAGAGAGAGAGAGAGAATAGAAGAGAAAGGGAGAAGAGATAGAGTATCTCTCTCTCCTCTCTCTCTCTCTCCGTCTCTCTCTCCCTCCCTCTCTCTCTCTCCGTCTCTCTCTCTCCCTCCCTCTCTCTCTCTCTCCGTCTCTCTCTCCCTCCCTCTCTCTCTCCCCTTCTCTCTGTACACGTAAATGGCTGACTGCCTGCCAGCAAGTCCACCCGTCCATTCGTATGTCAGTCTGTCTGTTTGTTGTCTGTGTGCCCCCCCCCACCCCCCTCTCTCTCTCTCTCACTCTATTTATTGTGATAGCTTTGTTTGTATTTATCTTAAGTTGAGTAAGATATGGAGATGCGTGCACTGCACTGCCTTTGCTAAGCAAAGTGACTGCATGAAGTTAGATCAAAGCTTTAAGCTAAGAAATAAGTGCATAATATAGTGGAAAGTGTATATTTTTGTAGAAACTTGCCAATAAGTATGGGGTTATTTTTTCAATACGTTTAATTTATATGAGTTAAGAACCAATTTAGGTAACGGTACAATTATGTGCTACATATTTATAACATTCAGCAATTTATAGTTTACTAATATTAACTCACGATTTGAGACTTGACATTAAAGAACAGAAACGCAGAAAAATCTATCAACAAATCTGACATATAAAAATGTAAACAGAACAATCAATTTTGCACAGGAGCAAAAATAAATGCCTAACATAAATATAAAACATCAACAATAAATAAGGAAATGAAATAAGTCCAATGCTGTTATTTTAACTAATCCGGCTATGCGTCTGCATTTTCTTTTTATTTGTAGATCAAAAGTAAGCGAAGACAGACAGCTTTGCAGAAAAATAAAGATATTTAATGAAAACAATATCTTGCGCCTTTCAGTGCAAAATTACCACAATACTTTTTTTAATTCTTTGGTTTAAAGTGCAAATGACTGACAACACGCAGACAAATCAGATAATTGAAGTTTTCAGCACTGTTTTTAAGCGCACGGGAAGACAGTAAACGTTTGTCATAGAGAATTAATATAGACTGTGAAATAATGGTTACTAATCTACCGCACTAAACACAGAAATGTCTGCGTCTTGTATTCATCCATCATCTCCAAGCCGTGAAATTGATGCGGGAGAATCCGGATTTAGAAGATTACATCTGAACACATTCATTAAATACTAAGTTTTATTACTACTCGCAGTAAAGTAGTGCAAGTTTGTTTTTTAAATACTAGCACTGTAACAATGGAGATAAGCTTTGTTACGGAAGTAAGAAACATTTGTCGGATCGTTTATACCGAAAAAGGTTAAAAACGACGAGGATAAACGTAATTAAATTCGCTAAATACCGCCACATTTGATGTTATTGAAAAAAATAACAAAGACAAGATTGCTACGTCCGAAAAGTGACAATACATCTTAAATAGATAGTTAATTTGCCTTTTCTGTAATAAGATATCCGAACTATTACTGGTGGGACGATAAACCCAGCAACCATATAGTCGCATTATTGTCATTGGGTCAACCAGTGCAAGCATGTGACTCTCGGTCAAACTGTCATAAAACTGTCCAACAACAATGGAGCAAAAGTACACGTACTAACATTTTTACGAGTTTGGTATGTAGCGACCATGGGTTAGCACCGGGGCAGTCTGAACTACAGCAGACGCCTATGATGGTATCTTGCCACAGATTAACGAGTGAACGAGATGCAAATAACCCACGCGATCTGATTTTGTCCATATTTGTTAACATTATTTTAAACGAATCCAAGTAGTAAAAGAGTAGAGTTGTGAAAACACATACATGTAAGCTTAAAAATACTAAGCTTTTAATGTAAATTTTGTCTGTAGAATGCTTAGGTCGAAGTTTGGGTTCCTTACTCTCTCTCTCTCTCTCTCTCATCTCGTCTACTCTCTCTCTCTATCTCTCTACTCTCTATCTCTCTCTCTCTATTTCTCTCTCTCTGTGTGTGTGTGTGTGTGTGTGTGCGTGCGTGCGTGCGTGCGTGCGTGCGTGCGT
>CM017571.1:27262439-27458976 GCA_007844125.1 Sinonovacula constricta
TGGCAAGACACATACAGTTTAGAGAAAAGAGAACAATCTTGTTTCAATGATGCAATTTGTTGCTCCTCCTTTGACACATTGCGGGTAGGCTGGCTGCTGAATAGAGGAAATTTGTTTCTTTTGATAGGGTCTGTCAGACTTTTAGTTCTGTTTTCTAGCCGTTCCTTCCCAAAATCACTATATTGTTCATTTCCCACCCTTTTGATATTCCTTCTAAATCTATGCATGAATGAACAGTTAGTAAGAACACATTTTAGGAAATATTCATATGGTACCTGTTCCGAAAAGCAAAATTACTTTTTTGTAAAAATATTAGCCATGTGCTCAGTAACATAAAACTCCCCTGGTGAATGACAAAAAATATAAACAATTCCTGGTGAGTATAGAGTGAACTAAAACATTATGGCAGTAAATGAACTGCAAACATTATGTCAACACTTCATACATTATGACAACATAATTAATAGATGTTAATGTGGTAAATGATTTCATCTATAAAATACTAATGTAGCATCAGTTTATACTTTTTGAGCAGCACATAATATATGGAGCTTATTTCATAATTTAAATGGGCATTTTCTGGTAAGATATTGTTCTTCTGTGCTTATTTTTTGCTCATTGTTTAGAACATCCTTAAAAGTATAGGTAAAAACTCCAAAATTGTAACTATACGATGAAAATCCTTCAAATAGCAGTATTTTCCAGATTTTTGGCGGCCATCTTGAAAAAAAATCTGTAACAAAAAGGCCATTTGCTCCCTAAATATTTGTCTGATGTGCTTACATTTGCTTTTAATGTTTAGAACATCCTTGAAAATATAGGTATAGACTCCTAAATTGTAACTATACGATGAAAATCCTTCGAATAGCAGCATTTTCCTGAATTATGGCGGCCATCTTGAAAAAAGCGGCCATATTGGAAAGATATCAAATGGGTCTCTATCACATTTCTAAAGGTACATCAAAAGCTAACTTTGTGCAAAATTTGGTGCTTTTAACCGAATTTGAACAATTCCTCCATATTTTTACCGAAAACGGCTGGACTAAAAAGGGTTACTATTCGGTATGCCAGTCTACAAAAGGGTAAATGTTCGGTATGGCAGTCTACAAAAGGGCAAATGTTCTGTATGACAGCACAGATACGATGGTTTGCAGGTCTACGGAAGGTCATGTATCTCGGAGTGCAAGTCAATTGAACGACACGCGTCCGGGTGTGCAAGTACATGAAAGGAGGCTATTTGTGCAAGTGCAAGTCTGTTCTTAGGCAAGAGCCTGGATAAGCATGTCCGGAAAGGCGGGAGGGTGTGCAAATATCCGTTTGTGAATACCTATGGTCGGACAAGTTTCTGGGTGGGTGTGCAGATCAGCAAGATGGAAAATATTTCGGTGTATAAATAAATAGGAGTTTTAATGAGTGAAAGCAAAACGGCGAATAAGCAAATAAACCAAATATCTGGTATGCACCTCTTTGTTAGTGATTTTGTCCTACTTTATGAACTTTAATTCTTTTCCTCGGACCCAGGGCAGAATAGGGTCAAGTAAATATTTTAAATAACAATTATTAAAGACACGTATTCGGTTTCTGCACATGAATAATTCTTGCTACGTTTACTATTATAAATGTAATTTTAACCCTAACAGTCACGTATTTTGTAATGGAAATAAACCACAGCAGAAAAATAAAAACTACATCAGCCTCACATTACACAAATCATTATTGTTTGGGTTGTCATGTTTTTTTTTCTTTCTCGGTATCTTATTTTTTTTTTAAGTTGTTTTTTATAGAAGTATTAACTGTATCTGGGTTATGTATACAAAGAACAATTTCTATTATTTCCTAAACTTAACTTATTTCACTCAGTTAAAGTGAAATGGATGAAGACAAACTGAGAGAAACAGTGAAAACAGAACGATGTGGTATGTCCAATTTCTTGGCGTGTTGAACGTTTCTTTAATGATCATCCAACCCGTAAATGAGATCTTTCTGCAAACTTGTCATAACGGGTCTTGGGTTTGAATTCGGAACCATCCGATCCCGAGTTCATAACCTTAACCTCTTGACCAAGCCTACTCGAACTTGCTCTTCGGAAGTATGACCGGCTTGCACCTGCAGCCTCAGAACGCCTAGAACTTACACAATGACCAGGCGGCACGAAGAAAAGTGTATTGTGCTTTGCGGAAAGCTCTATATCCAGGTAACAAAGTAAAGGTCAGATGCCTGTTTATACACGGGCTGCCTTTTGCATTAACCATGCGATGGTATGTAGGCTAAAGGTGAAATAACGATTCTATTAAAATCTCTCAGAACTCAGTGAGTATTTCAGCGCATCGCCAACAAGTATGTTGACATGCAATACCTGCTAGTTCATGTTCAAATCTTGTTATTGATGGCATTTTTAGGTCGAGGGATTGTTACTACAAGACCAATAATTCGGACATTGAGTTATTTACTTACAAGAATACTGTTACAGAAATTAGTGTGCTACATAGAGATGAACTTTCATATTTTATCTCCAAAAGAAACCCCGCTGCTGTACATCATTCTCGTGTAACAAAGATACACTCGTCCTTCTTTGCTTTATGGTGTATGGAACGGACCTTAGGAAAACCGTGGCCACGACATGCCAAAGTTGTTAAAATATGAGCAATATAGCTGCCATGAGAACGCTCAAGCAAATCTAATGGTATTTCCACGACTGGTCTGCTCCGTGTCAGCATAATGTGGCATGGTGGTGTTTCATTCAAGGAGTTCACAGTAGGCAATACACGGTGAATGTAGACCCGTATTAGGTGGCGCCCGTGGCATAGTGGTACAGTCGCCGACTTGTTACTCCTCAGACTACTCTCACCGTGTGGGTTCGAGTCCCGTTCGGGGCAAAAATTTAATGTGGGAAGGTCTTCCATCTGTCTTGCGGTGCGCCGGTGGTTCTACCCAGACATTTGTATGTGGCCTTCTATCACCAAAATAGCTGGACGTCGCTATAATGATTATAAGTGGTTCGCTGCGATGTATCTAAAAACAACAGGAAAACGATCATCTAGCTTATAATCATTGAAGAGACGACTAAGTCAAACAGAACCGCGTGGTCATTTTATCGAGGTTTCGCCGTGGCAACGGACAAAAAGCAATAATGCAAATCATTAAAAGGTGTCCACAATTACGTTTTCAACAATAAATAAGTTGTCGCCAACAGTGATCATCCAAGGATACGAATACCTCATGATAACACTTGCCTTCATTATTATTTGCTGCACTATTCATTTTTCACATCGTCTTACTTATTTTATTACTTATCATTTGTATCAAGTTCATATACAGAATATTAAATAATAATTCCGGACAGACGTACTCCAATCCTTACACCCTTGTACTTCTCTGCAAGCACCAAATGAACCTATCCGGCATGAATGTTCGATAAAATACTGTCACCCCTCTCCTCTTGTAAAATAGCTCTGTAGATAAGGGTCAACAGGAAGAGCTACGATTGGAGACATCCAATGCGCGTAGGGAGCATGCGTTTAAACAAAAAGATGACTATTCTGGGTACTAAACACTCTACATAAACATTTAACAGTAATGAATGATGGGGTGTATAGTATTTGCTACTTATGTATTTACAAGCGACATTGCTAACATCGGCATACTCGGTTTCTTTTGTTAAACAATACAATACAGCCAAACAGCTGCGAATTATTATAAATGCCGGCTACTTTTTTATAATTGCAAGCTACACATTATTGTTGCAAGCAGCAATGTTAAAAAAACCGGAATACTCGGCGCCAATAACGCAGCAGGCATTAACAGAGATTACAACCGAGAGTCTACAACACCTGACTACAACATCAACTTGTTCACAAAATATAACCTCATCCTATAAAGGGACTCACGTTTATAGACAGCAATAAAAAACCGACAAGAGAGAGTGAGAGAGAAAGAGAGAATAGTTGGGGTTGGGGTGGCTGGCGGGAGGGTATAATTAATTTTCTTTGTTCAAAGTCTCGTAAACCTATTTCTAAAAAAAGTGTAAATATACCACGGAGGCTACCTAACATTTGAAGGACTATTCGGTTTGAGAAATAAGTAGCCCCCAGGCTATATTGTCATAAAACTTAATTGCATGACCTTGTCAGCAGCAGCGTACAAGGTAAGATAGAGGCCTTTGTAAGTACGGGATTGGTCTCGCTAGGGTACATTAGAATTGTCAGACTACAAACAAACATATACTAACTTAACTAACCAAAAAAACTGTTCTCCGAATAAACAAAAAAAAATATAAAAAAAAAATGTTTAATTCCGTTTTTCTTTTTTAAGGAACATTTTTTTCTTTCTAATAGATACGGATACTCAATACAACATTTGATAGCGAACAAAAAATCCATTTTAGAATACAATTAATATTCTATAAATAAACTGATAAGGCTAGCTATAATAAATATAACATTAACTAATTCTTTTCAAATGCCTTTCGAAGAAAAGTTATCAGAACACGTTAATCCAATTTTGTGTACAAATCAGGCGACTTGCAAACAAAGCAAAAAAAAAAAAATATCAACATCAACAGTTTTAAAACCAAACGTTTTAATTTTGATACCTTAATATAAATGAGTGTTAAAAACCTGTATTTACCTTTCTCCTCCCATTGTAACGTCCAGTTGTAAAGGAAAATGACCAACACAAAGCTATCCTTGTGGCGATTTATTCCCTCTATCGCACTGCACAACTATTCGGCTCTGTAGCAACAACGCTATGGGAAACAATCGGAACTCCTCGGGTAATTCCGTCCTCGAGACAATCATCCCTTGGATGTACCTGTGATTCGTAAACTATCCTAGGTGTACCGATTGTATGGGAAAGAGAACGCCATTCAATCGGAGTTACTCGACTGTTTCCGTCAAGCATTGGGCATATCCGTTAACAAACGGCTATTTGGCAATCGAAAAAACATCGTCATGATAAGTTTATGTATTAGCCGGAAACTAATACGTTTTGCCTAGATAAATACAAGTTTACCCTGTTGTGTATGTTTAAGCTATTTTTTGCCAATCAATGACCTACCTGCGATTATAAAATATGTACTTGTTTGAAAATGTGTGCAACGTATTTATGGCCATACTTGAAATGTTGTTACCGCCTCCAACCCTCACCAAAAATATTAGATATGCAAAGTCTGATGTTTATATAGTGATTTATACTCTGTTTTGGAGAGATCATGTAATGTTATCCGATAAGAGATTATATTTGATGAGAATGAGATTTACTCGGACCACCTTCAAGGTCTTCCTAAATCAACTACATTTTACATTTTATTACTCCTGTTGGTGAGATTTTGTCATGACACAGACTCACTAGCAGAGCCTTGAGCCCTAAGTTAACACACCGGCCGCAATAGCTCATGTGGTAGAGCATCGGCTTGCGGATCGGGAGGTCGTGGGTTTAAACACCGGCCGGTCAAAACCAAATACTTTAAAGTTGGTTGTAGTGGCTTCCCTCCTAACGCTCGGGGCTAAGGGGACAGCATTACGCCGGACTCGTCGGTGTCAGTATATTGGACCGGCAGGGTTCAGTCCCTGGGCACCTTATAAGTACCCCTGTGCTATAATGTCGCTGCACAGTATCTGCAAAATGCCGGCAAATCCCAATCCCTTAGTTAACATGCGCGCAGTAAGTGGTCACTTGGTTTAGTCAAGCGCCTTTGGTTTAAAAATAGCTATGATAAGTAGGCAGAGATAGGAATTACTTATTTTGATAGTGATTGAGTTGTTATGAACGTTTTGTCCATTATTATTATTATTATTATTATTATTATTATTATTATTATTATTATTATTATTATTTGGCGATACACTTACATGGAACAATATGGTTTGCGTAAATAAATTGCTTGATAGATTCTTCAGCTTGCATTTGACCACAGTGTGTCAACTTACAAAGTGCGACTAATATGGGCATTGTACTTATTAATTGCAATTTACTTCAAACGTGCAATTTACTTTTACAAGGTACCCAGAGCAACAAATAACTCTTGATGTCAATTAGTTTTAACTACAAGTTTTTAAGGCAATTAGTTTGTCACTTATACTTTCAAACATCAATTATTTTTTCTGCATGTTCAAATATTTTTTCTAATTTTTCAGTTTTGACTTAATTTTCACATCCTAAAGAGCTTAGTGTCACAGTGTATGAAAATCAATCTGAAATCAACTGTAAAAAAGAATTAAACTTCTAACCATAAAGATATGAACATGTTAAAAATGTTAGGAAATCAGGATTTTAGCAATTCAAAGATCAATCCAAACAAGTATCTTCAATTGTTATGGTCACTTAAGTCTTTACAAGATTTACCTTGAATAATGGTAGCTGGCTTTGTTTTAAACATGTACATGCAATTGTTCGGATTTTCTCCGCCGATGAAAGAACATTCGTGATTATATCGTGCAACAAACTGCCGAGGCGTTAGGCCTTGGTTCCTTTTTTCAAAAAGAAAGCTGGCAGCCGATGGTATGACAGTTTCTATTTTTTTTGTGTGTGTTTTTTGGGGGTTTTTTCCTGATTCTTTCAGGCTTAGATATTGACATTTTGTTGTGGAGTTTTCAACCATAACGCTATTTTCGGAGAACTTGGATTGTATCTTTTATGGATTATAAACACGTACGTCCTTAACAATGCGGTATGGGAAAGCATTTCAGTTTGCGAGTGCGCAGTAATCTACCTTGGCTACGGTGCACAGAACAGACGAAAAACGAAGCAACCGAAAATGACGGCGTATCCTAGCACAATGCGTTTTCCACTGTTTATTTTCGTTGAAAAACAATTAGTTAAAATGATAAAAGGAAACTTAAATTTGTTCTGTGTACCTAAAGTGTCATGTACTTTCAAAATACAGTTTGCATGTGCAAAAAGTGCTATTTACATTTGATAATTTGCAACATAATTAAAGTGCAATTTGCTTCAATTTACATTTGATATTTGCAATGAAATAAAAATTTTATGCATTCCAAATACAATTAAAATTTCAAATGAATTTTAAGTACAACTCACTTTGAACCTCCAAATGGCATTTACAATGTATTTGACTTGCGATTTAATTTCCAAAGTGCATTTGATATCAACAGTGGATTTAACGTGCAGCTGTCTTCACAGATACAATTATTATTTACAATGTACCAAATTGCAATTCATTTCAAACTTAACGCTGTACATTTCTAATGTACATAAAGTGCGGTGTACTTCCAAAGTAAAAATTTGACATTTGCAAAATGCAAAAAGTGCAATAAACTTAAAGTGAAATTTACTTCAAAAGTATATTTAATACGTGCAAGGTTAGTAAAGTGCGATTTGCTGCAAAGTACAGAAAATAGTTTCGCTGTAATTAACGGGCAACAGACTAAATTTGAAAATTTAAATAGTGTATTTAAGGTGAAATTTGTATTAAAAAGAATCCTCATTTTCATTTTATTTAAAGTGCTCTTTTTCCAATAATACAGCGAATAATGACAACCTCATTAAAGTTCATATTACTTGAAAGTACAACTAGCACTGGCATTGTACCTAATATTATTCTTTTTAAAGGTACAATTACCATTCATATCGCATATAAAGTTTAATCTTCTTCAAAAACTTGTCATTTGCACTGTACTTTATGTGTTCTTTAGTTCAGAAAACCACTAGCAATTTGCAACTATTAAAAATGCATCTGACATTTGCCTTGCACTTAAAGTGCAATTTATAAAAAAAAAAAAAAAAACGTTAACAGATAACGTACACTTTAAGTCGAAAGTACAGTTAAAATATGCAGCTACAAAATATCACGTTCGTCTAGTACCGTGTGAGGGCGAAATTTGTTACATTCCCGAATCTCCGTGCTGTCCTTTCGGTATGTTATTTCTACACCATACGATGAGCAAATACCGGAGTCACAAAGTAGACCGTGTTAGTGGAGTTCACACTCATGTAACAGATACGGCTAACACGTTGTCTTCAGTATACATATTACATGTATGTTTGGTAGCTTTACTGTCAGCAGTGGGGAGACAGGGAATTATCAAATAAGTATAGGTAAATAGTTATTATTCTACATGTATTGTTTGTCTACATTTAACTGACACCCGGCAGGTTTCCGCAATTGGTTAACGATTTACAAACTGTTTCAAAAACCACGATTTCCGAGGCTTTTTAGAATATTGAAGTGCTTTTGGTACAATACCCATTTGTATACTTGTATAACCTGGAGTACACTGTGTGTTTTTTATATCTTTGAATTGTTGACACCTAGGTTCATGTACGTGAAATGATATTCGAGGAATGTGTATAAGTATATCGTACTCAAGCAAATTTGTCCTGAAGGAGCATTAACCGGAAGTGAATGATAAAGCTATGCTCAGCACATTCTGAGCAAGAGTAGGACAAAATGGAATGCCATACCAGAAAGGACCCTTACATGGCAGGAACTGTAGGCTTATGAACCATGGCAGTCAAGCTTCCACTTTCGTTCAGTACACGCCCTTTTGCCAACTCTAGCCAACCTACACCTATTGGAAACTCTCAGATGATCCATCATGCCAGCTTTCGGGTTCCCCGCTACATACGCCAAGATAGTTTCCTTACAAGACTGGAACACATCATTGAATTTGAGAGGAAGAAATTGAAAGAATACGAGACTAAGAAGCTGTGGAAGATTCAGGTAGTTGGAAGTTCCTAATAGACCTAAAGAAGAGGCACAAGTTTCAAAAGGAAGTGACCCACACAGTTCTCCGACCTAATATTGTGCTGTGGTTAAGGGTCCTAAAAGAATAATACTGGTTGAGCTCACAGTTCCCTGACATAAGAGGACAAAGGAAGCACAGGAGATGAAGATGTCCAAGTACCAGGTCTTGGCAAACAGCTGCAGAGACAACGGATGAATGTTATATATAATATATATTATATCGCTTTTTTCACTTTCGTTTGACAGTCTTTGGTTTGACCCATTTGGGATAGCACAATCTAGAACTGAACTGCGACAATTAATCAATGAACACATAATAAGAAGTGAAAGTAGACAGGGGAAGTTATTCTGGTCAATTTTGGTTCAATGATAGACAAGGGGACGTAACTGAGATAACTTTAGGCATTATTATGAGTCAACATAAGAATATTATAACCAATTCTTTATATTTTCAGAAGAGGAAGGTAAAGAAAATCTTTTTTCTTTTAAGAAGTGAACTGAAAAATTCTCTTTTCAACATACATTATAAAAAAGGAATGCTTTATTGCCTTTAGTATAGAGAATAATTAAACTTTTGTTATTGCAGTGGGCGCGATAGAACAGTTTTGCCTCTGCTTGAAATTCGAGTAATCTTCCGTTTATATACAATATAATACAATATCTTTATTTCCTCCATTGTTAGAGATTTCTTGTATATATATAAAGAACATGTTATACATACAAAAATTAGATAAAACAGTCTTTTATTTGGACTGGTCGGTATTGGACTTGGGACCTGCCGTTCTGCAAGCGGGAGTTCTAAAACTGAGCTGAAATAGTGAATCAATTAACATACAGACAATGCCATTTTCAAATCAATGGAGGCCGCCACTGTATATTTACGTGACCGTCCGTCATTCAGTGGCTGGCACGACAACCACAGTACAGCCATTGGCTGTGAAAGACTGTACAAGGCCTATGCTACAAATAGTTAGCAGTAGAATGGATAATACTCAGAAGTAAAAATCCTGAAGTTTTTGTCTCCATTACATTTGTCATCACACCAACAGAAATATGTTTTTGTCGATTTATAAAGCTTTTGTTTGTTTTCAGAATAGACTTGCCGGTATTGTATTTTACATTACCTGCAAGGCGTGGGTAAATCATTTCATTATAACTTTTTACTACATATTGAAGATACATGTGAGTCCAGCCACTGGGTTGTTGCTGTAAACTATATACATTACCAACGTTGTGAGAAATTAGATCATGTATAAATATACATTTTATTTAATATAATTAACCCTAAGTCATTCGATAATTAGTTAAAATGACAACAACCATAGCCTCCTGCACAAAATTGGCTATAGCTGTCTCAATCTCGTATTCTAAATTGCTAATGCAAACAACGTCCTTTCACATAAGTATTAATTACTTCAAATAGAAAAATTTCATTTAAATTATCGAAAGTGAAAAGGCATCGCTCAGTATTTCTATGGTCGATAATTATTGTGTTTCGTCACGTGTTTATATCTGCATCAATTTAAGCTTCCGAAACATCCCGATTTATTATTCATATTTATATTTTTCTAATTGTGGACATGAAGTTGCTATAGCAATTTTATTTCATACTGAATTGAGTAAATACCTTGTCAATTAAGGATTTAAATAAATTACATGTTTTGGAAAACACACACACGCAATTAAACTATTTAATTGTTGATTGACCAACTGTTTGGGTATAAAGAATCCATAATAACGTTAAGACAATTTGTACGCTGGAGAAAAATTATGAAAGAGTTATTGCATTCTCATTTTTACCAAAACGAATTTATAAAAAATGTAAAAATATAAAAACACATTTTAATAAATTGAAGATCTTAATGGTAAATTGTGAATAGTATTAATTAATTGCTAAAACAATCAGGGGAAAAGTAATTTAAAGTATTTAATTGTGTTGTTTAAGCTTGTTAAATAATGAAATATTTATCATGCATTAATTAAAAATGCTAACATAAATAACTCTACATCAGTACTCATTATTACAAATGCGTATCAGCGAATTAAGAATATGTACGAACCACACTTAGTTTTAAACAATATGGTACTTTTGAAATTTCATTTAGTTAGATCTGTGCACACTATCATCCCCGTGACCAGTTTGGTCACTTAATTTGAATTGAACTCCCTAATTGCTGCTACATTAATCAGGGCAATAAAACTTCACTGGGTCCATATGTTAAGTGGCATATGGCAACTGATTGATTGCCTTAGCACTACGCTACCAATGCGGTCATTACCTCAATGACTTTATGGCTTCTCTACTTGTCGGCAATGGACTCGCTTTTACTGTGACTGAAATAAGTGTGTTTTGAAATATGTCTAATTATATTGATGTCACATGGATATTGTATTGGTAAAAATATTTCATGTATTTAAAATGACATGCTCAATCGCGTGTTTTTGGAAAACATGTTGATTGTAATAAGATACCCAATTGGAAACGTATAATACATTCACATGTCTACTTAATTAGTTCATTTAAATACTGTAGCGTGATGGTAGTATATTGACTGTATTTGAATAAATTAAGGAAATTAAAATACTTTTTTTTAATCAACGTTGCAATGTTCTAATCGAATGCAATAAAATATAAATAAACGACCAGACTCGACCCTTATTAGCGCAATACCAGATTCAATTATTGCATAGTTCGACAATTGTAACCGTTGGCCATGGGAGGTAACGTAGAAGTTCTTCTGGGCTGAAACAAACGAGTAATGGCGGACAAGGGAGATAACTCTCGATAGGCTGATTTCTGGCATCGTCTCTGACAAAAGGAGAAAAAAGTAGATGAAAGTTAAAAATAGACAGCATTCATAAGATGTTATGGTACTGGCAGTTGAACTTTAAGGGGTGATGAAATATTTGAATTATATTTACACACTCTTTTCACCTGTAGAGTGACTTAATATATTGAGGTTTAGCTGTCGTACGGTTCTGGAGTTTTTGTTTTTTTAGAAATACGTCGCTGCAACCATAGACCTAATGTGCATCAAGAAAGAGCACGGATGTGAGCCAATCAAGGCACAGTAGAGAACACGCGCTTTGAATAAGAAGATGTCCATCCTAGGGACTAAACACTCTCTTATACTGTCAATTCATTACATAAATATATGAGAGTAACGAACCGTGACTCTGATGGGAACTAAACAATCTCTACTTTGCTCACATCCTTGCTGTATGCTACGTCTTCAAACAAAAGCTGCATTGTTAATAACTTCATGCTCGGTTTCTCGATAAGCAAGACCTTGCCAAACGGCTGAGACTTCTTATTAATGCCGGCTACTTTTTTATACTAGTAATTGCAAGCTACACTTTAATTTTGCAAACTACTCGGATCGATTGCTTCACTATCGCGATAGGAAATATAGGTATATATTTATCAGCGATGTTACTGTGTTTACTGGGCATGTTTTATCACAGCTGCATGTATTTCTAGTTGATAAATTTGTCATAAATTATATTTAAAAACTAGTGCGCGCAAACGATTTATAGATTGTAAAATGCTAAACCATGTTTAAATTGTGTATTTTATTTATTTTTTCTAATGTCGTTTGTAGATGTGTTTGTTTTTCTTTTTGTGTGTATTTGTTTTTGACGTCGCCTTTGCGTGGCTATCGCTTTTGCCGTCGTAGTTGTTGTTGGGGACATCGTTGATTTTGTGTTTTATTTATCATTGGGATTTTACCAAAATGTCGTCTTACATAAAAACATTTTATCTTTCAGATTTTGGCCAAATTGACAATCGTTTGATCATTACCCAGAGTCGCATCATGTCACAGAAAATCTTTGAAACTAAAGTGTAGTTTTTACTAAATCTGCAAACAGGATTTCTTTCGAACTTATAAGTTTCTGTCATTTAACGTTTCGCTAGAGCTGTGCATGAACAACATGACAAGTGTTTCATTGTATATCAGCATAAGATCCAGTTAACAAGCGAGCCAATCAAACTGCAGAGAAAAGTTTGAGTTCTTTTTCCTTTTTTCGACTAGCTTTTGACAATAATTATGTAAGTAGTGCAGGCACTACTAACTAATAGTACTTTTTTGTAACCGTGTGATCAGCGAGACGCATAATCATGACAGTGCGTATAGAATTCAACTTAGTATTTATACTAACTCTATGGCTTTGTTTGAATCAAAGCGAGCCTATCAAAGTACGAACCAAATATGGCGACATTGTCGGAACTGTGCGGTTTATGGACTATAAAAATATGTCATACGAAGCTCAGCGATTCCTTGGCATTCCATACGCACAGGCCCCGGTTGGCCGTCTGAGGTTTAAAAAGCCACAGCCTATCACCGAGTCGTTCGGAGTCCTTCTCGCAGACACTCCTGGAAATGCCTGTCCACAAAGCAGAACCCCCTCCGTGAAGATTGGCAAGACGGCTGAAGATTGTCTCTATCTGAATATCTATCTCCCAGGCTTGCTTCGGAAAGAAGAAACGACAACTGCACATCAAACTAACATTGTGTCAGGAGATGGCCAATCAGATGGACGCGCTAATGACGCCTCCGAGGATCAGAACTTCATAATTGCCAACATAACAGCAACACAAGCACCGCAACAACCTAACACGACAAAGTTCGATGGACAATCGCATGATTTCGTTCCTGATGCATCTGATGTTAACATTTACGCAAATACCGAACCAACATCAACGTCACAGCACCCTAATGCGACAAAGGCAGATAGTCAAGTGAATTATGACGCTGATGATGGTTCTGCAGGTCGAAGCACCAATTCCCCAAATCTCGCAGTAATGATCTTCATTCATGGTGGTGGCTTTGTTCAAGGTGCCGGTGATCTTTTTGTCAGTGATACACTTGCAACATTCGGCGATGTGATAGTTGTGACAATCAATTACAGACTAGGTGTATTTGGGTTTCTTTCAACCGGCGATGAACACGCTCCTGGAAATGTTGGACTTTGGGATCAGCAACTAGCAATTCAATGGGTCCATGATAACATAATGTATTTTGGTGGCGATCCAGATAGAATCACAATCTTTGGAGAATCATCTGGAGCTACTTCTGTGCTTTTGCAAGCGATGTTTCCGCCAAATAAAAAGCTTATACGTCGTTTTATTTCCGAAAGCGGGTCAGGACTTGTTGATGGTGTTTTCAGTTTGGAACCTAAAAGTACGACAAATGCCATAGCTTCTCTTTTCAGTTGTGACTCACCAAATTCCTTGGAAGTTGTTGAATGTTTACAAAATGTATCCTTTGAGGAATTACTAAACGACGTAAATACGTACACTGCAGGAGGCAATCTTCCAATACTGAAAATAGCACCGACGATGGATGGTGAATTTGTGCGCATGAATCCTAAGAAACTCATGTTTCATGACACAGAAGAACGAATCACGTTCCAGTCACTTGATGGGATTATTGGGGTCAATAGTCACGAGGGCGCTTTTGCTGTTAAATGGCTTGCTGGCGCTACAGACATCGACAAATTTGAACCTGACAGTCAAACAATGAGGACACAACTTTTACCGATTGGGCTCAATGTTATAGTTACCAACAGAGAGTCATCTGAAGCCTTGCTCAAAACAGCACTTGCCGAGTACACGAATTGGACTAAGCCTGGTGACATGGAAAACATTCGAAGTGAGTTTGTAAGACTGATGGGTGACGTTTATTTTACCGCTTCATCGGTCATATTAGCTAATATACACAGTAATCGGTCGTCAGATTGCCTCACAAATACAAGTACCTATTTCTACACTTTCAAAGCCAGTCCGTCAAACCGACTTGTGGAAACGCCATCTTGGATTCATGGGGCAAATCATGCGGATGAATTGGGTTTCGTCTTTGGATTTGATACTGAAGCTGTTGCAAAAATGTTTCCTGAGAAATTTATATCGCCAAATTCTTGGGAAGTGTCATTGTCTGAAGAAGTGATGAGATACTGGACTAACTTTGTAAAATTTGGGTAAGTAGGCGATAATTAACAAACGTTTAGCATTTGAGATTGTTTAATTATAGCACAGGTTTTAACAACTAGTTATTTTGGTAATCTATTTGTTTAATGCTTCCTCACACATTTGTTCTCAGTTTGACATTTGGCTTGCATGTTTATACCTTTGTCCTGTGCCTTTTAAAATTTAAGTATATGTTGCAATGCTTATAGGACTTTGTCATAGTTCCTTATTCTAGCTTACATGCGGTGCGCTGGTAGTTCTTCTAAGCATGTTTATGTTTATCACCACCACTACCATTTATATATACTTGTGGGGAAAAGAAACACAACTACCGATCTATATTCAATTATTTCATGAAGTACGTAGCGCTGCAAGTGCAGCACTTGCATTTCGAAATTCTGTTTCTGGTGGCTCTGTGCATGCTTTTCTCGACCACTGTTAAGTGCATCATATTCCCTAGCAATTGGGACTCATATTTAAGCAAAGGTTTTGCACTGTTAAAACAAAATTAACTTTATTTGTATCGACTAAAAAGTTTCTTTTCCTCCCTAGTATATGTTTATCCCTACCACTGCCATTTACATATGTTTACCAATACTACTTACTACCAGTTACTTGTTTTATCACTACCATTACCTTTAATATGTTTTGTACTGTTACTATTTATTCACTGCTCTGCACATAAATCCGTACACTTAACAGCTATATGTCCCATACGCTACTAAAGGACATTTTACGTAACTTCCTATCTTATGACAGGAAACGACAGGCAGAGTCAATAGTTAAACGCCGTAGCAGTACAAAATAATCAAATGTAAACACAATTATGTTCAGCCCGAAAATGACACTATAAAATGCAACATCGACTTTATGAACAAACCATCACCAAGAGCTCATAAGAATACAGCATCCAGTGGAACGTTGTGCGTGTAATGCAACAAACATAGGCAAAAGTAGACCACATTTCCCGCATTAAAGTCGGCTGGCCCGACTTGGTTATCGACCTTTTCTGCTTTTGCGGCCACTACAATAATTTATAATCAAAGCGCTGAAAAGCGCTGTTTGAACGGTATAAGTTTTACCCCACGCTTGAAGGTATGCTGTTAAAGGTCACTTTATTATTATTATTCCGTGGGAAATTGTAACGCAATAACATATTGGCAAGTCTTCATCTGCAAAACAACAACCACTTCTGAATATATATTAAACATTTGGAAAAAAAGTTACAACACAGCCGCTAACGTCCGATTATAGAACTATTATATTTAGCATACAAAACTTTCCATATAATGGTATTGTTACTAAAATTTGGTCTAAAATAACTGCTTATACCTGTTACCGGCTGCTACACAACATACACTGATGTCATAAGTCACTTCCAGTCAGTAGACCAACTATTGCAGGCGGCCCCTTGAGTAACTGTGTGATACTCTTACGCGACGTTGGTTATTCATAAATCTGCATTACAAACAATTATTTTAACAATTTTAACAATTAACAATATTAATGTTAACATTTGAAGCATATGACGCGTCTCAAGGGTCACGATTGAACCTGTGTCGTGTTTGTAATATAATTTGATATTTGTAGAATTGTTGTGAGGTTGCTGGGTTTTTAGGTGCCAATCTTGCATATAGTTAAATACAATGTAAGTTTATATTAAGCTACCTTTGTTGAGGCTGTTTACATTGTTTTCTTGTAACTCAGCGTTTATGTTTTTGTACCATTTTGCAGGAATCCTAACTCACGCGGGACGAACGTCACTTGGCCAATATATAATGTCAACAGCAGGAAGTCGATTTTATTGGATGAAACTTCGAAGGAGACTGAGTTTCCGTTCGCACGAGCGGCTAACTTCTGGTACGACGTCATACCCTCAATTAAAGAAATAACGTTAACTTGCACACATCATCAGACGACAAATGGTGGCGACTTTATTTCACCGCATGCCTTTAGTTTCGCTTGTTTTATTGAATTTATGGTGCTTTATTATGCGATATTTACGTTTATGTTGTGATGGAAATGTTTCAGTGTAGACCTTGTATTTTCATGGAATATATTATATACATGTTATATGAATGACGTAAACTTACTGACAATTTAATATGAATCTTTTTTTATGTAGCAGAAATATTATTATTCAAATTGTAGCCGAGTTTGTTTTTTACCCATACATAGTATATGATTGCATTATTTTCATCATCATTTTATACATCTTTCATTAAGAACCCGTTTGTAACGGTCGGATCATAGTAATCCAGTCCACGACTTTGCACTCCAAAGGACTTAAGTATTGTGCAAAGCAGCGCACTTTAGGTACCATTTTCTACGCGGAACCCAAAGTACAGTATGGTATGGTACACATTAAAGCACTTTCGGCCCCATTTTATACGCGGATTCCAAAGTGCGTTAGTACATAAATGGTACATAGTAAAGTACTTAAGGCCCCATTTTCTACGCGGAACACAAATTGCAATGGTATGGTACATATTTAAACACTTTGGGTCTATTTTCTACGCGGAACCAAGAGTGGGTTAGTATGGAATGTTTACATGTCAACGCACTTTCAGGCCCATTTTCTATTTGGAACCCATCATGCATTTAAACCCAAAGTGCGTCTACACCACTAAGTGCGCTCCTACAGGCGTACCTAATCGGTACTAATACTCGCCAATATAACTGAAGTCATTTTAAAGAAAATTTTAATCAGACAATTATTCTTGCATGATTCACCTTCCTTTCGTCCACGCGTATCTAACGTCATAAAGTCTTCAACGTTCCTAAATGACGGCGTTATGTTGCCGGTTTCAGTCACGTTACACCATGCAGACCACATTATAGCTGTCAAAGTCGACATATTTCTTTGAAATTTTATTGCGTCTTAACACAATTAAATCAAACCAGATTTACATGAACATCATGTTCATAAGGACGCCATTAATAAGCGATCGTTACAACCGTGTTAAATTAATGCTACGGTGTATTGAACGGGCCATTACTCGAAACACCTCGACCATTTTGTGGAAAGCGGTGGAAAGTGATTTGAACGACAATTCAAAGGTTGTAGGTCAAAACGATTTTTTTGGAAATGGATCGCTTGTGGTTGTTCGGTAATCTAGTCGCCAACTTAAAAGCTCCCCGCTCTTTCTCGCCAACATTTAAGTCGCCGTCAAGAGGAATACATTCAGGTCCGCAAGGTCCGTTGTTCTGTCTTTCTGTCTTGACCTTGCATGAGCGTGATAACTCGCGGTCAGTGGCCACTCCTGGGAAGAAGTAGTGCATGCACAAAATCAAACAGAAATTTCGAGGGAGACTAGATGCGTCAATTGTGCCCAGACATGCTTCAAATATTAATATTGTAATTTGTTTAAACTAGAAGTTCAGGTGATTATATCGTGTAATGCAGCTACATGAAATGACGATTCGTGAATAAACAATCCCGCGCAGGAATATCACTCAGCGACTAGAGGAGGATGGGTCAAAACGGGGAGCTAACTGTTATTTGAACAAGTGTTGCAGTGACCATGCATCTACTAACTATCTGCTTTGTACTTCTACTAATTATTTGCTATGTACCGCGCAGTGCCTAACTGCCTTCAGCGGATCTGCACTAGGTTGTGTATGACTGGTCATTCGTATCATCTCAGGATCCCTGATTAAAGTACCGCGCGCTTTCGGAAAAGAATGGCACACTCGGGATTTTTTAGTCAGATCACAGGGTCTGTGTTGACATAATAAATAACTGGTTGTTAATTTAGTGTAGTTTGGTCGCGCCCTGTAACAATTATGAGAAATTTATATTTAGACATACTTATTAATAATGCAAGTAATGTGTTGTAACTTCTGTCCCAACGTATGTTCTTTATTTTCACAGGGGGTTTCTTTACGGCCTTTAAGCCCCGTTTTTCTCATGCGTTGTACGTTTTATTAACCACGGAATAACTTTGATCAGTATTTGCATACTTTTAATCGCTTACAGGGTTAAAGCCCCACCGCCCAAACAGCGCGTTGATATGTTATTGCTACAACTAAGACACCATATAAAGAGAAGAATATATTGAATGTAATTACTGGATTGTGGTAGAATAATACGAGAGCTGTACACTTTTGGTTGTGCACGGTATTTTCCTCCGTACGGCATGACGCATCAAAATTCACGTTGGACGCAAGAATCGTGCTGTATCATTACACTTTTCGGACGTTTGCAGACGTAAGGGAAACGGATGTAGGTTTAGCACGTGACACCTTGGAAACAATGATTAATTCTGCGGCATTACATCCACTAATTCGATGATTCGTCCGGTGATCGTTTGGATTATGACAAATGTTCGACTTCTCGGAAGTTAGGTGAGTGATATGTTTATTTGAATATATGGAAATAGTGCAGACGTAAGTGAAAGTGGTAAATTTTCTGTATGTGAATAGTGCAAAAGTGAACAGGCTATTCGCAGTGTGATCCGAATTTATAACATGGTGTTTATGTGTGCACATAAAGTAATGATAGCATCATTACACCATTAGGTATAATTATAACGTACGTATAGTCAACGTGAGTATTATTATTCATAGCGTAATCCGAATTTAAAGTTAATGGAATAAAACTTATCGGTACATATCTAGAGTGATTTTAACATCATTACATCTATTAACATTGTAAGTATTAAAATAAAAACACGATGCGCATTAATTTAATGTAATATTAATTACGTGTATGTAATATAGAAATGAAATATATTAAATAATTCCTTATCTATCAAGTTTTAATTTGGTGACAGTAACTTCGGCTGCATCGGTGATTATCCGTGGATGTTTATCAGGGTACTTTTACCAATGATCAGCATTTTGCGTGACCTTTTCAGGTAACAATGACATTTTATTATTTGTGAAAAAAGGGTCCGAACTGTCGGATACCGCGTTCAAAGCCAGTTTAAGTAAATAAAAAACACTAACGCAAGGCACCATAGACAGGGCCTACCATGAAAACAAATGTTCAAAAAATTTTAAATAATTAAACTATTTTTTGTAAATTGTAAAGGTATTTAAATGTAGGTTAACAATATAAATCACTTTGAAAAATATATTTCGGGATTAATGGTGTGATGTAGCTCCCTAACTACCGCTCAATCAAATACGTTGTTAGTTCCACGACTGGTCGGCCCGGGGTCAGGGCAATGTGAAATCGATTTTATATACAAGGTGTTCATGACAAGTTATCATAGAACAGGAAGCACTGCATATGCTTCTAGTAGACACCGTCTCCGGATAACTGACATCTCTTTGTAGGGTAACGATACACCCAACTACTTAAAATAAAAAAAAATGTATATAATGTAAGAAATACTTCTTTCCAGTCGTTATTTATTACCTATCTCAGTTTTATATAATAACATCGGTTTGTTGTTGTTGTTTGTTTTTTCTTTCTTTTACCTGATTGTAACACATACTTTTTGTGTATCTTCTATTGGTATCGTTCTATTATATTTATTTGATAGATAATGGATTAGGTGTAACATTTCCTGCATTCATTCCGACGCTGATTGTCATAATAATGAAGTAAACATAAAAAATATTTGTTAAGTTTGAAGAATATGTTGTTGTTATTTTTCAAAACAGTCACTTATAAATCAAGTCACAACATGTTCTTATATACGGAAGGGGGAAAGCAACGCTTATTAAAATATTTATTAAATGAATGGAATGGTTCAACGCCTTTTTATAGGACTGTTTTGTCCCTTTTAGTTTATTCATAAAGTTGTTTGTTTGCGTGTCTCATAAAAACCTATTTTTCTACAATTACATAAGATCTTGGAGAGCCCTTGTTAGATAATCAGTCATACTTTTCGAGGGTATCCGTACAGAGCCAATAACAAGCATGGTAATATAGTGGACCTTTACGAAAATCGCAGTAAGCTCGCCGGCAACAACAAAAAAATCAATTGCGTTTTGTTGTTTTTTCAGAATGACAAGAAATTTTGACGTAATATATCTCATCTGCGTCACATCATGCTTTCTGGTTCGATGCTATACAACACCCACGGAAGGTAAGTATATAACTCATATCATACAGATCTACTGTTAGTTTTAAAACTTAAATAAATGTAATTTCTTGGGGGAATAAACCCTGTAAATGATCAACGAGGAATATTATACGTATTCTCATACGTTTTTTTTAAATAACATAAAATCCCGCAAAACTGTCGATTTCTGCCATCATCTGTCTAGTTTTCGGCTATAAACAAGGTTAACTGCATAATAAACACATCAATCGAAATCCCGATAGTTTTTTAAAGACGTTATAAAATGCTCAAGATCGAGTACATAAATGTCGCTTCTATGTAGATTCGTTCGAATAACGAAACTTATAACAGGAACCGCATATTGAAGAACGAAAAATGATCCGGTACGGTCCCAATATTGGGGTTAAAGTACAGTGTGTAGAATATGTTCATTGTACGGTATTCTGATAACCGGGTAGTATGTTTACGTTTATGTGTTGTAAATTGGAGTCAAAAACTGTACATTTATTCTTTTCTATTCCACTGTCTGATTTGCAAGGTCAGGGCTGTTATTACAAGGGCCAATACTACCTGGGCGGTTGGGAGGATGGCTGTGACTTTAGGTGCCAGTGTTTGAATCCCAGCACCGGTCACTACAGATGCAATAAAAGGTAACCCAGCCAATAAACTACGGTTGCTCATGGCCAGAGATTGTTGTATCGTTCATAAAACAACATGTTCATAGTGCATTTCAGTGGGGTTAATTACATCTACAGTAAATATTAAAGCGACTTGGTTACAGATTAGCTAGGACATAACACGTAGTACCGCGTAATTCGCACTGAATATGTATGTTAATTATTACCTCACATAAAGTCAGTCAGTGATTGTTTCTTTATGACTGATGTATATATACAGGAGACTATGTTCCCGTTGTTGATCTTAACACGTTACCCTACACACACTCTATTGAAATGGAATGCAGTATGTTCAGAGTTACAGTTAATTTAGTAGCCTGATGTTATATTAAAATCCGTTATTCATGGTGATTTTGTTTTTCTGACTGAAGAACAACAAATGCAAATTTGTCGAAACGAGGCCAAGTCGCAGTTACCAACTAGAATGAAACACCTTTTTGGATCAATCGTCCCATCACAGCCGCACCTGTGTCTGATCGGTCAGGGTCGCTTGCTTTTATCTTTTTATCCCCTCATCACCAGGTGGGTTCGAGTCTCGGTCGGGCGAAAACTTTTATATCAGACGTTAAAGCAGACCCGCGGTGTGCCTGTGGTTCTACGCAGACATTTGTCTGAAACCTTTGCTCACAATGTTC
The DNA here is from genome assembly GCA_007844125.1 of Sinonovacula constricta. Taxonomy (NCBI): domain Eukaryota; kingdom Metazoa; phylum Mollusca; class Bivalvia; order Cardiida; family Solecurtidae; genus Sinonovacula; species Sinonovacula constricta. The sequence continues at coordinate 27,284,441 of CM017571.1, forward strand.
AGCTGGACATCGCTATGATGATCCTAACTATGTATCTGCAATGTGATATAAAGGATAAAACAAAGTAAAGTTAGACAAGTACATGGGAGATATGATGGACTGGCATTGGAGGCATTTTACTAAAATGGATAAGACAATATGCTTTTTATGGATTTGTCATTCCCCCTCCTGATCTATATAAAACCTCTGTACGCTGTTAAGTGTTGTGAATATCAGACTAATACGACACAGACACCACCTGGAAGTCGTCCTAAGTTATTCGTATAATTTGTTGAAGCGACTTGGTCACCGATAAGCGTATCTTCATGAAGCGTAGGACCCCATCATGTTATGTTTCTAAATTATTGAGTTATGATCGGTAAATCAATGTTAAATTTATGTCTGATGTAAACATTAACTTGTATTCCTACATTGATAACTCGGATTTTTTCTTTATCATTGAGCTTTAAATGACAAAGCAAGAACATAATTACCATTGAAAAGTGTCGCGACGCTTTTTAACTCTCCCAAACTACAGGCAACACAATCTTTAAATGGCACATTGGTACAATTCATTCATATCCATTATACACTTTTAAACAAAATTCTGCTTTTATGACAAACAATTTAGAGAAATAAAAAAATGGCCAACAAAGACGAATTCGCTTCAACAACAGTCTGAAATATAAGCTTCGAAGCGTTTTAATAAATGCAGACCCTGAAGCAGTTGCAAGTCTGTGTGGATTAACACGGATGCACTCTTGTATGATTAATGTTAGCTGCTCACATTCGAAGTAACAATTGTCTTGCCATATTTGTTTTACGATGTGCAACAGGCGCTATTTAAAGCCCCGGTCGACATTTGTCTGACAGTAATTCATTCAGCTCACAGAAACACAATGCATGATGATTGTTTTTCTGTCTCAGTTGTACTGTTTGTTTGCTTTATTGTCTCGCTAACAATCGTCCTGTTATCCGACGGTGTTCACGTGAAGCATATACTACATCCAGTCACATTATCGTGGCACAGGTAAGGCAAGTCGTAGAACTACCCTTGTAGGCGCCGCTCTGGAAAGCGCTACCTCATATAGAATGCATTTTATGGGGACGATAGAGTAACAGGCAATAATATGAAATCGCAACTGCTCTGTAAGACATTAATCAGAGAAAAAAACAACACGAGTATTCCACTTTTAACAGTGTAACTTGCAATAACAACAATAGCTTACAGTTATAAAAAGGTATCAGGCATTAATAGAAATTTGCTGCTGTTAGGAGAGGTCTTGTTTAACAAAAGGAACCAAGTATGATGATGTTAACAAAGCAGCTTGTAATCCCTGATGTAGCAGACGACAATGTTGAAATTAAAGTAGCAGTTCATTTAGACTTACGGTTCGTTGCTCTAGCATATTAATGTAATGATTGTCAGCGTACGATAGTGCTTAGGTCCAAATGATAATTCATCCTCTTGTTTAAAGCGCATGCTTTCTGCGACGCCTTTCATGTCTTATGTCCCGGGCTCTTTCTTGAATATGTTTGAACGTTAACAAGGGAGCTCTGCCATTTATTTTACTGTCTACTTTGCACCGGTTTAAACCCGAGGACTCCCTACCAAGAGCCGAAGGTCCACATAAGCTACCAGGTCTGGTCCACTGATTTACATTTTGCTACTACTGATGTACTTTCTAGTGGAAACTTATGTGTGTGGTGTTATTTATTATAGGTCACTATTTAAACTTTTCTCTTTCACATACAAACTCTTTTAACACCTTTACCTAAAGCTTTTATTCAACTTCTTGGTACTTCATCAGCAAACTGGTTGTTTAGTCACTGCTGGCTCACACCGCTAGAGGGCGTGAGCGATGTTATCGTCTTATAGCAATTGGAACTCCTCGGGTAATTCCGTCCTCGGGACAATCATCACTCGGATGTATCTGGTGCAATGATACTTAATAAACAATGGCGTAGTTTGACACATGTCTTGCTTGCTGCGCTTTTTAAATTAAACTAGGATGATTAAAATTTGAAGCAGCCACAAACTGAAGTTTAACTGGCATCGTACTATAGTGAGCTGTTATCCGAGCTGCCATGTCTGTTTTGACGTCTGTCACAAAATAAGTCCCATTTAGGGAAATGGCCGACGTGATCCGTCTACCTACATACATCGGCGAGATGATTCGTGAATTGTCCGAGGTGTTCTGATTGGTCTTATAGGAGATATGCGAAAGTTCGGAACGTCCCCCGTACCTGTAAAACCTGGTGTGAGAGCCCTGGTATAGATGGCCTAATTTTGACTAGCTTTCAAAAATACTTTATGTTAAAATATTGAACTATAATACTCTTGTATTTATTCGTTTAAACCAGTTTCTGAGACAATTAAAGACGTTGGCTCAGAAAACAAAACTACACTCAGTAGTTTATTCAATGAAGGGGCTTACGAATTATTAATCTCTGTTGCTCGGCTTAACCATCACAGCTAGTCTGATATTTTTGTTAGCTTTATGGCAGTGCTGAGTTATGTTTATATTTTTTATTTCCAGGTGCCCCCACGAAACCAAGGCAACAAGTGGGTGTTTCTTGCAGCCTTCTTTGAGAGACGAATGTTGTTCCGATGTGATATGTCCGCAAACAGACATTATCATCGCAACAGTGTCAACAATAGGTCCACATAAGTCACAAGCTGCCTCTTCAACGACAACGCCAACTACACCAAAGCACGCCAATTTTGCTTCCGAATCTGAGAAGCAAATTAACGACTTCGCTAACGATATTATCAGCAACGGCAGTGAAATAGGGGGATCTTCGGATGATTACATTTATGAAAATGTTCAGGAAGTTCAAAAACCAAAGAGTGTGGATATGGCAGTGTTTGAAAATGATGGAAATACTGATAACGGGCTCAGAAATTTGACGCTTGATTTAAGTATATCGCTAATCCAAGAAATAGCACATGAAATTACAGCCAATGCATCTCAAGATGGTCAATTCAATGGTTTCAATGTTAATGAGCGTGCGAACGGAAATGATGATGATTCGAATGGCGTAGCGGATAAACTTGTAACACCTGCTATTATACAAGACAATGTATCTAATACAATGAACAGCTCTTTTGACATACCAATCAGTGTCACTACAACAATGGCTACACCACACATAGATCAATCAATACAGTTTGGTGGCGTTCAAACAGAAAAACAAGACGAACAACAATCAATTTATAACAGAACCGAGCCACTGCCCGATATCGTTGGACGTAACCACTCTAACCTCACTGGTGGCACCTATTCGCATTTTAGTAACTATTTAAATCATGAAATGCCATTCAGAGAGAATATATCGTTTCAAATGCGATATAACTTTACTCAAACTCCCAACACTTTTGGACAAGATAACAAAACAACACCCGAGCCCAAAGAATTCAGACTATTCACAAATAGTATAGGGACGATAGAAAATGATGCACCATCCCACAACAGCACGTCAAAAAGAAAGCGACAACTGTTAAATCCAAAGTCTTTGAAAGTCAGCAAAAGTAGTACTGAGCGTTTTGTTGAAAAAAGGCCCGGACTTAGAAAAACAATTTTAAAGACTTTGGAACATATTTCATGGCTTTCACGTCAAGATAAGAATAAATCTCGACCCTCATCGCCCGTAGAGTATTTGATAACAAGCGAAGCAGAAACCAGCGTACGGGACACCAAAGAAAACACGCCAATGCAAAGAGATAAGATTTACGACAGACAAAAACGTCTGAGACAAACACTGACAGACAGTCGTCCTTATACTTATTCTTCCCAGGAAAACATTTACAACTTTCATAGTAAATCAGGAAACAAACAAGTCAATTTACAAGACGACATACCCGCATATATAACACCTGAAGCAAGTGCAACACTCAATGCGAGTTCAAACCCTGAAGAGAAAACAACACCTGACGCGATTGCAAGGAACCGCTTGCTTTTGCTGTTGGGAAGCCCACACATACGACAAAGGCGGCTTATTTTCCATATACTGAAACATAACAAAGATGCGGTTTTAGAACTGAAAAAGGGGCATAATGAGACTGATCAGAATCGTGTGCGTCAGGACAAGACTATTTTTACGGCATTTGGTGTCGTAAAATTAAAAGCAGGCGATTCACCTAACGTTCAGATCGGAGCATTGATGCCGGCTGGATCACTATTACGGAGCACGACGACTAGTAGACCGATGTTGGAAATGCCAAAACACATGCCTAAAGGTAAGTTTAAGCAAGCACATTTCTAATGTTGTTGTGTTGTTGTTGTTTTTCTTCCAATTATGTTCATATATCTTCTTTATCGGTTACATCAGAGTAGGGTTCATTCTTTAAGTCATAAAAAACTCCTTTGTATATAGTGCTTCTCTCACAAAGATGACACAATTAAAACTAATGGATTCTCACTGTGTTTTGAATCAAATTCCCCTAGACTTTATATATGTGTGTTTACAGCACTCACACATTATAGAATGTTATCTGTGTCAAAACTGTGTTTTAATTGAATGTTGCGCTCTAGACTTTACTTGAACAAAATGTTATTCTACAGCCTTTACTTAAACGAAATGTTTTTCTACAGCCTGTACTTGAATGAAATGTTATTCTACAGCCTTTACTTGAACGAAATGTTATTCTACAACCTTTACTTGAACGAAATGTTATTCTACAGACTTTACTTGAACGAAATGTTATTCTACAGCCTGTACTTGAATGAAATGTTATTCTATAGCCTTTACTTGAACGAAATGTTATTCTACAGCCTTTACTTGAACGATATGTTATTCTACATATCGCAAAATTATGCGAGGTATCTATGTCTTTTTCCAAAGTTCAATCAGTTCAACAGAGTTGCTAGAAAAAAAAAAATGATATATCAGCCAATTTGCAACGTTTGCATGTAGGGTCAGTTAAGTAGATATTTTAGTCACTAGTGAATAAGATCACGTTTGCATACACATGCATTATTTTCACATTTTATATTTTAACCTCACTGAACGGAATACAAATGTATAGGGTACAGGTTAAATTGCTATGTTCTCTTTTTTTTGTATATTGTGCAGTCCTCCAACGCTTCCGGTGATACTTTGTAACTGTAAAACTAGGTACATGTATGGCAATGATTTGTAGAGAACACTTTCATCGCTCCGTATAGTGAGTAGATAGGACGTACTTTATTAGCACTGCAAAGCATTGTCATAGAAACGCTTTAAAAAGTTGATGCTTCGCTAAGAATGACAGTAATGTTGTTGTTTTTTAAGGAAATGTTTAAGAAACCTTTAAAACGGCTCAACTGGATAGACAACAACGTTTGTTGCTGTTGACTCTTGGGCTAGTTGGGTAATTAATAATAATGTCCATGGTTTGTAGGAAAATGCCACTACAAAGATAACTTGTACGACACGGGGCAGATTTGGTACGATGGGTGCAAGTCTAAGTGCATCTGTACTGATGGACATAAAAATGCACTTACGTGCAAACGGAGGTAAGACGTTTTACTTTGTTTAGTGAATATTAATTTCACTAACATCTTGTTTTGTGTTTAGAGCGTTACCGGACCCATTGCATTTTTTTTTATTCTGAAATAATGTGGTACTATTTAGATATTATAAATGTAGTCTTCGTGGGGCGTTATCAATCCAAAGCAATGTGTATTGACTCTAAAATAACGTGGTACTATTTTGACACTATTAATGTCGTCTGTGCGGGCTTGCTTTTAAGCCTTATCAAATTTTATGCAATATCTTTAATCAAGGCTGCGTTCGGTGTGTGTGTTGTTGTTTTTTTTAAAATAATACCACTTTTTGGGTAATATATGACTTCATATGGCAACTGGTTTTCCTCACATGGCTGCTGGTTTTCTTCACTTTGTAGTTGGTATTCTTCTCATGGCTGTTGGGGTTTTTTCACATGGCTGTGGGTTTTTCTTCACATGGCTGTGGGTTTTTCTTCACATGGCTGTGGGTTTTTCACATGGCTGTGGGTTTTCTTCACATGGCTGTGGGTTTTCTTCATATGGCTGTAGGTTTTCTTTACATGTCTTCCCATAGCTGTGACATTTATTCACATGGCTGATGGTTATATTCAAATGGCTGATGGTTTTATTCAAGTGGCCGGTTATATTCAAATGGCTGATGGTTTTATTCAAGTGGCCGGTTATATTCAAGTGGCCGGTTATATTCAAATGGCTGATGGTTTTGTTCAAATGGCTGATGGTTTTATTCAAATAACTGATGGTTTTACTCAAGTGGCTGATAGTTTTATTCAAATAACTGATGGTTTTATTCAAATGGCTAATGGTTTTGTTCAGATGACTGATGGATTCATTCAAATGGATGATGGTTTTGTTCAAATGACTGATAGTTTTGTTCAAATGGCTGATGTTTTTTTTTTCAAATCATTAATTTTGAGTAGAGCTTACACTCAATCAGTGCTTTGTTTGAAACAAAATTTCATATGATATCTAGTTTTATCTATATACCTAGAGAGAAGCTTTGCCGCTAAGAAATGTCGTGGCTGTTACAACTCGTCTTTGACTAGAAATAATAAGCTATTCTGATTTCTTAATTCTTTGTGACGTGTCCAGTGTTACTGCAAATAATGATATTGATTTTATAAACAGGCCTACAATAAACTAATGAAAGCCAGTATATGACTTAATCTACAATGTTTCGTTCAAGCTTGCCATTGTATGCCTTTGCGGACCACAAACAAGAATCACTTTATCTTCAATAGAACCTATCTGCATATGGGTTTATTTGTCGGCAGGTTTAGATAATAATCAACAGTTATATGTTCATAATGCATATATTCAAAAAAACTTGAAACAGATTCAAATAAAATAAACTATAAGTGAAATTTAACAATCATACACATGTATTGTGAATGAAATGGTTTAGAACAACATGTACCTGTTACAGATGCCGCATATTCACCGCTGTTCCGCCACACTGTTCTCTGGTTGTGGACGCTGCTGACAGGTGCTGTCTATTGTTGTATTGCAACCAGCACGCGACCAACACAGGGGTTCCAGCATCAACAAATGCCAACAAGCTTGATAACAGACAAACTTTTTTCACAGACACTGGACAGCACAACGAGACAGACGACAAGTCTAAATCAGCTACCCAACTGACTTCAAACACGTCTGTGAATCATGACATAAGACCCGACGTCACTTCAGGTGTTTCTGCGAATGAAGTCGTGAAACCCCGTGAAGTCGTTGACGATATGTTGCGAATTGTGAATAGAAATAGTGCGATCTTGAAATCCGAGAACCCAAATACTTTGAGGTCGGTGGTGCTATCATCAACACATGGTACACATGGTGCTAGTGTCGTTGACACCAATAATTCTGGAAGTGATGAGGCCATTGCATCAGTGAGTTCAGACTCAAGATTCTCTGATCAAACAGCGCAAGCGAGGAATGATGAAATATCTTCAAACAGCACATTGTCAAAAGGTAAGTTGTCGACCAATTATTTTGAAAAATTTTGTGTGGATTTTATTGATGTACATTTTATAACACGAGTCATATATTCGGTTAGTTTTTATCGTTGAACGTGTGTTTAAAATACGTTTTATGTTATATATATATATATATATATAAATATATATATATATATATATATATATATATATATATATATATAGATATAGATATATATATATATATATATATATATATATATATAGATATAGATATATATATATATATATATATATATATATATATATATATATATATATATATATATATATATATATATATATATAAATATAGAGCATAAGGTATGTGGATATTCCAGGACAAATATGATGTTGCCCGGGATGTAGGCCTATGTAGCTGGGTGATAGGGAGAGAGTGTGTAAGTGATCTGGTTAGCACAGCCGATAGAGCATTCGCCCTGTTAGCGAAGGGTCCCGTGTTCGAATCCCAGACTGGCTATATTTATAACCGTAGGTTAGCTGGAAAACCTCCCCACATGTAAGTTCTCGACCCGAGGGCTCAGGAGTTACAAGTCAGCGACTCTAACCTCTCAGACACTGACGCCCTCTATAAATAATGTTTTATTCATTAAATTCCCAACAGTATGCAAACATTGGCTTGGCATTTTTTAAATTCTGTCTTCAGGTTGTGACGTTAATGGCCACGTGTACAAGGTCGGGGATTCATGGACTAATGGCTGCCGGTTTCGGTGCTTCTGTACGGATGACACAACAATGATGATAGCATGCGTTCACCTGTACGTGTCAAACCTGGAAATAATCTAAAACATGCAGGCAATGCCACACAAGCAGATAGCTTATCATAAAATTATCTATAAACATACACACTCGCCAACAGAAAATGTTCAGCACATATGGATATGTGAGATTAACAGAATACTAGGTTAGTGTTGAATAACTAGGTTAGTGTTGAATAAAGAAAATGTTATCATACGAGGCTAAGACAAATCACAAGATTTGTCATGACGACAGTGCTAATATTGTCCTTCTTCAACACCAACTAGTATGCTATTTATCCTAGCAGCTGTAAACGTTCTTTAATGTTAAGATCTTTTTTTACCGAACATGGAACTACGCGTTCGAGTGTGGGTGTTATGTTTACAAAGGCCTACACGCTCAATCAAAAAGTAAAATTACTAATTCTTCTTAAAATAAGATCGTTAAGAAACGTTAATAAAGTTTAACTTTCTTGTGTACAAAGTCTCTAAAAATTCATAGAAGGTACATCCAAATTCAAATTGTACATGTACACGTTTGCTTTTTTATATGAATAACACTTGTTGATTTTAATCCCGTGTTTACAAACTGCCACAAATAAATGACGTGTTGTCTTCGAAGTTTTCGTCACAACATGTGACGTCATATGGCAGTAATAAATGAAGGGAATGAAATCCTTCTAAACAATGTATTTTATCATGAGCTGTTGCGTCCCTTAAAATCTTAAATACCATTTAACGTTTGGAACACTAAGTGCGGCTTGGAATGTAAGCATTTAACAACAGTCCGTCTGAATGCGTGTGACAGGTTTATCATACCAGTTTTTGGTGAAGCAAATGTTATCATACCAGGCTTAATATATCTAATATCCAAGGTAATGGTAAAATGCATTTTTCGTTTCAATCATTTTACAAGAAAGAGCACTATGCGAGTCATCCAAGGCGCCACAGAGAGTTAAAGGTGAAATCCCACACTTTGGACCAGATTTTTTTCCTCAGTCGACTATATCAATAATTGTTACCTGAAAAGATCTGCTCTTTAATGATGTCCTACATCTAAGTGAAAAGGAAAGCACTCTACACTTCATCGCAAATGTGCATTTCCTATCCGAGACAGGCTGCACAGTTAGCTAATTTAAAACTAAGAATGCCACATGACTGCTCACTTTTGAAATTACTTTATATCGTCATCCGGATACTCCGCTCTGACATTAATATCTATTTTTAGTAAAAATTCCCCAATCGAGTAATTAATAGATTTGAGAAGAATGAACATTAAGAGCCATTTATTTCACGATTTGTACTGTCAAACAACTGAGAAAGTGTTAGAATCGTCTATAATTACACGAAAAAAAAACGAGTTTAAGAACGGGGGAGTGATGTCGAAATTCCACCAAACATGGATAAGATATTGTACCATGTGTTTGAAAAACTAGTTCCAGACTTTGCCCACATGTTTCCCTATTTATTTTTATTTTTTTCAATAAAATACACAAACACACAATATGTAGCCATGTGAGAATCTGATTTCATTAAAAATATTGGAAATATCAATGTTATTTAGTTCCAAAAGATGGTGCGTACTAGGCGCAGTGACCGAGTCGCGAACTTGTATTTCCTCTGCTCGCCTCTCACCGGTCGGAGCAAAGGATTTAATGTGGGAAGGTCTTCTAGCTGACCGGTGGGAGTCGCTGAGTTTGGGTGCCCCCAATTAATGCCAACACTTCTGTCTGGTTTTCAGATGTGTCCGTTGGACCTTACCTCCAGACTGCACGTTCGATCCCCCACCACCCGGAAAGTGTTGCGATGTGCCTAAATGTCCGCCTGGTTACAGAATACGATACCCGCGGGGTTACCGTCCAGAGTGACTGGCCCTGCCCCATTGTGACTAACCTCCCTTTAAAGGCTGTCATATACATTAGTGTTTTTAAATATTTTAGTTGTTTTTATTGGTATTTTGTGTTGGCATAATAGTGTTATTTTTATTTATTCTAGTTGTTCTTGTTGATTACCTTGTTGTAGCTGTTGCTGCTGTCGTCGCCGCCGTTGTTGTCGTTAGTGTTTATGAGGATGAGGATGAAGAATATGAATAGAAAGAGGATGTTATATAATTATTTAGTATTATTTTTATATAATTATTATTGTTGTTGTTGTTATTATTATTATATTGGTATTTATCTTTTCTTCATTTTATTCTTCTTCTTCCTATTATTATTTTTGTAATTATTATTATTATTATTATTATTATTATTATTATTATTATTATTATTATTATCATTATTATTATTATTATTATTATTATACAATTATTTGTATTTATCTTCTTTTTATTCTTCTTATTCTTCTTGTAGTCAAAGTAGTAATAGTAGTAATAGTAGAAGTATTTGTAGTAACTGTTGCTGGTAGAAGTAGTAGTAGTAGTAGTTGTTGTTGTAGTAAAGTAGAAGTAGTAACAGTAGCTATTTGTTGCTGTTGTTGTTGTATTATCATCATTATCATAGCTATTTTTGTTGCTGCTGTCATGATGAAGATGGTTATAATAAGTTTGTGGTCCTTATTATGTAGTTGTTGATTTTTATTATTCATTTTTTGTCTGTGATATTGAGAACGATTACAATGTGTTGAGTGTTCACACAGGCTTTTTGCCAAGCAACCATATTTGTTTAGAAAAGTTTTTTAAGTTTGAAGTTTAGTAATAGTAACAATAAAGTTGCCCAAACTTCGCTGCTTTTCTGTTATAATTATAGTTCCATGTGGGGAGGTGGCATGCAGTTATTTTTTTTTCCATTGCAATTAGGTTTCTTTCATAAAAGGACTAAATGAGGAAAAGTCTTCCAGCTGCTGACGTCCGTTGCGCCTGTGGTTCTACCCAGGAACTGCTGGGGCCTTCGTCCGGCAAAATAGTTGGACGTCGCTAAAAATATCATAATTTGTCGCTGCGATTTATTTCAAACACCAAACAAACAAAACAAAACTACAAATATTTTAGAATGTGAAACCAGTGTGTGTTTTCTTATAATGATACATAACTGATACATAACTTTATATATATATATATTTATGCAAGATGATGAAGCGGCATGGGTGGGGAGAGGGCTATGGTAAGGGAGAGAAAGATGCAGGAACGAATAAACAGTGTGACAGATATTTCCCTCCCTTTGAGACTTCGAAATGGTGATTAACCAGAACCAATCTGTCAGAAAGAACTGCCAGAGTGGATCAGTATTGTTTTAACTTGAAAACTTGAAGGCAAAACTACTCACTCTAAAAGCTTTTGCAATAAAAATCATCTTAATGAATCACTTTAACTAATAAATGCAAGATAATACTGGTTTATAATAATATAGGACATTTTTCAGTTTACTATTGAAAAATCTTTTTTTTTAAAATATATAAAAAATACAAGATGAAATTAGCTGCGTTTGTAACGCGGTAAACTCGAAACGGTACATCATGGACAGTGTTTTTTATTCAAAAAAAAGTGTGGATGTTTACCGATAAAAAAGTCACGTTGATTCAACAATATTTATCAATGATATTGATATCAGAGCTGCGATGGATGCGTTGCTTGCTAGCCTCACAATTCTGGTGAAATATTAATTTTGATAACTATTAAAAAATATTTTTCATTTATTTTCCGAAAATAATTATTATCATGTCAGTTTATAATAGTTTGGAAACTGTTAAAAAATGGAGACAACATTGTGGACAGGACTTTAAAGGTTATGTCTAAAGCATTGCCTTCTTATTTAAACTGTTTTCAATATTCACAAACTGATGAAACGATCATTTTTTTGTTTAAAAGAAAGGTGATGAAGATAAAGCAATTTGTATATAAACGCCATCTTAACCAACGATTTACAAGACCGAAAAATAGAGCAACAAATGAGAGTCATAACAACTAACTTCCGGTATTGGGTCAACAACTTGGCCATCCAGTAAACTTGTTTCACGACTGTTGTTTACGAACAGAATTCGTGCAACTGCTTAACTAAAAGTACATTAAAAGTACATTAATTCATAAAATTACACGGAACCTAATCCGCATTTTTCGTTGTTCAAACTCCTTTTTCAGGTCCTTTCATTTGTTATCCAATATTTTATGCCTGTGCTTTGGAGTGTATGTTGACTTTTCTGTCTTTCTTGTGATACCCGCTTATTCATCATCAACAAACACTTCCATTTTCTTTTTTAAATAGTACATCTATATAAGTATTCAATGAATTATAAGCTTATATTTATGCAAAAGTAAGAAAATTCACTCTTTGTGATTGCAATATGTACAAAATGATATAGTCCAAGAATTTCAACTAAAAGGACAATCGTAAAACTTCGGGTATTTCCGTATGGTTCGTAAAATACACCTCGTACATAGCTCTAGAATACACCAAAGTGCGTCGCCTGAGTTATGAAACAGTGTCCGTTCGCGAGAAAGTAACAAATTGTATATATATCATTTAGTTGAGTATATCTTGCAATAACAACGAATTTTTTTATCAATACAATCTATATGATTTACGGAAAATTGAAAAGTCAACATTAAATACCCAGTATTAAAACTAAGACACACATGTACGTAAGCATTAGCAAAGGTTGCAGGTTGGAGCCGCCATTTTAAATATCATGTGACTGAAAGTAGATCCAAGATGGCGCCTTATTATGTCAGAGGTCTCTTGCATAGCATAAAGGCCGAGGTGATCAGATTGCTAAAAGGACCTACCTACTGTTTGGAATACCCCTGATATTAACTAACAAGGGAGACAATTTCCATTTCAACAATGTGCCGCACTTGACAAACTTTCGTACCTCAAGATCGTATGCTTTTTTTGTTGTTGTTGTCGCTAACTATTGACAGCCATCGAGAAAGCGTATAGTCCGCCAATCAAGAAAAGAAAGGATAGCTATAACTATGAGTCACCCATAATTAAGTTGTTATCTGTCTTTTCTAGCATATTTGATGATAAATTGACAGCGCGAAGAGAAATTAATAAATATTTAAATAGTCGAAAATGGTTGCGTTTTTGTTCTCACAGCAGAGACCACACACTCCTTTGAAGAACATAACATAGAACACGTGAACAAATCTGTTGTTTGTTTGTTTTTGTTTTTTTGTTGTTTTTTTATGTTTCGCGGTTTATGTATACATTTAAACCATTAAAATGTGACTTCATCCAATTAACTAAATACAAGACATATTGCATGTTATTATTAAAAAAACACGTCCATATTGGATTAAAGTAATAAGTATTTGACAACTGGTTTAATGCCAACTTTATAAGCACGCTACACAAGTTAGGGTTCGTGTTAAAATCTGCAGGCCTGTTGATGGAGAAATCGCTGTATTTACATTATTTATTATTTTAAAACATCGACAACAACATCAACAACAAAGTTGTAAGTGAAAATGTTTTAAAAAGTGTTAAGTTTAGTTTGATTTTTTTGTATTTCTGAATCAGAGGACGTGGTCTGGTTTTGCTGAGTTTTATTTTTTTAATGTTTAATTGAAATACTATCGGAACTGGTCTGCTGCAATCAAATTTTAATTGTAGTAAAACAAAAAATAAATAAAACAAATGTGTGGACTTATATTCTCAGCTGTTGCTGCTGCTACTGCTGTTGCTGCTGCTCATGATGATGATGAAGATGATGAGATGGAGAAGGATAAATGTTTTCCGCACAAAATAGATGCAAGATAGCGACCAAATATCTAACTTGCGGACATATTTTCCTCTTTCCGCTAGTTATTTGACATCTGTCATGTGGATCCTCTCGACAGTTACCCTTCATAAATAGCAAAATGGAGAAGTCAGAGGAGCTTGTTGCGCTGGTGAGTGTTTATTTATTTATTTTCTGTATATGATATGCGTTGAGGTGATATCCATTTGTGGTTATTGGAAAGTATTAAAAGTATTAAATATTCTGACACCAAAATCGATAAACCAGTTAGTCGATGAGTGAAGGACCTTGGCCCCCAAGTTGGGGTTTAGTTTGTTAGATTAGCCAGTTGGACAGTTTCAATTAAAGACTCAAGTATACAACATCCCTAATTCCGATCAAAAATTTATATTTAATTTATTTTTTCAGGTTATATGTTGATAGTCATCTTAAAAATAAAGTATATCATAAATATTTATGCATGTGTCATGTGTAACAATAATGTATTTTTACAACCATGACCACGAGTTTTAGAGTCTCCAAATCGTTTCTCCTCAACCTTTCACTAGTTGGTTAAAGTCCTGTTCAAGTGGGCACTTGAAAATCAGAAGGTCTTCTATCAGACCTGCAAAGCATTTGTGGTTCTACCAACTTCTTTAAATAAAACCATAATGTTTCAATTTTATCTTCTAACTTTATAGTTATATTTTATGTTTGACATTTTTATGTCTTATGGCTCTATGTATAAATTGACTTGCAAACTCACTTTTTTGGTTTTTGAAAGCAGGACATTACCATGACATTACCATGTTGCTTCAATAAAACACAGTGGACTGTGGCCAGAGTCCACCAAAATCTTTGTCGGTGCATTAAATTTTTTATAAGTTATATGGACTGATGCAGTGATGGTCTGCCATAACTTTCAGCCATATCATTTTTTAAGTTCTGAATTATTATGAAAACATTATTATATGCTAAATTAAACAATTTCAATCGTGAAGACTTCTGTTTCATAAAAAAGTAATCTCCTTGTTTCGTAAAATATCAGCTGGTCATTTCTTAACAGAAGCAATATTTAAATATACTCTATTAGTATCCTAGGTGTTAGCAGATAAAATGATAACTTATTACAAGTTTTATGTATTTGTTATAATAAAAAAATATTGGTAGCTATTTTATGCAACTGAATCCCATAAAGGGAAAGTCTGTGACACATTTATATCTTCTTTTTTTTTCACTTCGAATTCACACATGCACACTTTTATCAATTGAGCCCAGTCATTTATATATGTATAACTGGCAACATAGACCAGTTAAAAAAGCTTGCTCTCTTACATGCTGCTTGATATAGTTGGAAATACAAAAATGATTATTTTAGCATATCCGTTAAAATGTTCACATGCAGGAAGATGCTTTCAATGCTTTTGGTAAAGTAAAAAGGGCAGAACATCTACAAATACAAAAAAAAAACATGGTTTACAAAAGTAGGCTACATGTATAAGGCAAAGAAGGGTTTAATCACAGTACATAATGCATAAAATACAAACTAGAAGTAAGACCAATGAAAGAATGACATGAATAATCAGTATATTTATAGGGATGAAGTAAACTTAACAAAAAGAAGTTAAGCAAATCAAAGCTTAGTGTATTTTTTAAACTAGCAAAACTGACTGCAAAATTATTTTTAAAAGAAGTTAACACTACAAAATGACATCAACAACACCCAATAATT
Organism: Sinonovacula constricta; assembly: GCA_007844125.1. Classification (NCBI taxonomy): domain Eukaryota; kingdom Metazoa; phylum Mollusca; class Bivalvia; order Cardiida; family Solecurtidae; genus Sinonovacula; species Sinonovacula constricta. Next base: position 27,300,045 of record CM017571.1, read on the forward strand.
CTTTAGAAGTGTGTTTTTTTGACTGACAAGTGTAACAAACCATAGCTTAAAAAATTCTTGGCATCTAGCAGAATTAATTCCACACCAAACAAGTGAGAAACAAATGTCTTAACTTCTCAGCTAATTTTCTCACATCTTTCTTCTATGCATATATAGTGGTATACCACCAAGTTTACCCTAAGCCATCTAGGTTATTGGATTCCTTTATACACAATACTTTTCTGCAAAATTTTAAACATTTCTTGTTTTTATTTCACTTAGTGATTTCCCCAGACTGTATTTGCTGAGTAATCTAGTATTGGTGCAAGTGAATCAAACAATTTTTTTGTGAGATGCCAGTAAACTCAGTTGTTTGTATGGTGTAAACACATGAAGAGATCTTGAGACATGGCTAGCAATGGCTTATGAATCATTTCTGTTTCCAGGCAGGAGAAATGCACACCTAAGTATTTAAAAGAGTCAACAGTCTCTAACTTAATACATTCATATTAAAAATTTGTAAGCTTTTCAAATATTATATTTTTTTAATTTGACAGATTTAATTTAATTTCACAGCATGACAACACAGCATGGGTTTTGTCTCCAGGAGATTTTTTTGTAAGAAACCCTTTATGTTGCTTCCACTTCTGTTAGAGATTGTTTCAAGTCTGTTAAGAGAACCTCTTGTAGAAGTTGTATACCAATTACTGCAACACACAAATCAAAATACCGGTCCATGTCATCCCTTGATAATCATTTTTTCATTTATTACAGGATAAGGAACTTAAATGGTTGTTAGAAGAACAGGTTCAGAAAGACTTGGCAGATATTCAAAACACACTAATGGTAAGTTGATTCTTGTTTAGGTGGTAGGTTTGTGATTTGTTTTCTTTCTGTTGCTACTCTCTGTAATATGATATTGATTACTATATACCTATTGCAGGATTTGTTAAGCATTTACGTTATAGTACAAGTTGTTATCGGAACATATGTAGATTTCTTTTCATAGCATGAAACAGTTTTAGAATCAGAGCCCATTTATTATGAAATGACTTTCATTAGTTTTTTTTTAAGCTTAGGTCACAACATAGCAAAATGGGGTCCTACCGATATCCACAGTTATCTCCCTTGCGAAGTTAGTTTAGAGTGATTTCCCTTAGGTATTGGGTAGTTCCGGTTTGTTGAGAAAAAACGACGATCAGATAACATATCGAGATTTATCCCTGTGTTCTTAAAGGAATTTCAATGTTCGCTCTATAATCAACGTAGGAAACTGATGCAGACCAGCAGTACAGCTAAAGCAAAGAATGAAATTATGTATGATAGAGTAAAACTGTTAAAGTCGGAACAGTTTCTCAAGAAACTTTATGGGTGGGGTAAAATAAGTTGGTACTTAATCTCGACAGATCGTCCCGTAATACTGGCGTGTTGCGATTATTTCGCTATTTTTGTTGTCTTTTTTTCGTCATTGATGAGCTGCAGATAATTTGTGTAAGCTTTTAATGTAAATGTGCTGGAAGTGAAGTGGTAATTGGAGCAATTCGACGATATAAATGCTTTTTATACTAGTCATGATTGAAATTAAATGTGTGGCATGTAGGGAGTTGGCAACATATGCAACCTATTTTGGTGTGTGTATTCTTTGCTCTTTCATCCTATTTTCATTAACTCGTTGAGCCCTACAGCCAATTAACCAGTCATCCCCTAGAGGCATTTCTCCAGTCATCCCCTACACCTGGTGGGGGTCTTATCTGCCCCTCGTGCATTGTGTCACATCTGGTGTAAGATATTGGGGGTGGATGTATACACAACACAAAAAACATGTCATTTTGGATATACTTGCAGCACAGAAAGTGCTTTACACAACCGTGTAATTTTTAACACTGTAAGAAAAGAAATACTTCAGAAAAGAAACAAAATTACTGAAATCTGAAGAACAAGTTAGATTAATAATATCAAAATTAACACATTTCAAATGATTAAACTAAGATATAATTGACCTCATCAAGTTTTCTTATGTTTATAACGTAAATAACACTGCTTTATTTAAAAAAATATATAATGAGTAACTTTAAAACAGTCGGCCGTCTTTGATTGAAAGTTGCGATTTACCGGTAGTTTGAAAAAATAACGTTCTTAAACTTCATATTTGATTGAAAACTTCCGCTATTTCCAAGCGTTAGCTTTTGTCTTTTGATCTGTTGATATTTGCAATTATATTATAATTTGATCAGACACAGGTAATTCCACATATCCGCCGATACATGTGCGCATAAATAGGAATTTTAAAGCTAACAGTAAGGGACATCGCCGTTTTTCTTTGTCTCGACATAATAAATTCATTGTGTTTACATCCGGGTTACATGAAATTCCAATACATATATTTCAGGCCATAAAACCCTTACACGTGACCACGCTTTTTCCTAATCCACAGCTATTTTCAACATAAAATCGGCGTACTCTCAATATAGTTTACTGTATATAACCGAAACCGGAACTACCCAAAGAAGCGCCACCTCGTTCAAGGGAGGTAAATACGTAGCGAAATCAGGGATAACTCCGTATATCGGTAGGACCCCATTAACCACCTGGTCACTTAAAAAGTAAGCAAAGCTATGAGCTTAAGTCAGAGTACAACCTCAAACTTCTCATTGGTCAGAATTTGACACTTGTTTAAATTCTGACCAATCAGAGACTGGAAAGCGATCTTTGACTGAAGCAGAAAGTTTTATAACCTCAAGCCAAGGTTCAAACCCAGATGGTGACCTAAATAGTTACCATGGTTACCACAGTATTCAAACATTTTTGTATTAAGCCCTTGCTTCCTTTCAGCTTTGAAAATGTTTTATCAATCTACGACAATTTTAATCCTTTTTATGAAACCTGCATACCTATTATAAAGTCCTTTCTGTTGCTATCACTTTACATTCTATACATTAAACATGAATGTCTGGTATCACGCCATGTTACTTGGAATTTGACTTTCAATATGTATAGTTTGCCAGACACATTTATTTGTACGCAAGATTGTAGTTTTTCATGTCTACTAAGGATTGGGATAATGGTTATTTAAACATTTTATCATTTGTTCAATATTATCCTCTGGTACATAGCTGATTATAGTTCTGGGTAGTTAACAACATGCTGGCTCAGTGTCATGATACTGTGACTGTATCTGTTTAGAGTGGAGATTTGTCTCTGGTTACATTAGAAGTTGTTATCATGACCAAAACTGTGAGTTTGGCTGCTTGGAGTCTACCTAGGCCTGACCAATGTGATCACAACAGGCAAATTTAACACAAAACAATTCCACAAATCATCACTTATTTTACTCTCCAAGCTGCAATCAGAAATAATCTGTTTAATTGAAAGTTTTGACAAATTGGGTTTTAAACAAAAATTCGCTGCAGAAGGTAGTGCTATCAACCCAAACAAATATTAAAGGTGGTATCCAACAGTTTAACTTAATTAAAGGCATGTTACAATATTTGTTCACGGCTTTGTGGAATTTATGCATAATTTCTGCATAAATCCATACTATTGTCCATGTAAAGATGATTTGGAACATTACGTTTATTGTAAGACAGTACAAATGGCATAAAAACCACACTAAACGATCATTCTTTCCAAGCCTATAAATAAACAAAATAGTGATCTCTGCTAAAAATAGATATCAATATAGATATCAATATCAGTGTGATCTATCCAGATGATGATATAATGCCATCTCAAAAGTAAGGTGTCACATGATTTTCTTAGTTTAAAAATGGCTATCTCTGCAGCCTGGCTCAGATAGTTTGCAATGACAAGTAGAGATTTATGCTTCACTGTTCGCACAGATCTAGGGCTTCAATGAACAGCATTTTAAAAGACCTTAGACCTTAGTTATTTGAGAAAAAAATGTTTGGCTAGAAAAAAATGTTTACTTCGAACTGTCCGAAACCACCTTTAAAAGGAAGCTTTAGAGAAATAACCTTATCATACAACTTGCATGTTGGATTGTTGTGCAAAGTACAGATATCTGTGGCAGACTTGTTGCATGTATGCCTAATTAATCATTACCATCACATATCTATTGCATGTTATATCAGTGTTACGGTCTTCTGTTTTGCATTAACATGCTCTTTTATGTTCATTACAAATAGAAGGTTGCCATGGTCTATACTGACACAGTGCATGGCACTAACATTAAACTTATAAATCATACTTGTATTAATCATCCACATGTCTCATGAAATCCGATGGTCATACTCAATAGTTAAATCGACTTTAAATGATTATTTTTGTATATTATTTTAATGTAACCCCATTATACCAGTGATACCAGTAAGTAGCTTGAACTATTATGGACGGTGTTTAACTGTTAGCCTGCTATATTTGTTAATGACCCATACTGAATTCTTAGATATTGGATAAAGTCATCATGACATAGAGACTCAGTAGCAAATGGTGCAGATCTAGAGACTCAGCAACAATCGCTCGGATCTAGAGACCCAGATCTAGAGTCTCAGCAACAAATAGTGCAGATCTGGAGACTCGGCAACAAATAGTGCAGATCTAGATCTCTAGATCTAGAGCCTCAACAACAAATAGTGCAGATCTAAAGACTTTAGATCTAGAGACTCAGCAACAAATAGTGCAGATCTAGAGACTGTAGATCTAGAGACTCAGCAACAAAATAATGCAGATCTAGAGACTCAGCAACAAAAACAACAGATCTAGAAACTCTAGATCTAGAGAGACTCAGCAGCAAATGTAGCAGATCTAGAAACTCTAGATCAAGAGACTCAGCAACAAATAGTGCAGATCTAGAGACTCAGCAACAAAAAACAGCAGATCTAAAAACTCTAGATCTAGAGAGACTCAGCAGCAGATGTAGCAGATCTAGAAACTCTAGATCAAGAGACTCAGCAACAAATACTGCAGATCTAGAAACTCTAGATCTAGAGACTCAGCAGCAAATAGTGCAGATCTAGAAACTCTAGATCTAGAGACTCAGCAGCAAATAGATCAGATCAAGAAACTCTAGATCTAGAGACTCAGCAGCAAATAGTACTGATCCTGATCAAGCTGATTCTAGGTTGATCTGGATCTACACTACTTGCCTAAGCATTATAAATGCATGTTAAGCAAGCTATTGGTTAATGATGCATTGATGCTTGTTTTTCATGGCTGATCTTAAGTAAGCTGACTGATTATAAAATGCTTGTTTAAACTATGAATATGATAACATAGTTATGACTTATATTAGCAAATTGAAATTAGATGTTTGTTTTGTTTCCACATTCTGCTAACCACCTGTCGGTCATCAAAGATAATGTTCACTTACAGCAGAAACTGTCTTGTCTTAGATATAGTGAGGTCTTTTAGCTCACCTGCAATTTATTAGTGGTTCTGTCCAAATACTGTGTTGTCTACAATATAGTGAGGTCTTTAAGCTTACCTGCAATTTATTAGTGGTTCTGTCCAAATACTGTGTTGTCTACAATATAGTGAGGTCTTTTAGCTCACCTGCAATTTATCAGTGGTTCTGTCCAAATACTGTGTTGTCTTCAATATAATGAGGTCTTTTAGCTCACCTGCAATTTATCAGTGGTTCTGTCCAAATACTGTGTTGTCTTCAATATAGTGAGGTCTTTAAGCTTACCTGCAATTTATCAGTGGTTCTGTCCAAATACTGTGTTGTCTTCAATATAGTGAGGTCTTTTAGCTCACCTGCAATTTATCAGTGGTTCTGTCCAAATACTGTGTTGTCTTCAATATAGTGAGGTCTTTTAGCTCACCTGCAATTTATCAATGGTTCCGTCCAAATACTGTGTTGTCTACAATATAGTGAGGTCTTTTAGCTCACCTGCAATTTATCAGTGGTTCTGTCCAAATACTGTGTTGTCTTCAATATAATGAGGTCTTTTAGCTCACCTGCAATTTATCAGTGGTTCTGTCCAAATACTGTGTTGTCTTCAATATAATGAGGTCTTTAAGCTTACCTGCAATTTATCAGTAGTTCTGTCCAAATACTGTGTTGTCTTCAATATAGTGAGGTCTTTAAGCTTACCTGCAATTTATCAGTGGTTCTGTTCAAATACTGTGTTGTCTTCAATATAATGAGGTCTTTTAGCTCACCTGTACATTTGTAATTTATCAGTGGTTCTGTCCAAATACTGTGTTGTCTTCAATATAGTGAGGTCTTTTAGCTTACCTGTAATTTATCAGTGGTTCTGTCCAAATACGTGTTGTCTTCAATATTATGAGGTCTTTAAGCTTACCTGCAATTTATCAGTGGTTCTGTCCAAATACTGTGTTGTCTTCAATATAATGAGGTCTTTAAGCTTACCTGCAATTTATCAGTAGTTCTGTCCAAATACTGTGTTGTCTTCAATATAGTGAGGTCTTTAAGCTTACCTGCAATTTATCAGTGGTTCTGTTCAAATACTGTGTTGTCTTCAATATAGTGAGGTATTTTTGCTCACCTGCAATTTATCAGTGGTTCTGTCCAAATACTTTGTTGTCTTCAATATAATGAGGTCTTTAAGCTTACCTGCAATTTATCAGTGGTTCTGTCCAAATACTGTGTTGTCTTCAATATAGTGAGGTCTTTAAGCTTACCTGCAATTTATCAGTGGTTCTGTCCAAATACTTTGTTGTCTTCAATATAATGAGGTCTTTAAGCTTACCTGTAATTTATCAGTGGTTCTGTCCAAATACTTTGTTGTCTTCAATATAGTGAGGTCTTTAAGCTTACCTGCAATTTATCAGTGGTTCTGTCCAAATACTGTGTTGTCTTCAATATAGTGAGGTCTTTAAGCTTACCTGCAATTTATCAGTGGTTCTGTCCAAATACTGTGTTGTCTTCAATATAGTGAGGTCTTTTAGCTCACCTGTACATTTGTAATTTATCAGTGGTTCTGTCCAAATACTGTGTTGTCTTCAATATAGTGAGGTCTTTAAGCTTACCTGCAATTTATCAGTGGTTCTGTCCAAATACTTTGTTGTCTTCAATATAGTGAGGTCTTTAAGCTTACCTGCAATTTATCAGTGGTTCTGTCCAAATACTGTGTTGTCTTCAATATAGTGAGGTCTTTAAGCTTACCTGCAATTTATCAGTGGTTCTGTCCAAATACTGTGTTGTCTTCAATATAGTGAGGTCTTTAAGCTTACCTGCAATTTATCAGTGGTTCTGTCCAAATACTGTGTTGTCTTCAATATAGTGAGGTCTTTAAGCTTACCTGTAATTTATCAGTGGTTCTGTCCAAATACTGTGTTGTCTTCAATATAGTGAGGTCTTTTAGCTTACCTGTAATTTATCAGTGGTTCTGTCCAAATACTGTGTTGTCTTCAATATAATGAGGTCTTTTAGCTCACCTGTACATTTGTAATTTATCAGTGGTTCTGTCCAAATACTGTGTTGTCTTCAATATAGTGAGGTCTTTTAGCTTACCTGTAATTTATCAGTGGTTCTGTCCAAATACGTGTTGTCTTCAATATTATGAGGTCTTTAAGCTTACCTGCAATTTATCAGTGGTTCTGTCCAAATACTGTGTTGTCTTCAATATAGTGAGGTCTTTAAGCTTACCTGCAATTTATCAGTGGTTCTGTCCAAATACTGTGTTGTCTTCAATATAGTGAGGTCTTTAAGCTTACCTGCAATTTATCAGTGGTTCTGTCCAAATACTTTGTTGTCTTCAATATAATGAGGTCTTTTAGATTACCTGCAATTTATCAGTGGTTCTGTCCAAATACTGTGTTGTCTTCAATATAATGAGGTCTTTTAGCTCACCTGCAATTTATCAGTGGTTCTGTCCAAATACTTTGTTGTCTTCAATATAGTGAGGTCTTTAAGCTTACCTGTAATTTATCAGTGGTTCTGTCCAAATACTTTGTTGTCTTCAATATAGTGAGGTATTTTTGCTCACCTGCAATTTATCAGTGGTTCTGTCCAAATACTGTGTTGTCTTCAATATAATGAGGTCTTTTAGCTTACCTGCAATTTATCAATGGTTCTGTCCAAATACTGTGTTGTCTTCAATATAGTGAGGTCTTTTAGCTCACCTGCAATTTATCCGTGGTTCTGTCCAAATACTGTGTTGTCTTCAATATAATGAGGTCTTTTAGCTTACCTGCAATTTATCAGTGGTTCTGTCCAAATACTGTGTTGTCTTCAATATAGTGAGGTCTTTAAGCTTACCTGTAATTTATCAGTGGTTCTGTCCAAATACTGTGTTGTCTTCAATATAGTGAGGTCTTTTAGCTTACCTGTAATTTATCAGTGGTTCTGTCCAAATACTTTGTTGTCTTCAATATAATGAGATCTTTTCACTCACCTGTACATTTGTAATTTATCAGTGGTTCAGTCCAAATACTGTGTTGTCTTCAATATAGTGAGGTCTTTTAGCTCACCTGCAATTTATCAGTGGTTCTGTCCAAATACTGTGTTGTCTTCAATATAGTGAGGTCTTTTAGCTCACCTGCAATTTATCAGTGGTTCTGTCCAAAAATACTGTGTTGTCTTCAATATAATGAGCTCTTTTAGCTCACCTGCGATTTATCAGTGGTTCTTTCCAAATGTTTGTCTTTCACTGATACAATAGATATAGCTGGATATTGCTGTTAAACTCACTTGTCTATTAGTGTGGCAGTAATGTTTGTCTATTAGTGTGGCAGTAATGTTTGTCTATTAGTGTGGCAGTTATGTTTGTTTATTAGTGTGGCAGTAATGTTTGTTTATAGTGTGGCAGTAATGTTTTGTTTTTAGTGTGGCAGTAATGTTTGTCTATTAGTGTGGCAGTAATGTTTGTCTATTAGTGTGGCAGTAATGTTTGTCTATTAGTGTGGCAGTTATGTTTGTTTATTAGTGTGGCAGTAATGTTTGTTTATAGTGTGGCAGTAATGTTTGTCTATTAGTGTGGCAGTAATGTTTGTCTATTAGTGTGGCAGTGATGTTTGTTTATAGTGTGGCAGTAATGTTTGTCTATTAGTGTGGCAGTAATGTTTGTTTATAGTGTGGCAGTAATGTTTGTTTATTAGTGTGGCAGTAATGTTTGTCTATTAGTGTGGCAGTAATGTTTGTCTATTAGTGTGGCAGTAATGTTTGTTTATTAGTGTGGCAGTAATGTTTGTTTATTAGTGTGGCAGTAATGTTTGTCTATTAGTGTGGCAGTAATGTTTGTCTATTAGTGTGGCAGTAATGTTTGTTTATTAGTATGGCAGTAATGTTTGTCTATTAGTGTGGCAGTAATGTTTGTCTATTAGTGTGGCAGTAATGTTTGTCTATTAGTGTGGCAGTAATGTTTGTCTATTAGTGTGGCAGTAATGTTTGTTTATAGTGTGGCAGTAATGTTTGTCTATTAGTGTGGCAGTAATGTTTGTCTATTAGTGTGGCAGTAATGTTTGTTTATAGTGTGGCAGTAATGTTTGTTTATTAGTGTGGCAGTAATGTTTGTCTATTAGTGTGGCAGTAATGTTTGTTTATAGTGTGGCAGTAATGTTTGTTTATAAGTGTGGCAGTAATGTTTGTCTATTAGTGTGGCAGTAATGTTTGTCTATTAGTGTGGCAGTAATGTTTGTTTATAGTGTGGCAGTAATGTTTTTTTTATTAGTGTTGCAGTAATGTTTGTCTATTAGTGTGGCAGTAATGTTTGTCTATTAGTGTGGCAGTAATGTTTGTTTATTAGTGTGGCAGTAATGTTTGTCTATTAGTATGGCAGTAATGTTTGTTTATAGTGTGGGAGTAATGTTTGTCTATAAGTGTGGCAGTAATGTTTGTCTATTAGTGTGGCAGTAATGTTTGTTTATAGTGTGGCAGTAATGTTTGTTTATTAGTGTGGCAGTAATGTTTGTTTATAGTGTGGCAGTAATGTTTGTCTATTAGTGTAGCAGTAATGTTTGTTTATAGTGTGGCAGTAATGTTTGTCTATTAGTGTGGCAGTAATGTTTGTCTATTAGTGTGGCAGTAATGTTTGTTTATAGTGTGGCAGTAATGTTTGTCTATTAGTGTGGCAGTAATGTTTGTCTATTAGTGTGGCAGTAATGTTTGTCTATTAAAAGCAAACAAAAGAGCACTAAAGTTCAATTTGAATAAAGTAACTCTTTATATTGCTGTGAATTTTAAAGCTCAAGTTAGGAATGATCTTTAGTCCCATTCCACGCTGAAAATAGTATATATATATTTTCCTCTTTCAGCTGCCTATCATGCCATCTAACATGTGAAATAAAAACACCTGTTTTACCAGTTATTATTATTGTGTTATTTTTATATACTATACTGTTCAAACTCTAGTTACATTGTATTGACACAGAGTATCAGAAATATACACACTAATGAAATAAAGTTTTGTATAATATTCATCTTTGAGACTAACTTTACCTAGTTTTGACCACAAACTGTTAGTATTCTGTAATGGCATAAGCAGTTGTGGACTTAGTTGGTATATTCACACTGCTATAAGCAGTTTCTCTCAGTGAAAGACAAGCTACCTTTGTTTATTGTCATGAATTATAGATACTGAGACAAGGCACTGAGATTGAAGATATTGACTTATTGGCACAAAAGAAATGTGTGCTCAGGTAATAAAAAGTTGTATTCTACTTTTTGTATCCACTGCATTAGCAGTTAATACAGTGTTATTGCTTCACGCTAATGCAGTCGACTTAGCAACATTCAGCTATTCTCAGAGCAACAAAAAGTTGTTACATTGGTATGCCCAGCCTATTGACATGTACATAGAAATATGATTATAAAATGAAACAAGGGATATAGAATTTATGAACCACCATCTACAACATGTAGAAATACAAAATCTATTGAAACATGGTTTATGAAGAGACTGTTTCATCAGATGATTGTCCTTGTTTTCCATTCAATACACCCAGTACATTTTTTTTTATATTAGTGCTAGTGTAATACAACTTTGTGATTGATGATGTCGAAACGAGGTCATGATAGTGCAGATTGTCTCTTACCACTATTTCATCAAATATTGTTAAAACTAAGTAAAATCATATACTGGTGACTAAAATCATGTGGTAATAAGAATCTGACACTTTTGTCCTTTAAAACAAACATTAATAAAACTCATTCAGGAAAAATGATAGTAAGCTCACTATAGGCTTACTATTATTTTTATTTGACTTTGTTGAATAAATGTGTGTATTAAGCTCTTGCTCATTCAACCAACTTAACCAACTTGACAGTTATACCCCTTGTCCATTTGGTAAGTTTGTGGGCGTTCGTGGTCTAGTGGTTAAGACGTCGGACTCCGGATCGGAGGGTCCCGGGTTCGAACCCCGAAACTGACCACGTGATGTTAGTCCTTGAGCAAGACTATTTACTGCACATTGCTCCAGGTATTCAGTACCTGAGTACTGGTTCTACCCAGGAAGTGGACAGTCGAGAGGGATTAATATAAGTTAAAAGAACTTGTTTCCCAATCGACTATAAATAAATAGGTTTAATGGTAAGTTTGGATATGTTTGTTAATCCTATATATATACAGCTGAAACATGACACTGGGGAGTCATATGCATGGTCTGAACAAACTTTACAGGTACCCATACTTTACAATATAGAACATTTCAAGGTTTATTTCTTGTTCAATGAAATGAATAGAGATCTGGAAGAGTTTCACACCTTGGACCTGCCATGAGTATTGTTTGCCTTACCACTGCTCTTCAACGTTTACTGTAGTAAATAAACTTCCAACACAGGTCTGTGTTATTTAGTGGGTAGAACGTCAACATCGGTATATGTAAAGATGGCGCCAGGGTTAATTTAACCAAGGCAGCGTTGTACTTAAGTTGTGAAAATGCTTCCCTATATACAATCAAACAAATAAAAGAATAACTGCTCAACTGGTTTTCCCAGTGTTGTGATGAAATAAGTATGTATCATGTAGGGGTTCATGGCATGCTACCATAGTAACACAGGCAACACAATATATGTTTCAAGTGCTCATTATTATGAAAAATTGAAAAGGTTTGATCATGTGCCTTAGTGAGTTATATACATACACTTATGCTGTTTTATTATGGTCTGTATATAAGTTATTGTTTTGCTTGTGACGGACAAATGCATACAATGTGCACTTAACCTTGAAATTGTTCTGGTTTCAATTAGTTTCTAATGACTCAATTATCATGAAAACCATGGTAACCCTTTCATTTCTCCAAATCTAAATAAGATATTTTTTTAAGGACACAATGTTCTCATGAAGGTAATTAATAAAAGATGATCATTTAAATGCTGCTTTTTTGTGGTTAAAAAAAGTTACACTTTTTGTGAGCAAACAATCTAAATGATGAAACTGTTCAAACTGATTTACCGGCTGCAATAACTCAGGTACTAACTTCTTGGAGCAATACTTCTATAACAGGTCTTGCCCAAGGACTTACATCTTGTAGTTGGTCTGGAGTTTTAACCCAGGACTCTTATATCCAGAGTCCAACACCTTAACCTTAATATCACAAACATTCTTATAACCAATTCTAATCTCTTGCTGAAGTTTCTTTTCACACAAATATAATTACTGCACTGACATAATTACCAGGATCTAGGGTGAGTGTTACCAGTTTTATTGGCAGTTTTTATGTCCAATTGATGGATGATGTAGATTAAATCAAGAACAAGTTGTTTCTAGCCTGATACACTATCTTTGTGTTTCTGTGCTAGTTGTACTGTATTAGGAACATTGTGAAGATAAAAATTAAGCCCTTCTTTCCTGATACAAACTCCTTTACTCTGGACTAAAGTCAGGGAGAAGTACATACTTCCCCCACTGGTTATAGTTTCATTACGATGTGCTACTGGAACCACTACTGTTGCAGCAGTCATGCAACCATAGAGGAAAATGAGCTTGTATAAATTGAAGTCAGTGTTGGTATCAAAATATTCCAATTTCTTTTGGTTATGTTTTTAAAATACATTGCAACAGCCAGTTATAGTCATTCATCCAATGTTTAGCTGTTTGGTGGAGGAAGACCACAGAAATATGTCTTGGTAGAACTACAAGTGCATATCAGGTCAGTTGGAAGACCTTCCTACATTTTGTCCTCTGCTGAACCAGCTCTACCACTAAGCCATGGTCTCCCTTGTTTTAAAGTTATCAGATTGACTCTCATTTGACTAAGATTTAGTCCTTTCTTGCCCACAGTGGAAGAGGTAACTGTGTTCTGAAAGGCAGTTAGTCTTCGGCATGGTGATCTGGAGAAGTATCACTACAAATACGTGTTATCATGGTATAAATATATTATTGTTTCAGATACAATTTATTATATATATTTCCCTTATTCGTAATTTTATCTGTATTAAATTATTAATTATTGTATATGCATGTAAGGTTACATAAATAATGGAATTACAATTAAAACTGTAAAAAGTTACAATGAAAACATTTGGTCAACACCTACCTGACTCATTTATAGATTGAAACTATGATGCAGGCATTAAAGAGAAAGTGGTTACACATGTGAAGGGGGGCAACCGTAGTCTAGTGACAGAGATGCTGACGTGCAACTCATTTCACTCCATGGCTGATCACTACTTCGGTTGTAGACTTGGTTGGGGAAAAACTTTCATGTTGGGAGGTTTTCCATATGACCAGTGGTGTGGCAGTGGTTCTACTTAGACATTTGTCTGGGGTCTTCCTAGTTTAGCAGCCTAGTGTATCTTTGAACTAAAGACACAAAAATATAGTTCCTGTGCATACGCTATGTTAGTTATAAACAGTGCACTGATTAGCTCATTGTTGCTTTATCTTAGTAATTATCCTAAATAAATAAGAAATGTGGGTCAAGTGGTTCTATATGTTATACATAGACTAAATCCTGACCTTGTTGTTGGCATAATTTGATTGTTTAAAAAACTTGTTGATGGAACTTTGATTTGAACCAGTCTTCTAATACATTGAACTGCTTCGGTTTGTGCTTCTCCACATTCAAATGCATGAATAAATCTCCACAGTTTTATTTGTCTTAAATTACCTTTATATCTCCTGACTCTGCTTTCATTCATTCAACAATAAAACATTTTAATTGTTTTATTTGAAACTGAAGTTGGTAATTCTGCAGTCAGTACCTTGAAATCAATACATCATTCCAGATTTGTGTTGCTTAATTATTTAATGTTAAAAGCCATTTCACTTGAATATACATGTTTCCACAAAAAATACGATATTTATGACCTATTATATTGATTGAGACAAAGTGTATCCAATCCATTCATTTGTAAAGTTTAGGGAGTCTGTGTCAAGTTTGAAATGCCCCGATTCAAACCCAGGTCTCAACATTCCATGATAAAGAAGGTATATGGTATAATCCCCATGCTTATTGTAACTGCAACTGGTACCTGGTGTCATAATAATAAGACTGGGTTTGGTATTTTCGACAGGTATTCAAGACATGCAATTACAGTGAGGGCAGCACCATATACCCTTTCTGGAAACACCATCTCTAGATAAAACAGTTGTTGGTGGGACACGTTAACCTTCCAAATAATAAGTGTATCCAGCTGAACCTGTTGGTACATTATGCCTCAGTGTCAGGCAGGATTATCTGATGCCCAGGCATCGGCCAGCATGTACAGATCAAAACAACATCGTCTGACAACCAATTTCAAAAGAGATCTGGCTTGTCCTAACAAGGGAGGACTTAACCAATTTCTTGACTCTTTAAATCAGTGGCTGTTATGCATCATTTGCAGCATGTCCTGTCAGTGCTTGTTGTGAGAATCCTAAATCCACAAAAAATGCATAAAGATTTCAAGGCATGTGGTATTTTTACATTAGAATATGGATGCTACAAGATATACAAATAGGCTTATGAAGATGTTTTTACTATTTTAGTCTGTTAAAGCATTCTCATTTGAGCTTGCCTTAGCAATACACAGCTAAATTGGAGTAAAAAAATTCAACCAGATGCCAAACATCAAAACTGATTTTAACTTGGAATAAGAATGGATTTGGTGCCAGTCATAATGATTTAAAAGCTAAAGTATGTTATTTGGTGAACAGAGATAATATTTTAAACAGTTATTTATTGGGCTTTTAAAAGATATTATAACTTTTGAACAACCATATCATAGTCACATAAGAAGGAAAACTACGATAGCATGGCATGGTTCAGGATAATTTAATATTGATTTGTTTAACTTTACAGCAATTTATGGACAGAGATAAGACCATTATGAAACATTTCATATCCTTAATGTGTATATGGCATCAAAGGCTTAGAAGAATATCTGGGTTAAGTTTTTGCCATAAAAGATTTTCTAACTTTTATGATTGGAAATTGTACTATAAAATAATTTTTGCTTTAGTTTTATTATTGCCTTTATGCATTATTGTTTTTGACAAAAGCATTTTGTCTTGTTATGTTATTGCTGCTTTCCTTTTCAAGATGTGATTTGGCTTTGATAGTGACATCAATGTAATGTCTAATGTTTCAAGGCTGTTTGGAAGTACAAATGCATTTATTTTATTATTTTTTTATACTTTATTTCAGGAATGCAGTCGAAGATTTCCCTACAGAATGGGATTTGGTAAGTGTTTAAGCCTTTGGCTATCTGTAGCATGGCTGCCTGACCTAAATTGTGACTTGCTTATAAGTGATAATACAAGCACTGCGTGGATGTATATCAATTCCAGGGGCGTGCCTGGGCTTATGCACTTACGCACATGTGTACAGTTGCTTCCAAAAATGGAAAAAAATCCATGACAAAGGCTGTCTTATTACTGTCTGCCAAGACTGTTGCATTAAGTTGACATACTGGTATACTTTAGACTGAAAAACTTTGGCTTTTAGTAATTGTATCTAGCTTGATTTAACTATGTTAGATTGTAACAAGTATATTTTGTAAATTGTAGTAAACTTAACATGTTAAATATAATTAACATTGACAGGCTTTTTGTTAGTTTGTAAGTTTCTATAGCATATATATTGTATGTTACTACCCAGTAATGTTTTAGGGTGTATTGTGTTCTAAAAATAGCTAGAAAGTGTTGTTTTTTTAAATACCGGTAACTTATGATGATGACAAGTTTACCAGATATTTACCAAATTATTTTTTATTTAACTCTTCAACATTTTTTTATATTTGACAAAGGAGTATCTATGGTATACAAGAGTAAATAAGTCATATTTAAATTGTGTCCGATATTAAAAGATTAAATGACATTAATAAAACTTAAAAATCTGTTTTCTTAATAATCAGTGGGGAAAAAAATAACTTCTCAATAACAATTTCTTTGTTAGAAGAGTCAGTTCTACCATCTCTGGATTACCAAATGATAGTCAATGAGACAACAAACCTGACAAACATATAGAATAACTGATTTTTGTCCCTATTTTACAGCTGTATGTGGGCGTTTTTCCAATACAACAAAATGATAAAAACACATTCCTAAAATATGGTGTGTTTTTCCATTAAATGATAAAAATTACCAAATGAAAGCCAGACATTAGACAGTAGATCCATAATAGATCTAGCCTGGGGATACAGAAGGGTTTCAGTAGATCCATAATAGATCCAGTCTGGGATACGGAAGGGGATAAGTAGATCCATAATAGATCCAGCCTGGGGATACAGTAGGGTTTCAGTAGATCCATAACAGATCCAGCCTGGGGATACAGAAGAGGATAAGTAGATCCATAATAGATCCAGCCTGGGGATACAGAAGGGGATAAGTAGATCCATTACAGATTCAGCCTGAGGATACAGAAGGGGATAAGTAGATCCATAATAGATCCAGCCTGGGGATACAGAAGGGTTTCAGTAGATCCATAATAGATTCAGCCTGGGGATACAGAAGGGGATAGGTAGATCCATAATAGATCCAGCCTGGGGATACAGAAGGGTTTCAGTAGATCATTAATAGATTCAGCCTGAGGAAACGGAAGGGGATAAGTAGATCCATAATAGATCCAGCCTGGGGATACAGAAGGGGATAAGTAGATCCATAATAGATTCAGTCTTGGGATACAGAAGGGGATAAGTAGATCCATAATAGATCCAGCCTGGGGATACAGAAGGGTTTCAGTAGATCTATAATAGATCCAGCCTGGGAATACAGAAGGGTTTCAGTAGATCCATAATAGATCCAGCCTGGGGATACAGAAGGGAATTAGTAGATCCATAATAGATCCAGCCTGACAATACAGAAGAGGATAAGTAGATCCATATAAGATCCAGCCTGGGATATAGAAGGGGATAAGTAGATCCATAATAGATCCAGCCTGGGGATACAGAAGGGGATAAGTAGATCCATAATAGATCCAGCCTGGAGATACAGAAGGGGATAAGTAGATCCATAATAGATCCAGCCTGGGATACAGAAGGGTTTCAGTAGATCCATAATAGATCCAGCCTGGGGATACAGAAGGGTTTCAGTAGATCCATAATAGATCCAGCCTGGGGATACAGAAGGGGATAAGTAGATCCATAATAGAGCCAGCCTGGGATACAGAAGGCTTTCAGTAGATCCATAACAGATCCAGCCTGGGGATACAGAAGGGGATAGGTAGATCCATAACAGATCCAGCCTGGGATACAGAAGGGGATAAGTAGATCCATAATAGATCCAGCCTGGGGATACAGAAGGGTATTAGTAGATCCATAATAGATCCAGCCTGGGGATACAGAAGGGGATAAGTAGATCCTTAATAGATCCAGCCTGGGGATACAGAAGGGTTTCAGTAGATCCATAACAGATCCAGCCTGGGGATACAGAAGAGGATAAGTAGATCCATAATAGATCCAGCCTGGGGATACAGAAGGGTTTCAGTAGATCCATAATAGATCCAGCCTGGGGATACAGAAGGGTTTCAGTAGATCCATAATAGATCCAGCCTGGGGATACAGAAGGGTATTAGTAGATCCATAAAAGATTCAGCCCTGGGATACAGAAGGGGATAATAGAACCATAATAGATCCAGCATGGGGATACAGAAGGGAATTAGTAGATCCATAATAGATCCAGCCTGATGATACAGAAGGGGATAAGTAGATCCATAATAGATCCAGCCTGGGGATACAGAAGGGGATAAGTAGATCCTTAATAGATCCAGCCTGGGGATAGAGAAGGGTTTCAGTAGATCCATAACAGATCCAGCCTGGGGATACAGAAGAGGATAAGTAGATCCATAATAGATCCAGCCTGGGGATACAGAAGGGGATAAGTAGATCCATAATAGATCCAGCCTGGGGATACAGAAGGGTTTCAGTAGATCCATAATAGATCCAGCCTGGGGATACAGAAGGATTTCAGTAGATCCATAATAGATCCAGCCTGGGGATACAGAAGGGTTTTAGTAGATCCATAATAGATCCAGCCTGGGGATACAGAAGGGTTTCAGTAGATCCATAATAGATACAGCCTGGGGATGCAGAAGGGTTTCAGTAGATCCATAATAGATCCAGCCTGGGGATACAGAAGGGGATAAGTAGATCCATAATAGATCCAGCCTGGGGATACAGAAGGGTTTCAGTAGATCCATAATAGATCCAGCCTGGGGATACAGAAGGATTTCAGTAGATCCATAATAGATCCAGCCTGGGGATACAGAAGAGGATAAGTAGATCCATAATAGATCCAGCCTGGGGATACAGAAGAGGATAAGTAGATCCATAATAGATCCAGCCTGGGGATACAGAAGGGGATAAGTAGATCCATAATAGATCCAGCCTGGGGATACAGAAGGATTTCAGTAGATCCATAATAGATTCAGCCTGGGGATACAGAAGGGTTTCAGTAGATCCATAATAGATCCAGCCTGGGGATACAGAAGGATTTCAGTAGATCCATAATAGATCCAGCCTGGGGATACAGAAGAGGATAAGTAGATCCATAATAGATCCAGCCTGGGGATACAGAAGAGGATAAGTAGATCCATAATAGATCCAGCCTGGGGATACAGAAGGGGATAAGTAGATCCATAATAGATCCAGCCTGGGGATACAGAAGGGTTTCAGTAGATCCATAATAGATCCAGCCTGGGGATACAGAAGGGGATAGGTAGATCCATAATAGATCCAGCCTGGGGATACAGAAGGGTTTCAGTAGATCATTAATAGATTCAGCCTGAGGAAACGGAAGGGGATAAGTAGATCCATAATAGATCCAGCCTGGGGATACAGAAGGGGATAAGTAGATCCATAATAGATTCAGTCTTGGGATACAGAAGGGGATAAGTAGATCCATAATAGATCCAGCCTGGGGATACAGAAGGGTTTCAGTAGATCTATAATAGATCCAGCCTGGGAATACAGAAGGGTTTCAGTAGATCCATAATAGATCCAGCCTGGGGATACAGAAGGGAATTAGTAGATCCATAATAGATCCAGCCTGACAATACAGAAGAGGATAAGTAGATCCATATAAGATCCAGCCTGGGATATAGAAGGGGATAAGTAGATCCATAATAGATCCAGCCTGGGGATACAGAAGGGGATAAGTAGATCCATAATAGATCCAGCCTGGAGATACAGAAGGGGATAAGTAGATCCATAATAGATCCAGCCTGGGATACAGAAGGGTTTCAGTAGATCCATAATAGATCCAGCCTGGGGATACAGAAGGGTTTCAGTAGATCCATAATAGATCTAGCCTGGGGATACAGAAGGGGATAAGTAGATCCATAATAGAGCCAGCCTGGGATACAGAAGGCTTTCAGTAGATCCATAACAGATCCAGCCTGGGGATACAGAAGGGGATAGGTAGATCCATAACAGATCCAGCCTGGGATACAGAAGGGGATAAGTAGATCCATAATAGATCCAGCCTGGGGATACAGAAGGGTATTAGTAGATCCATAATAGATCCAGCCTGGGGATACAGAAGGGGATAAGTAGATCCTTAATAGATCCAGCCTGGGGATACAGAAGGGTTTCAGTAGATCCATAACAGATCCAGCCTGGGGATACAGAAGAGGATAAGTAGATCCATAATAGATCCAGCCTGGGGATACAGAAGGGTTTCAGTAGATCCATAATAGATCCAGCCTGGGGATACAGAAGGGTTTCAGTAGATCCATAATAGATCCAGCCTGGGGATACAGAAGGGTATTAGTAGATCCATAAAAGATTCAGCCCTGGGATACAGAAGGGGATAATAGAACCATAATAGATCCAGCATGGGGATACAGAAGGGAATTAGTAGATCCATAATAGATCCAGCCTGATGATACAGAAGGGGATAAGTAGATCCATAATAGATCCAGCCTGGGGATACAGAAGGGGATAAGTAGATCCTTAATAGATCCAGCCTGGGGATACAGAAGGGTTTCAGTAGATCCATAACAGATCCAGCCTGGGGATACAGAAGAGGATAAGTAGATCCATAATAGATCCAGCCTGGGGATACAGAAGGGGATAAGTAGATCCATAATAGATCCAGCCTGGGGATACAGAAGGGTTTCAGTAGATCCATAATAGATCCAGCCTGGGGATACAGAAGGATTTCAGTAGATCCATAATAGATCCAGCCTGGGGATACAGAAGGGTTTTAGTAGATCCATAATAGATCCAGCCTGGGGATACAGAAGGGTTTCAGTAGATCCATAATAGATACAGCCTGGGGATGCAGAAGGGTTTCAGTAGATCCATAATAGATCCAGCCTGGGGATACAGAAGGGGATAAGTAGATCCATAATAGATCCAGCCTGGGGATACAGAAGGGTTTCAGTAGATCCATAATAGATCCAGCCTGGGGATACAGAAGGATTTCAGTAGATCCATAATAGATCCAGCCTGGGGATGCAGAAGAGGATAAGTAGATCCATAATAGATCCAGCCTGGGGATACAGAAGAGGATAAGTAGATCCATAATAGATCCAGCCTGGGGATACAGAAGGGGATAAGTAGATCCATAATAGATCCAGCCTGGGGATACAGAAGGATTTCAGTAGATCCATAATAGATTCAGCCTGGGGATACAGAAGGGTTTCAGTAGATCCATAATAGATCCAGCCTGGGGATACAGAAGGATTTCAGTAGATCCATAATAGATCCAGCCTGGGGATACAGAAGAGGATAAGTAGATCCATAATAGATCCAGCCTGGGGATACAGAAGAGGATAAGTAGATCCATAATAGATCCAGCCTGGGGATGCAGAATGGGATAAGTAGATCCATAATAGATCCAGCCTGGGGATACAGAAGGGTTTCAGTAGATCCATAATAGATCCAGCCTGGGGATACAGAAGGATTTCAGTAGATCCATAATAGATCCAGCCTGGGGATACAGAAGAGGATAAGTAGATCCATAATAGATCCAGCCTGGGGATACAGAAGAGGATAAGTAGATCCATAATAGATCCAGTCGGGGATACAGAAGGGGATAAGTAGATCCATAATAGATCCAGCCTGGGGATACAGAAGGATTTCAGTAGATCCATAATAGATTCAGCCTGGGGATACAGAAGGGTTTCAGTAGATCCATAATAGATCCAGCCTGGGGATACAGAAGGGTTTCAGTAGATCCATAATAGATCCAGCCTGGGGATACAGAAGGGGATAAGTAGATCCATAATAGATACAGCCTAGGGATACAGAAGGGTTTCAGTAGATCCATAATAGATCCAGCCTGGGGATACAGAAGGGTTTCAGTAGATCCATAATAGATCTAGCCTGGGGATACAGAAGGGGATAAGTAGATCCATAATAGATACAGCCTGGGGATACAGAAGGGTTTCAGTAGATCCATAATAGATCCAGCCTGGGCATACAGAAGGGGATAAGTAGATCCATAAAAGATTCAGCCTGGAGATACAGTAGGGTTTCAGTAGATCCATAATAGATCCAGCCTGGGAATACAGTAGGGTATTAGTAGATCCATAAAAGATCCAGCCTGGAAGACTGAAAGGGATTAGTAGATCCATAGTAGAGGAAGACAGAGACCGAGACAAGGATAGAGCCAACCTTAACCAGAATACCTACATATAAATGAGTACAACTTTAAAGCCGAGGTTATAAATTCAAGAAGAATAAAGACAAGTGTTTAAGTGATAGCAATAACAGCCATTTGTATTAATGCAACCATCATGTTTAAAAAGAAACTCTTTGTAAGTATTAAGTATATATCTATATTTCCAATGCTGGAACAGTGAACTTTGAACTATAAATGTATACAGCAATTTTAAACCATTTTTCTTTTTACTACACTTGAACAAACATTGCTAGTTTAATTTAAACTGGAATTTTCTTTAATAATAACTTTGATGAATGCATTTGTGTATTGATGTTTTACTTTCTTATATTACTAGATCCAACATTTACTTTGATTGACATATTAATAAAAACTGTTATAAAGCACAAAGCTGTATTAGTGCCATTTGCGTAACCCTTTTTTAAAATTAATTGTCATCGCTTCACTGGAAGCGATGAAAACAGAGTTCTGCCATTTGTAGAATGCTACACTCTGTGACATATGCCCTTAACTGTTTGGGAGAACATGTTTTACCTTTTCTTTAAAAAAGTGTTGGACAGTCCTCAAGTTTTCATCAACAGTAAAACAATGATAAGAACTGATAAAAAATCCATTGAAAAATTGGCCACACAATACTTAGTCATAAAGTGTTTACTGGAATTAAACAAGTTCACTTTCTTAGAAAGTGATAACAAGTTATCACAACAAGTTATCACAACAAGTATTAAGAAAATTTACTTTTGACTTAAATCTGACAGAATGTTTTATTTAGTAGTCAAAAGTAAGCTATAAGCTCAAGGGCCCAGAAGTCTTGAAAGGGTTCAAAGATATTTGTACTTAACTGAATTTGGTTTCCACATAGCTAGGAAAATGTTGTTTTTGTATTCCAGTATCATAGGACTTTTTAGTTATTAAATTAATTGACTGATAATTGCGGTGATGTTGTTATATGGTGTTGTTCCTTATATATATTTCAGTCTGAGATAAGGCTTAATTTTAGTCCTTTTTGTGTAGATTTTGAAAAAATATACTTACCTGTAATTCAAAGTCCTCTAACAAATTATAGCCAAGCACCGTCAAAGTACATTTATGTATTATTGAATGCCTCTTTTATTCCAGATTGATTGTCAGATGAATTACTGAATTACTGAATATAATGAAACAATTTAGCTCTTAACCTGCCCAAAACAAATTAATCAGGTCTGGGTAAATGTAGATACTGATCAAGAGGTTGGGAGCTGTTTGGACACAAACTGTTCTCTTTGCTGCCTGGTCTCTAGCATTGAGTCTCATTACTGTTTCATGCAAGTTGATTGTTAGAATTTTGCTTTGTTTATGAATTAGCGTGTTAAAGGACATTTGAGAATAGCATTCTCATCCCACAATATTTGTGTCAATATTGACAAATGCCTCGGAATATAGCGGTGTGAGATACAGATTAAGGAAATTGAAGCCCCAGGTTGCTCTGCCAGCCTAACAATTATAGAAGATTGGGTGTTGTTTAATTAATTGTTATTGATTTTACCTTCAGTAAACATTGCACTGGTAACATTTTACATTGACCAATTTGTTTAATGTTTACACCTGTAGAACTTTTTTTCTGGATCTGTCAGTATTAGATAAGGGTCATTGAACATTCAAAAGCAGAAATCCATTATTGAACAGAACAGAACAGAAGTTTATTCGTTCAACTTGAACATATAACAGTTCATCGTTGATTATAAACACAAAATGTAAACATGCACATAGCATGGCAATAAACTTAATAAATTACAATAAAAATACTTAACCATTGTTATAGAGTGATAGTGGTTGGTTATTTAAACGTTTTATTGACAATAAATGCCTTTTTACATTTCAAAGCAAGTTTGTACGACAGTTTAGTGCTTCCTGTTGTCATCAAGTCAGTATATTTCAACATACTAGGTCTTTTATGATAGAATCTTGGTGAATAAGTGTTACATAATTGAACATAAGCAGGACATATGACAATAAAATGGTATTCATCCTCTATTTCATTTTTTGTACTTACATTTTCTTTCATTTCTATGTATTTAGTTTGTACGTCGTCCAGTTTCTATGTTTAATTGATGTGACAAACGTCTCAGCCTTGTAATAATATTTCTCATCTTACAGCATTTTATCTTAATCAAGTATTGTGAAATCTCGAAGCATAGTTTGAAGTTTTATACAAGCATAATGAACTTTTGGTTTCTATATGAATGTGCCAGTTACCAACATTAACATCTAATAATCTATTCTTTAGCACCAGAATATGCACATTTACATTTGACTGATTCCAGATATAACCAAGCCTGAGAAAGACACGGTGTTTGTAATAATTGCTTCACTTTGAATGCCAAGTTTTTACATGTATCCTCTTCATTTGTTTTGAGAAGTTCATTTTTATTCTTTGCTGATTGCAGTTTTAAGAAATATTTTATAATCCTGGTATACCTGGTAATATATAAGGGATAGCGCCCTAATTCTCCATAAAAAGCAGAATTGCATGTTGACATTTTCACACCTAATACAATGTAGTCTTGTAAGAAATCTTCTATGGACTCTTTCTATATTTTCGGCAGGAAGGAAACCCCAACCTTCACACAAGTAATTTAATAAAGATGCAATGTATGTATCAAAAAGGTTTAAAGTTGTTATGATTGGCACTTCCATGTCTCTTATCTTAGAAAACAAACAACCTAATGCCCTCAACGCTTTACCAGAAAGGGTTTGCGTATTTTTTACAAATAATCCATTTTGGAAACACGAGGCCTAAATAAGTGAATGATTGAACAATTTCTAAAATTTCGTATCTTAATGAAATGGAACATTATTAACACCCCTTCCTCATTTCGTAAAAATCAATATCTTCTATTTATCAAAATTTACACATAATTTCCATTTTATACAATACTCATGAAAATTATCAAGTGCTTTCTATAGTCCGCTGCTCGAATCAGAGAATAACTGCAAATAATGTAAACACAAGTTGGTAAATTATTATTTTTTTCCTGTAAAAGGATTTTATGACATTTATAAACAGATTAAACAGTATCGGTGATAAAATTTCTCCCTGCAAAAATCCAATCTGATAGATATAGAATTCAGATAGGCTATTTAAAGGTTTTAATACGAAGCATCTCGGCATCATATAAAGAATGAATAATATTAAACAAGTTAATCCCGTCATAAAAAGCTTTAGCCAAAGACCATTTCTATAAATAGAATTGTAACATTGAAACAGGTCCACAATGCATACTTAAAGTTTATTTTTGTTATTGATGCATTTATCTATAAAATTCAAAATATAGCGTCAGAAGTACTATGGTTAGGTTTAAATCCAAATTGTGCATGACTAAGCAGGTAGTATTTCTCAGTCCATTGCTTAACCCGCTGATTAATGCACATTGTGAAAAGTTTACCAAAACAGATGACTAGAGTTATATGTCTATAGTTTCTTGGCTCACAAGGATTGCCTTTCTTATAGATGGGAACCACGACACCACTTGAGCACTGTTTCAGAAATGAATGCTTTTGTAGAATATAGTTGAATAGTATTGTCAACGGTTTTATAAGTATATCTTCATTTTTTTTTTAATATTCATTTCAAATGTTATCAAATGAACATGACTTCCCTGACGAAAGTGACTATATTGCTAAAGAGATTTCGTCTGGTGTGAAAGGATTGTCAGATTCCTCATATGTTAAATTTTCATTAAGGTCAGTCTGACAGAAAATGGATACTTCTTCATCCTCCAATACTTGTATTTCTGATTAGATATTCCTAAAATGTTCATAAAATTGTATCAGGTTAACATTTGTGTCCTTTTTCAATCAATTTATCATTTTGAAACTTTTTCCAGTATTCTTACAGTGATTTATTTTTTATTCCACTTAGTTTTGCTGCTTCTGTTAATCGAAATTTTCACTTTGCTTTACCACAATTATACTTAAAATCTTTTTTATTCTTCAAAAGACTGGTTCTATTTAAATCTGTCTTTTCGAGATTAAAGTCTTGTTGTATTTTCGTTTACTCATCAAACCAAGGCTTGTTCTCTTTATGTTCTTTAATTATCTTATGCCTGTTATTTGGCACTAAATAAATAACACTTTACCCATGTTCACTTAAAAGGTTGTCAAAACATTTACAATGTCATCAGATTATTTATCATTCAAAGCCATTGCATCGCATAATAACTAATTATTTTTCAAGTCTGACATTAACATATCTTTAAGCTGCTCATTCCATTTACAAAATGTTGTTTCGGTGTTTTTAACATTAACACAATCTGACATACATTTAAAACTAAAACATATTGGTGGGTGGTTTGAATGTGCCATAAAATCATGGATTTCGAAATTCTCAGTATGCTGAAAACATACTTTTTCGCATACAAGATAGTCCACGACACTTTCACTAATATATGTGTAGCATTTATATTTGCCTTTTGATTTATCTGATCTAATGTGGCCATTACAAACCTTCTTGCTTAGTGTTTTACACATGTCTGGTAATTGGACACCATAATGATTACTACGCTTATCATATGATGCCCTCGGTAATTATTAATTGTATGAATAATTTTGGCCAGAAAATGTAATTGGAGAAAAAGATCACCCTTTACAAACATTACATCATCATCAGCCATGTAACATGCTGTTACCATGTTCCTGTATTGCACTATGACTTGATGTCCTCCACCCATCTTGAGTGCTAGAGTTGGAGTGAATTCTTCACATTCAAAAAGATACATTTTGGCTTTGTATTTAAATTAATACACATTTTTATACCATTAGTATTTCACAACTTGTATTATTGAAATCCTTGTAATAAGAAACAGTTTATTTCAAGCTTTTTTATAGGTTACTTTAGTATTCAGAATTTATTTAAAAATCAGAATACAGTTATTTTTAAATTGTCAGAAATGCAGAAGAACATGAGATCCTTAATAGCCAAATGTAAACACATTAAAACAAACAATGTAACTTAGTCTTCTTATCAGTTTTTTTTCTGTCATGTAGATAACCATCCCACAGTTTGTTTAGAAATGGTATTTAAGTTGTTGGATTTCTGTTTTTGTTCCCTCAAAGAATGGTATACATCAGTCACCCTGTCTCTCTTTCCATGTCTGCCTATCTGCCCCATCCATCTCTTGGTCATAACTTCACCATGCTACAGACATACATTTGAAGCTGAGGCAAGCACAACAGTTACAGGCACTACCATTAAGGCCAATGTTATGTTTAAGATAATTTCTTAAAAATTGTTTTTTAGTGTATCTGCCATTTTTTTGCAGGCATTTAATCATATAATCATATTTGTATACACTTGAATGTGTGTCCCACATACCATTTGCCAATGCAGCCCTAAAGGTCAAGGTCATATGTGAGGTCATTGCATCGCAGATATATGTCAGTTGCACCCTTACCATGATGCTTTGTTCATTACTTAACCTAAATCTTATTCACCTTAATAAATTGACAAGGAATTCAAGTTATAACTTGAGGCATATCATTCAATGAGAGATGGTTGATCAGTATCTACACCAGTCTTCCAGAACCTGGTCATTTCATGATCAGCAATGTTTGAGTGAAATAAAAATTGCACAAGTCTATGGATATTTTTGTGCAGTGGGGGGGGGATATAATTGAATTAGGTTGACTGAATGCTGAATGTCTCTCCATCTGTCTGTCTGTCAATCTCTCTGTCCATCTGTAAACACAATTTTGACAGGGCTTCTTCTATAACAGTTTTAGTTAAAGCTCCACAATTAAGTACCAAGGCAGTTATTGCCCCTTTTATTGCTATTTCAGACATTGACATGAGAGAGAATTTACAAATTTGATGAGGATGTGGGGTATTTGTTAGCCCATGTTCTTCAGCTCTTGTTATCAAAAAGGTGTTTCTACATCTGATGTTTCTGAAATGTATATCTTATATCAAATTTCTTCACATAAGAAATTTCTCAAACACTTGTTTTCCATTGCTGATATATGTGTACAATAAACTTAGAGGTCTCCATGGAATGACAATGGAATGATAAATTAGCGAGTATTTGTGTGTTCCTGGTCAAATAAAACATGCTGTCCTTAGAGAAATATGTGAGAAGTTGCTGAATGTCAACACAGGTACCATTAATTATAAAAGTGTCAGTTTTTTTATGACAGTGTCACATGTATTTCTTATGCAATGAATGCCATCAGCAGGATGCATTCAATGTATAATGTATGAATATCATTAATCTCTTAACATGAATCGCAGTAAGATACCATGTTGTAGCTTCATTTGTATGCCAAATGACATCAGGATTGTTTACTTTTTAAGGTTTTAAATTCATTCTTCAACACTTCATTATTAAGTTGTAGGGAGCGCCTCTGGCCTAGTGGATATAGACCAATTTGTTACTCCTCTTATTCCATGGTCCAAGGGCTGGTCTTCCAGCTGACCTGTTATGTGCCAGTGGATCTACCCAGACATTTTTCTGGGGTCTGCATGCACCAATAACAGTTAGACATCACTATAATGAATGGGTTTGTGTTGCTGTGATCTCAAAAACAAACAAACCAATTAAAGAAACATACATCAAAACTTGACTCTTCAGATAGTTATAAATCAGTTGACTAATTGTCAAGGGTTTCATTCTGAAGGTAAATGATTCACAAATAAATCTTAAACACATAAGTGCTAAAGCAGCAGTATGCAGGATATGTTATTTTGTTAGTTTACCATTTGCTTAAAGTAGTTCTAAACTTCTAGTCAAAAATAAATATCATACAGCAGATTGGTAAACAGACCAGGATAGGAGTTGCACATGCGTTAACTCCATAATTTATTCATATGCCATTTTACACCTTTGCAAAGCACACACATTTATCACTATTGGTAGATTCTGTACTATTAAAAGCTTATTTTTAGACTGGGTAAGCCTAGGATCTGTAATTACATGCTGAAAAACCTGTTTTAAAAATACTGTTTTATAGAAAATCTATAAAATTAGGTGAATTTTCATAACCATATACCTGCTCTCTGAATGAAGGGTTTAAATAAGGTTGTAACTTCAGACATCGTTGGCTGAGCTTGTTAGGCTTAAATTATACTCTTAGCTGTCTGATCAGGACCTGGGCTTTTTATGGTTATGTTTGCTAGTTGTAATCTGGAAAAAAAACACACAACTAAAATGAAATATGGGTTATTATCCATTTATTAGCTGGAAACATCATTAGGAGTATGTTATGTTTATGTAGAGAGTGGTGTTTCCAGGTTGTAAAGGGTCAATGACTGAAGCAGGGTACTGAGTTTGATGCATTTCAAGCTCTTCTGGCATCTGATGAAGTGTTCTCCCTGGTACAGGCAACTCATGGTTTAAATCATTGTATTTCATCTGGCTTATATTGTCCCATGTTGGTCAGTGACTGGTCAGTCAGTTGTCTAGATAATGTTACTGGGTGTGGTATAATGTCAGGTGTCTAGAAAATGTTACTGGGTGTGGTATAATGTCAGGTGTCTAGATAATGTTACTGGATGTGGTATAATGTCAGGTGTCTAGATAATGTTACTGGGTGTGGTATAATGTCAGGTGTCAAAAACATGCTTGTATAGTGAAGACAATACTGTACCTGCTGAAACTGAATTAAAGTCAGTTCCAGCCAATGGCAGTTCACTGAAATATTTTTGGCGGGATATAAACATAACATATAATTGAAACTCTCATCCTTCCTTATAAAGACCAACAGTATTGGTATTGATAGAGTGTTGGGAAATAATTTACAATCAAATCTAGACTTTGCAGACGGTCTGAGATTATTATAAATCAGTCTACCAATTGTAAATGGTCCACAATAACGTACTATACACACAAGTGCTTATATAACAGCAAACAGGATCTGTTATTATATACCATCTGTATGCTCGTGTTTTCCCAGACACTGGGAGACTGAAATTCTTCAACGTCTGATTACCAGTATCCAACTACTTCTGGTTAAGCTATTTTGTCAACTCTATAGACATGTTTTTAGCTTCTGTGAAGAATTACATGTAAGTTATTATACCATCTCTGTAGATTTGACTTCTATTTCTGGTCAAGTATAAAGTTATTATACCATCTCTGTAGGTTGGTCCTCTACTTCTGGTCAAGTATAAAGTTGTTATACCATCTCTGTATATAACTTTGTATAAATATATATATATATATATATATATATATATATATATATATATATATATATATATATATATATATATATATATATATATATATTGTATACTGTATATAATTTTATGAAAGATATTGGCATAGTAAGCCCTGATGCATCCAAAAGTAGAAGTAGTGACATAGGCTTTATCTTACTTTATGAAAGTCTTATAATGTGTTTTTACCCTAAATTTCCTGTTTTTGGGACATATATTTTCCCCCGATTTCAATGAAAGAAGAAACTGTCTAGAATTCCTCAAAAAACATCATGTTACAAAAATTGGACTGATGTGGCCAGTATAACCATTACTTGTGTTGCTGCTGTGTATAAACAACAATATAAGAACTACCTTTGTTTAATTAGTGAGGCATCTTTGTAAGTTTGCCAGAAAACCTATCTAAGTTTATATTTTGTTTTTGGATTAAATGTGCATGGTAGTTAAGATCCAGCTGTTTTGTTGCAGGAAGACCCCAGACAAATGTTTGGGTAGAACACCGGCACATCACAAGTCAGCTGGAAGACCTTTTGAGATTCTTTGCCCCAACTTTGACTCAAACCCACATGGTGCTAAGCTAAGCAGTCAGAGGAGTTACAAGTCAGCGTCTATCACAATGCCAAAGGCATCTAAGTTAATGTGAAGACACATGGGTTAATGCAGTATATATGTAGTATACTTTAGATCTTCTGGGGAAACAATCATCATTGTTTTACAATTGGTTCAGTGTAATTACCTGGAATGCTAGTTAAACTATGTTAGGATGAAGAATGAAGGCTGTAAGACATTTTATGATGGTTGACAAGGTTTAATTCCAATACAGCAGCAGCATAAAAGATGTTGCTGAGGATGAAAATAAAATAAATGAGTTTGAAGAGATGTCTTTTTCTAGGACATTTTCTGACTCAGTTCTCAGTTAAGTTCTTGGGGAGTTAACTGACATTTTCTTGTTGAATTGAAAAAAATGGGTCTCTAGTTTTCTAAGAAGCAGTCTTGTAGTCTTTTAAATTTCACTAAGATTCAGTTCTCTATGTAACAAATGTAAAAATATTACAAATATAGCATGGACATTTTAAACCATTAATCATAATAGAAATTTTTATGTTGATATTGTCATTTTTCTCTATTTTCAGATGACAGAACTGTTGTGAAGCCACAGAAAAATCTCCTATCAAATCCTAAGTAAGTTATCATTGTATGCACATTCTACTTTTTTTTTTTTGATGACTTCCGGCAGTGTCGGTCCTGAACATTTCATAGGAATCTTCTAAAATGTTACTGTATATCAATCTTACTAACAGCAGTATGGTGGTGTGTGAGTGGGAAATTTTTAAGGCCCTTAAAAAGTAATCCTTTATGTGTTCTTTTTATTGTACCCACTGCACACCTCCAGCTTTGCTACAACAAAAAATATACACAAAAACAACAACAAAACAGAACAAAACAGCACATAATATGGCATGAAAATTTATAGTATAATTAAAAAAAAATATCTTAGATTCTTCATATGTTTGACCTTTGACTGTTGTTACAGTTGCCCAGATGCTGTAAGTAGAAGTTATTCTATTAGCTGTGGTATTTATTCCCGTCTTTGGAAATGTATTCACAATTTAAGACAATGAAAACCAATGTAGATAAACTGCCATACATGTTGTTTTGCATGAGAACCATATTTTATCAAACTTTACATCTCTGCTTCCAATATTTGGTGACATCAGTAGAAGGTTATAAGAGTAGAGAACCAAGGCTGGTTGACCCTCCTTGTGGTCAATATCGCCATATGCTTGTTATATCACACATTACACATTTCACTAGAAACAGTGCTCTAAATAGTGGTTCATGTAAATTGGAAGTTTATGTAGAGTTGCATTCTATTATCACATTTGCGGATACCAATAGTTTGAACAGGCTGGACATACTTATATAAACATTTAAGGATGTTGTACTGATCTGGGGTTTGACTGCATGTTTTTGCCTGCGTTTCATATCCTTTTATGGAAGTATGTTGAACTGTATTTTGTCACACTTGAGACTGGAATTGACTTAAATTGTTACGGTCGGCTCCTGTATGTAGCAGAAGCACTATATTTACAGCTAATGCAGTACAGAAATCAATATAACCCTTTGACTAAAGATGCATTAATCTAATTGCTTTATTGCTTCTTTTATTTTTATTAAATTTTAATTAATTGCCATCAGCAAGAAAATTGCCAATGCAATTAAATTGTGTTACTTGACATTATTTTAATTATTGAGTTTAAAATGGCCCACAGCAACAAACAATTAAACCTCTCCAATGGAACAGTTGTTGAAGTTGTAGACAAAACTGTTTAAGTGACAGGTAATGAATTAAATATTACATTTTTTTTAATAATAACAGTTTGAAATTGTGAAAGAAATACTAATAGATATACTGATTTTTGCCTACAGCTGATAAATTCAGGAATCCTTGTATAAGCAGTATAATATTTTTCCTTGTGAGGTCAATGTGTTTGATATGAATAGTAGAAACACATTAATCTTCGTTCACAGCAACTTTCTGTGTTTATATTAAGGTATAAACTGGAAACTTTGCAACATTGCGTAAAATTGATGGATTCAGAAAGGTCTGCTGTTATCCATAAAAAAGCCATTATGATGTCCGTGAAGGACATTCCCACCAAACATCGCTTACTATATTAGTATACGTCTTAATTGTTTTCACTTCTTTATCAATTAAATACCATGTCCTGGATTTGCTGCACAAGATTGTCAATTTGAGGGGGAAAAAATCATCAAATCTTTTCTTATAATTACATTTTTCAAAAGTTGTCATGTCAAAATGTCCTGCTTATGATGTCATTATGTAAGTTTTTAGCTCCTCTGAGCACAATGTGCTCAAGGTGAGCTTTTTCGATACCCATACACATGTGTCATCAACAATGTCCTTGTACTACAGGCTACAGTTTTTATCCAATCTTCACCAAACTTGGTCAGAATGTTTGTCTTCGAGAAATCTTGGATGAGTTTGTAACTGGGTCACATGGGGTCATACACTAGGTCACTATGTCAAATTTTAGGAAAACCCTGTGAACATGCTAGAGGTCCCATATATGGTCTAATCTTAAATAAACTTGGCCAGAATGTTTGCCTGCATGAAATTTTGAATGTGTTTGTTACTGGGTTATGTGGGGTCAAAAGGTAGGTCACTTGGTCAAGTTTTAGAAAAACTTTTTGAACATGCTAGAGGATATATTTATGGTCCAATCTTCACTAAACTTGGCCAAAACATTTGCCTGCATGATATCTTGGATGAGTTTGTAACTGGGTCACATAGGGTCAAAAAGTAGGTCAATCTTAGAAAAACCTTCTGAACATGCTTAAGGCCACATTTATGGCCCAATTTTTACCAGACCTTGTCAGAATGTTTGTCTGGAACAAATCTTGGATGAGATTGTTACTGGGTCATACACTAGAGGCCACATTTATGGCCCAATCTTCACCAAAGATTTCTTCAGAAAATAACTCTTCATTACATGATGCTAGATATGAGCCTACTAAAAGTCAGTTGTTTGAGGTGAGCATTTAGCTTTTAGCATTAACAATTTTCATGGACATTTTTTGGTAATTTCTGTACAGATATGACAACTTCTGGCTGTGTCAGGTAAAAATAACAACATTGTCCAAAGGAAATATGTGTTGACAAAGTGATTGGAACAAATAGTTCTTATGAAAACTTAAAGGTTTATAGTAACAGTATATAGACACTTTAAGCCATATTTATCTGGCCTAGGCAAATAGTGTAGATCCAGATAAGCCAGATGCCAAAGATTTGCAGTTGAACAGTTTTTAATTTAAGAAGCTTTCTTAAGCCTGACAGTTGTGCATACATGATACAGTACTGCAACAGTTTGGGCCTCTATTTGGGAAATATCCTCTGTCAGGCAGTATTGGCAGAAACTAATTACCGCACAGAGAAATGGGACAGACTCTATCCACTGGACTGATTACCTGTCCCAGGAAACAAATAATGACAGACATAAATCACCTGTCAGGGTGGTTCTATGAATATTCATGAAGTGATTATTTTAATTCAGAGTAAAAGGAAACTTGTTAACAAATTGTAAAAAATTCTTGTGGCTTTGCAAGTGGGACAAATAAATTTGTTGTTGTTATATATTTAGTTACTTTGTGAGACTGTTTTGTCGAAAAGTTTAAATTGTATTTACTTAATAGTAATCATGCAATATTTAATTATAGCTTTTTCAAGTCTTGCTTGTGAGCGCAGTTTTTATCCAATCTTCATCAAACTTGGTCAGAATGTTTGTCTGCATGAAATCTTGAATGAGTTCATTTCTTGGGTCACCTGGGGTCAAAAAGTAGGTCACTAGGTCAAATCTTAGGAAAAACTTGTGAACACACTAAAGACCACATTTATAGTCCAATCTTCACAAAACTTGTGCAGAATGTTTGTCTGCATGAAATCTTTGCTGAGTTTATTATTGGGTCATGTGGGGTCAAAAAGTAGGTCACTAGGTCAAATTTCAGCAAAAGCTTGTGAATACACTAGAGACCCATTTATGGCCCAATCTTCACCAAACTTGATCAATATATTTGCTTTCTTGAATCTTGGATATGTTCATATATAACTTGGTCATGTGGGGTCAATAAATTGGACACTTGGTCCAATATTATTGAAGAATTTTTGACTCTTTCTTGACTGTAAAATCGTTGTGTATATTAAAACAAACAACAATCGGCAATTGACATAGCATAATTCTGTTAAAAACTTTTTGAAAAGATGTGTGTTTGTTTGGTTTTACATCTTTTTAAATGGACAGAGATGTATGGAGCAGACATTTTCACGAGCTCACCCAAACTCATTATTAAGATTATTTATCTTAAATGAAAGCCTATGTGTCAGAACTGTATTCCTCTTGTTGATACTGCTTCAAGGAGCTGTACACCAGCTTACTGTCAGCCTTCTTGGTTTAGGGTAACTGACATTGATTCAAGGGCATTGACAAATTTACATCTGTACCCATATTTAATGGTCATTCTGACAGAAGAATAGATTTTTCCATGACTTTTTAAGATGAGGATTTTTTTTCCTTTTCAGCAACACAGGAAATATAAAATGTGTTGTTACCTTGCTGGGAGATACATTATGTGATGCAGTAAGTATTCTTAAGTATATTGACATTTACCTTGAGAATATTATGCAAATAATTGTGGCAGGTGTATCAAACTCCACTCATGCTAAAATTAATTGATTTTTGCAGTCATTTTCCTAAAAATCAGATGTGGTAATGTTGTTTTATCAGATGTTAAGATTCAGATATTTTTTCTTGTTTGTTGATTGGTAAGATGTTAAGTAAAAATACTTAAACCCTCATCTCATTCAGAATTTTTCTTAAAATAGAAAATTATTTTACTTAACTTAGGTGCATAGCTTGGAGCTTTGTTGGTTCCAGCAGTTCTTATTTTATCATGTTAATGTGGGTTACAGACAGTAAAAACTGACCAGTTAATGTTAGATTGCTTTTGTTTTTTTAGTTCTTAGCCAGCTGTTTGATCAAGTACAATCAAATGGTGTAAATTCAAATCAAACATTACCAGTTTTGAGCTGTTGGTTTGAAATTTAAACTAAGTGTACAGTTCTATATCAAGTAACCTGTGCAGTTGATGTGACCTTTCTGATCATGCTCCACATTATTTGATGCTGGGTATTAGCACTAGGGCTTGATCGACTCAGAATAACTATGCGTTATTTAAGATGTAGTAGTTTCAGGGCTGATGCAGAATAAAAAGGTTAATTTGTAAATATTTTAGGATGTAAGCTTACGACACAAGACAGGGAAAGACACGATCTTCAAGACAAAAATATCTTCAGACCATCAGTGGCCTCTTACACAGGTACAATTTATCATAAACTTGAATATTAATTAATTCACAAGCAATAAATAAATTAAAGGAAATATTATAAATTTCAACAGGTATTATACAGGTACATATGTCATTATTTTTAATATTATATAGTCAATTGATCAATCAATCTATTAGAATATTATCAATGGTCATTTACTCAGCTTTCAAAAACTTGCATAGTCAATCAGCAGCCACTTATGCATGTATTCTTAAAGATTACTCAATCAATAAAGCAAACTTTTTTTTTCGAAAAAGATATTGTTAGAATTTTCACCAAGCTTTATGATTGTGTTGCAGTTACAAATTAAGACTGATATAAGACTGATACTGATGATGAGATTATGCTTATTTAATGTTCCTCTTGACTTTTACAGATTCAGGATGCAGCAAATCACCTTGCCAAAACTCTGTCCATCTTCAGTCAGTACGACCCAGAACATGTGTACACATCAGCAAAGGAAGTCTTCCTGGTATGCAGAATGAGGGGCATGCGTGGCATAGTGGTAGAGTTGCCGATTTGTAACTGCTGACTGCTTAGTTTCCCAGAGTGTGTGTTCGACTCTCGTTTGCGGCAAAGGACTTAATGTGGGAATGTCTTCCAGCTGAATTGCGGTGCGCCAGTGGTTCTACCCAGACAAATGTCTGGGGTCTTCCTCCACCAAATAGCTGGACGTTGCAATAATGATCATAATTGGTAGCTGAGATTAATCTCAAAAACAAAACAAAATGAGGGGTCATCAAGAAGGGTCTTATTATTCTCTTTAAAGATGGGGTTTTGAGAGTTGGGGGCATAAATTCGCTCCTTTTTCCATTTATCCCTCCATCTATGTGTCAGTCTGTCTATCATTTATTTATCCTCAGCATATTTCAAAAACCCCATCTTGATTTCAAACTTTGAGACTGGATTAATCTTCATGTTTAGAAGTAAAGTGCACAAGAGCCATAACTTTACTTTTGTTAGTTTTTTTAGTTATCTTGCTTGGTTTATTTCTCTTGTATGAAAAATAGCATGAAAACTTCTTGAGTGACTCACACCAATATATACTTGGTATATAAGTACTTAATGGTCAATAGAAGTCTAGTGGCACAAGAACCATAGTTAATTTTGGATTATCTCCCCTAGTTTTTTTGTTTTTTTTATGCATTACAAGAGCACAGAACAACCTTAACTCAGTTTTCACTTGCTTATATTCTTGTGTCAAACATCACTCTTGGACCATTGTCTGGCTCTACTGATTTCTTGTCTACCTGCACAGTGCTTGGATCATTCGACATTCACTAATCAATAAAGTGTTATTTGACATCATGTCTATCATTTCTTGTGAATATTACCATAAAGTCCATGAAACAACCATAACCCAAGATTACATACATAATCTGCATTTGAATGTTTCAATTTCTTTGCTGCAGAGGTCATTTCTGACCAATAACCTGACTAATCTTATGAGTTTTTTCTTTCATATAAATCACCTGGCAGTTAAAGTCATAAAGGTAAAACGGTCTGATGAGTGATATAAATTATAAAAGTAATAAACTGTGCAACATTATGTTAAATGAATGTTTACATAAAGGTCTGACATTTTCTTTGAAATGGCCGTTATGATAAGTCATCACCAAAGAGCAATAAGTTTAAGTACAAAGATGATTTGTTGTCAATATCTTATAACAAAAATCACATATCTACAATTTGCTACAAAAGATACTTGTCAGTTTTGATAAAAATTCCATCAAAACTTTTTTGATTATCATGTTTTGCAAAAGTTGTTCCAAAGCATTTTTTTCTTAAAATAACCTGCTAATGATGTCATTATGTCAGTTTTTTATGCTTTTGGTTTCTGCAATTTCACTAGACATTTCTTGTAATTTCTGTTCTGGTATGAGATGTTCAAGATCTATAAACATATAATTAATCTCTCTTGACTGCCTCCCTCCTGGGTGAACCAGCAATATGGTAATAAAACAAGGAGCAATGGGTATTCCTCATAAATTGTTTAGCTAATGGATTAACATCTCATAGTTGGTCCCAGGTGGTAGTTTAGCATTTGAACCACTTTTCTATGGATGCTATGGTCTAGTTAAATATTTTTTCTCAACAAGTGCTCACTGTAACTTTCTCCCCTTTCTGTTGACATGTCAGCTCCTGGAGGAAGTGATGCGAGTGTTGACCCAGGGTCGGACATGTCTTGCCTTCCCAAAGCGGAAAAATTTGGAAGATCTCATCAGAAACCCATATATGGTAAGTTCAAGATCAATAAGATGGTATAATATACGGGCCCTGTGTTTCATTCAACATCCTCCGCTGAGCAAATCCTTAAGATAGAAAATCCTCCCTAGTTGAGAAATGTAAAAGTATTTGCTGTACTTAACACATTCAACTTCAATTTGAAGGGCCTCAACTAAGTAACAACTACACAGTTGTCAAACCTACAAACATTCATACAAATACACAACTTTGAGGAAACAGTTCTCAAACCTACAAACATTCATACAAATACACAACTTTGAAGAAACACTTGTCAAACCTACAAACATTCATACAAATACACACCCTTGAGGAAACACTTGTCAGACCTACAAACATTCATACAAATACACAACTTTGAGGAAACAGTTGTCAAACCTACAAACATTCATACAAATACACAACCTTGAGGACACAGTTGTCAAACCTACAATCATTCACACAAATACACAACTTTGAGGAAACACTTGTCAAACCTACAAACATTCATACAAATACACAACCTTGAGGAAACAGTTGTCAAACCTACAAACATTCATACAAATACACAACCTTAAGGACGCAGTTGTCAAATCTACAAACATTCATACAAATACACAACCTTGAGGACACAGTTGCAAACCTACAAAAATTCATACAAGTACACAACCTTAAGGACGCAGTTGTCAAATCTACAAACATTCATACAAATACACAACCTTGATGAAACAGTTGTCAAACCTACAAACATTCATACAAATACACAACTTTGAGGAAACAGTTGCCAACCTACAAACATTCATACAAATACACAACTTTGAGGACGCAGTTGCCAACCTACAAACATTCATACAAATACACAACCTTGAGGACACAGTTGCAAACCTACAAAAATTCATACAAATACACAACCTTGAGGACACAGTTGCCAACCTACAAACATTCATACAAATACACAACTTTGAGGATGCAGTTGCCAACCTACAAACATTCATACAAATACACAACCTTGAGGACACAGTTGCAAACCTACAAAAATTCATACAAATACACAACTTTGAGGAAACAATTGTCAATCCTACAAACATTCATACAAATACACAACTTTGAGGAAACAGTTGCCAACCTACAAACATTCATACAAATACACAACTTTGAGGACACAGTTGCAAACCTACAAACATTCATACAAATACACAACCTTGAGGACACAGTTGCAAACCTACAAACATTCATACAAATACACAACTTTGAGGACACAGTTGCCAACCTACAAACATTCATACAAATACACAACCTTGAGGACACAGTTGCAAACCTACAAACATTCATACAAATACACAACCTTGAGGACACAGTTGCCAACCTACAAACATTCATACAAATACACAACTTTGAGGACGCAGTTGCCAACCTACAAACATTCATACAAATACACAACCTTGAGGACACAGTTGCAAACCTACAAAAATTCATACAAATACACAACCTTGAGGACACAGTTGTCAAACCTACAAACATTCATACAAATACACAACTTTGAGGAAACAGTTGCCAACCTACAAACAGCAACACTGTATGGTAAGGTGAAAGGCCACTGACTGTTGTATGTTATATGAACTTGCCATCCCTTGGAGTTTGATACAAGGGCCTCTCAACCAAGGCACTATCACCATTCATGGAATGGGATTTTTATTATATATCATTTACATGAGGAAAATTGGAAGATTAAAAAAATTTTTTTAAAATTTTCGTCAATTCTGAATGGTTAAAGTTTGCTGACTTGTAACTTCGCCACCTCTCACTGCATGGCTTTGAATCCCCGTCAGGGTGAAATTGTGTGGGGAATGTCCTCAAGCTGACCAGCGATGTGCGACTGGTTCTACCCACACATTTGTCTGGGATAGTCTTCAATGATAACTTGACATCTCATATAAGACCTTAATTGTAAAGTATCTAAGAAAAAGTATAAAATCTGATTAACATTTATGTTTGCACTTTCTTTGCCATGAAGTTCATTTACATAACAAGAAATGAAAGGTAATCCACAGCAAACTTACATGAAGTTTAAATTAACGTAATCTGGAATCATGACCCAGAGACCATTTTAATTAATTACTGATTTTGGAAGAGCAAAATTTTAACATGTATGACACAAATTTTTGCTGTGGTTTGAATTGTCTTTGGTCCTACTTTACGTCGTATTTTTAAACTGATGATGCTTTTAGTATTTCAGCTCTGTTGCCATCCTATTTTGCTTAACAATGTAGCATTGTATTTAGCATCCGTCATCCAACTTTGTGTCAAACAATGTAATGATGTATACATTTTGCTTGAATTCCAGTCAAATGATCTTGTGTTGAATCTTAACATCCATTCATCCGAGTAATTAAGTAAAATTCCTTTATGTATTTTAGCAATATTTCCATCCCACGGTGCCAAATGATGTAGCGTTGAGTTTCTACATTCACTCGTCCAAGCTGGTGCTGGCTGTGTACCATCTACATCTCTCAGAGAAAGGTCCAGACATCATTAACAGACATCAGGTACCATAACTGCCATCATTTAATCCTTAAAGGGACTTATAAACAGTTGATCAAATTTGTTTATTTTCTTTATGCTCAAAAACGCAAAATATATGAAACCATCATGAAAAATATCCTCTTTGATAGATTTCTGTTTAAGCATGCTTTAAGATTATGTTGTCTTAAGTTTGGGAAAATCAAAAATGCTTTCATATGTTTTTAGCCATTTTGAAGCTTAACAAAGTAGTATAGCTCTGAGCTAGGCATGTGAGAATTAACATGTATACATCAGTCAAAACTGTACACTGATAGGCTTGTTACTGCCACAGTATTTAAAGTAAATTTTGCTTGCTGATCATTTGGTTGTTTATGTCATGTACCTTGGATAAACTGTGATCAGGGGGCTTAATTAATAATAAACATCAATGAACCCTTAATATGCATCGCTTTCCATGATTCTACGCATATAACCAATCTAAAATATGCTTTTGGGAATCAACTCTTTATCTCAGTGCTGACATCTCAATCATTTGGCCCAGTTTTGACATCTCAGTTCTTTAGCCCAGTGTTGACATGTCAATACTTTTTAGCAGACTAAGAGTTAACATTGAATGCACTGTGCACTTCTTATCCAAGGTTGTGATATTGTCTTTACTCAAGTACCACTCAGCTTTTGAAAACTTCATACACTTTGAGTAGATTGAGTAGGATAAAACTAAGAACAAAGTTTATAATATTTATTAAATATTTCTGACTTCAGGTCGAATGTACAGTACAGTGGTTAAACGAAGCTGTGATATTGTTTTCACTTGCCATACAACAATGTCAGGAGCTTTATGACAAGGTTGGGAAAAAGATTTTTATTTTTGTAGAAGTTTTTTTTTTTTTATTTGCACTGACACAATTATGGCCATATTGCTGATATTCAGCAGTTATTGGCAGAGGAAAGCCCCAGATAAATGTCTGGATACAGCCAGCTACACACAATAAAGGATTTTTTCAAATCGGGACTTGAACAAACACGATGAGGGGCTGAGGAGGTACAAGTTGGCACCTCTTATCGCTCGCCCATGAAATATTTCCTGGTTCAAAGCTATCTGAACATAAGAACCAAGTCAGTAATATGTTTTATTTATAAAATTTGAAATATGGCTTCGCACCTGTTAACTGTATGACTGTTTACCTGTTGACTGTATAATGTAATTATTTCAAGAGTTCAGATCAAATTATTTGTGTCAAAGACCAAAACAAACAAAAACTGATTTCTCTCAAGAAAATCTTGTACACACTATTTTTGTATATTTAATTATCATTTTTATGCTTTTATTTAATTATTTTATATTTTATTTATTTCATTTCAGATTAAAGCAGTCCAATCCTTAAAGGACGGCACAGTCACATGACCCAGGACTGGTTCACTGAAAGTGTGATACATGTGATAGACTGTATATATGACTTGTTATCCACTATTATGTGTAGATCATGATTATGTACAATAATATATAACAAACAAATAGCCAGTATAATGGAGAAAATAGCTTGTACATCATAAAGAATGAAGTACAAAACTACGAAATGAAAGGTTGTTAATCAAGATAAGTAATCAGACACCTTGAAAAAACATACATTTATGCTGTGCAAAAGAGGACCATACATGTAGTAGAATACAATTGGTTATTTATCGAAGTGTGGCGAATTTGAGGAAATACTGTAGAAGCTCATGTATTATGCACACCTCCTTTGTGGTCACAATCCACAAAAAAGTTGCTTGTAAATGGCTGTTGTGTTGGTTGCTGATTTAAATTCTCTGGTGGTCAACATAAGAGTAGGAAAAATAGTATAATTATCCACTAATATTATTATGCTTGACTGAGATAGTAAACCATGTTAAAAAGTGTGCATAATACATGGTCTTTATATGTGCTGAACTAGGTTGTCTGGAAAGCTCCTCAACTGTTTGAGATGGCAGTGTATGTGATAGATCATCTATCTAGAGTGAAGATGGGACTATAAATGATAATGTATTTACTATATAAGCATATTTTATTAATGCTTACTGACATTTTTCTAAAAGTTTGAGTTTGGTAAATGTGATAAGGATATTTAGCCAGTGTTAGAGCCATTGTTGTTATTCAGTAGGATTTCTTCCTTCCATTTTGAATAAACGTTGAGAAAAAAGTGTATTTTTTATTCAAAATAGTTGTTTATTAAATGCACTTTCAGTCATTTTTAAATTTTAATTGGATTTTTGAAAGTGTTCCAGGTTATATACTTGATTTTATTACTTCATGCACATGACTGTTATCTGTTATTGGAATGTTATGCAAGAACAATAACCTGATCCTGACTTTAGACATTAGGTCCAGACTTTTGCTTCATATTACTCAAAAGCAACCAGTCTGACAATCTGTATTTTATTTGCTGTTTTACAAAGTTTGAGATCATGTAGATATTGTGTGAGGACTTGAAAATCACCAGATATTAATACCTCACTTTTGATGTCTATCTTACTTTTATACACGTGGAATACATTGGTATTCTTAGCCAAAATTGGTATTTGAAAAAAGAGAACTGCCGAATGAAATTTTACAATTATGCAGACTTTTTACAGTCTCCTTGCACTGGTTTTGACAAGCTATGCTTCAGTTACCACTGCTGTCTCCAACAACATGTGCACATTAACCAGATCATGGTTGTGTTGACACTTGAGTCCACATTGAAATTGTTTTCAGTGTATGAACATGTATCAGATGTACAGAAAAATCAAAGGGTCATCTTTGACTGCAGGTCAACTGGAAGACTTTACACACAAGTATTTATGGTTATGTGTAAGTGTAAATAGTCCCTATACAGGATAACTGATGTATTCCTACATAAAGGTAAGAATCAGGTTGTTGTTGGTGCTTAATACATTAGAAAAATCAAAGTAATAGAGAGAGATGCAACTGGTTTTCAGTCTACCTTATGTAACGGCTGTAGTCTTTACATAGTTTAGGACATTATTTTGGTGTATGTCCCAATGGAGAATATTTTGCTGTGCAAAATAACTCATTATATGGTAGTACATGAAATTTTTTACTGTTTGAAAAAAAAAAAAAAGATTCTTTTTTTTTATGGAATTACTAAAGAGTAGTTTTCTCATGAAAAAATAGATTCTTTATTGTTTATTGTTGTTGAAAAATGGGCATTGATTCAAATGAATATTCTTGACTTCGGGTTGTTGAATGTGTGTATGTTGATTGAGCCTTACTGTATACAAGAATTATGATAAAATAAATGTAAAGATAAAGTTAAAAATTGGATCTTGAAGAAATATAAATGAAAATTGGAGAAAATTCAAGATACATGTAAAATATGCAATAAATAGAAAATTGTACATTGTTATAATATTGTTGATCTTCCATTTGATTGTGCATATTTTTTCCATACAAACCATTGTCAATAAGTAAATAAAAGTGTTTGGACTATGTGTTGAAGGCAGGGTTAAATTAAGCATAGAGAGATGGTTGTATTTGTTTCTTTCAGAAATCTTAAAATGTATCTCAATATTGTCACGATAACATAAACATGTTGATATGTTCTCTCAGAATGCTTATTAAGTTTAGTTACATTTTTGTCATATTTTATTTTTAATCAGGTAACTGTTTCATGAAGCTATACAAAGGTCACACGTCCTGGTATAGTATTAAATGTTAACAATGTATAAAAGAGAAATAATTGTTTAAATTAGAAATGACTGTTTGTTTTTTGTTTTGCTTGAAAATCATATAGTATTGTATAATATCTTAAAGTCACTAGAAATCACTTGTATGACTATACAAGTCAACACATTTTTTAAATGTTAAAAATCTGAAGATATTTGTTAAACTGCATTCTTCAAAATTGTGTATATAAAAGTAAACGGAAGTATAATGAATGTAATTGTTTTTGTATTTTTTACGATAT
Organism: Sinonovacula constricta; assembly: GCA_007844125.1. Lineage (NCBI taxonomy): Eukaryota > Metazoa > Mollusca > Bivalvia > Cardiida > Solecurtidae > Sinonovacula > Sinonovacula constricta. The sequence continues at coordinate 27,344,724 of CM017571.1, forward strand.
TTTAATAAGCTTAGTTTCATGTCATAAGAATAGTACTATTAGAGCAGTAGTGATTAAAGTTATAGTTTTGCCCTTATAGAATTATGTAAGAAAAATTTATAAAATTTAAAAAACTTATTTTAATTAATAATTGCTTTCAAGGATTCATATAAACAATTTGTACTCAGTTTAATTGTTGCTATTTTTTTTAAAGATTCATTTATATATATGTATATATATTTATAAAAGGTACTTCTATTGAGAAATAAACTCAGATAAAAAAATTGTTAAAATGTCTTAAGTTTTCTTGTGTTTAACAAGATTTATTATATTCTCAAAGAATGATCTAGTACAATTTGAAATTGTCAAATTATCAAATTTTAATTATCAATTATATGCAAATTGATTTCAAGAATTTGATATTTTGTCAACAATGAACAGTCCCTTGATTTCTGATGATGGTCATCATCTGTGCAAACAGTTGGAGAATGGTTAAATGGCACAAGACATTTGAAACAATTGGCACAAATATCTAAATATACTTGAAGGTATTTAACATGTCCTGTATAGGTATAGGATATTGCATATATTATGATCTCTCACCTAATTAAACATGTTAAGAGGTTGAAGCCCAAGCCTATAGGTTAGAGTCCTCTACCTATAACTCCTTAACCCCTCACCATGTAGTGTCCAGTCCCAGTTGGGATGAAAGTCATGTGGGAAGGTCTTCCAGCACCGATTTAGGAAGTGCCTGTGTTTCTACCTAGAGAAATGTCACCAACGAGCTGGACATCGACCATATATAACCATATTTTTGTCAGAGGGATAAACAAGCATGCTGAGGTTGCTACAAAAATTATATAGTATAATACATTTATCCAAGGAAAACTTAAAATTTGTATAAAATAATCAATAATCGATCAAATAATCTTAGCCAATTATTTCTGCTTTTTGAATTTTATAGCTTTTATTGATAATGTAACATTTACTGATTGGAGGTTTCCAATATACTATTGGATGGTGTATTTCAAAAATTCTGTTTGCAAGGAGGTCGTATTATATAAAGACACTGTGTCCTATAAGATGCAAGTATCATTCCCAATTATGTTTGTTTGGTTTCTTATGTCATTATACCTGTTTTTTAACAAGACATACTGTATTTAAGAGTTATGTTGGTTGTGTTAAATAGTGCTCAATACATTACACAAGGAAATAAAGACAATGAACATTCCTGGTTGATCACCTTTTTATTGGACCCCATAGTTACATAAACAATTACAAAAAGTAGACCCAGATAAAGCATGGCCACACTGAATTGGCACTCCATAGTTAATGTACTTGCAAAACCTCTGAGATACTCCAGTCTTGTAAAAACACACGCATGAAAACAAAGTGGTTCTTTGTTTTCCATTGACAGAAACCAGCAAAAATGCATGAGTGCCAATTTAATGTTGCCAAATGTATAACACTAAAGGCCATATAAATTTATCAATAATGATTCTAGTGATGTTGGTTTTCTTGCCCAATTTTTACATTTGCACACTTTCCTAATACACGTGCAAGTGGAAAAAATACATATTTGCAAATTTATTTGGTTTCTCAGAAAAAAAACAACTTTATTTTAAGGCTGTTTTTCAAAAATATTGCTGTTAAATTATCAAATTACAGTGGTTTTGTTTCATAAATTTATTCCTAAGTTAAAAATTGCCAAGTGTTACAAATTAACTTTAACTTGCCATAGAAGTGATCTGGCATAAGCAAATAATATAAGTCCAGATCAGCTGGCTTCTACTGGAGGTCGCACTATTGGCTGCAGAGTCCTGAGATAAGATTCTGTATTGCGCTTTGATAATGTTAAATGAAAACTGTGTCATAGTTATTAAATGAAATTGCACAACATTTTCTCTTTTCCTCCTCTATGAACAAATGTCTTATATTATTATCATTAATTTATGTTAAAACAAAATGAGTGATTTAATCAAAGAAAATGTGTCAAAATTCAACATGTAAAATATGCCAACTTTTATAAGACAAAACAAATTTTACTACCAGTTTATCCCTTTTTTTTTAAATTTATTGATATTCCACAATTTAATCTTAAATCCAAGAAATCAACCTCACTTTAAACATTTCTATGGCCTTTAAAGTTACAACAATCCTGATATATATATAAAGGTAAAGCATCTGGACTGAAGTTCAATTTCCACAATCATGACATTTTCTTTAAAAAAAAAGTGGTAGAAATGTGCATGTGATAAAATAAATAGTCATGTTTTTTTCAGTGACTTTTGTTGTTTCTTTTTTTCGTCTTTTTTTCCATCAATATCTTCACATTTAACAGCAATGTCTGTCGTGAAGGAAATGTTTGCACAACATTTGAGAACTTAAAGGTAAAATGTATCAGTACCATTTTCCATTTTAATATTGTGATGAAACAATTTAAAAACATTATTTTTTCATGTTCTCTTTAAAGAGTATGTAAGCTGTGTAATGAAAAACAATGGTCCTACAAAGAATTTTGAGGGGTGGAAATAAGATACCTTATTCAGAATACTAACAAAGCAATGAATTACACAATATTTATACACATTTCTTTATAAAGATATCTTGTTATTAACTTCTTTTACCATTGCAAGGGTATATTTTCACATGAGATCTCTAAAAGTCTGGTAATTGAACATATCCTAGTCAACATTAATCACAACTATAACATCTTCATTTCTCAATAATATTATAACTTCAGTTATTTTAAATGTTTCTTTTTGAAATAAACACTACTTTTACAGATACATTATTTATTCATCCAACTTCTATTTCTACTTTAGTCTCAACTCACTCTTCATAACTATAACTTTTAATTAAACCACTTGTAAATTTATACCATCTTTCCAGTTAAAATTGTTGAAACAATAAGCAAATAAAAAGCATTAAAATGTATCTTAGCATGCTAAATTGCATGAGCATATTATGTAAAAATTCAAACTCAATGTGATTTTTAAAGAATATTTTGATAATGTGCTGTTTTTGAAGTCTTTGAAAAATATTTAAATACTGCATGGTGGAGCTAAATAAAAGCAACAAAAATATTTATAAAAAAGCTGAAACAGGCATAAAAGTGTCAACCTTGAAACATCTAAAATGCTATTAAAGTATTATTGTCTTAATTTTTATTAGACAAAAATATTTTTTTATATTTTACAAATATATGAATGGGCAATATATTGTGAACAATTTTTGGTAAACAGGTTGTCTTTTCTTGTTGAAAAAAAATAATCACATTTCCAGTACATTTGAAATAAAAAAACAATAGTAAACAAAAGTTGTTGGTATTCACTGTGTGTTTCCTTCTTCATACAATTTCAATGCTATAAGAGTACATAACTGTGAAAGGGCAATAAAAAAACAGGGAAAAAACTTTTCTGACACTGATCTGTTTAAATGTTCATTATTTTACACTCTGAGATTCCTTAAAGTAGGAGCAGGCTATGTATGTGATAAGCAAAATAAAGAAAAGAAAATGTTTTAATCTTGGGGTTGTTGTAGGAGTCAGCTAGGGGTGGATGCTGTCCTCATGGAAATCTTTTTCTCCATGGGCCTTCAGCATGTGTTCTGCAAACCTGAAGATAACAGATGGGACAACATATAAATATTAATACCCTACACTGTGAAGGATATATAAAGACAGGGTGAAGAAGATAATAAATCATGATAATAATTGATACAATATTATTTATCATTGCAGTGAAATAACTGATTATTATAACAATAATTGGCAATGTTAGCCATGATCAATCAATCAGGTGTTCACCTGTTGAAGTAGAGACCGCCACTCTTTGCATACACCACAAATGGTAAAACACCACAATCTCTAGGGGACAGTATCCATGGTCAACAAACTGCCAATGAGACCAACTACTACTGTTAAACGTCATCACCATCATCATCATTTCTTTTAATCATCACTATCACTTTTATTTGCAACAACAGGATAATGATTCTGATGATGATGCTCCTGGTGATGATGAAGATGACAATGATGTTTCTTCACATATGAATAACCATCATCACCACAGGCATTTTATAAACTGATAAGCCCCAGTATTTTATAAGCAATATAAGAATGATATGGCAGCTGATGATGATAAGAATGGTGGTGAAATGGAAACAAAACTGAAAATCCCACTTGATGAAGCTAACAAAATGATTTGATGGTAGTGAAAGGATGGAAACAAGCCTTAATGGTTGTAATTAATGGCATCAGCAGCAACAGCAACATTATAAGGGCAATCATCATCATCAAGGCATTTATTTCTGGGCAGTTCCACTTGCGATAATCTTAGTCATAAAAGTGGAAAATCAAAGGCCCATAGAATGACCTTAGAATGATCATGTAGTCATGATTTCTTGACAAAAACAAATATGCCTGTGAAAAAAACAACTAACATCATCTGTGAATACTGTGACAGACATGATTCAAATATTAAAGTTAATATGTAAAAAATGTCTTAACTAGATGTTACAGTGACTGAAATACAAAACTTCATAAACTAACACTATGAATGAACCATTTTCACAAGAATACAGCAGCCCAGTCTCAACAGCAAAGATTGTTGTAACCTAAATAGGGAAATATATTCTGTGACCTGCAGTCCCAGGGTCAACCATTCTTGTTCTTGAAACCTATATAGCTGTTTTTGGTCTGTTAAACTGAAAGTCGAGAACATAGTTGTTTTTTAGAAGGAACAATCTTGAACGTGTGATTGCATTTCTTTGTAAATTGTATGCTACTTTTAGTGATGTTGTTGTTGTTGATGATGATGACGAAGACGATGATGATGATGATGATGATGATGATGATGATGATGGGATAAATGATGGTATGTTGAAAGTGTGATAATTACTCTGTAAATGTCCCACCTAAACAAGTATACCACCAGTACAACATAAATAATGCATTTCCAACAAGCATTTTGTCCCACAGTTTTCTTAACACTTACTTGTCTGGATCCCTAGACACAATAAGAAAATTAAATATGTTTTGTATTATTTAAAATGGACTCTGGTACCAGTGTAAAATCAGACTGGCTTCAATGCCAGCCACACTTATGAAAATTTCTGATCAAGAGTAATTTGGGACAGAGAAACATCATATACAAAAGTTTCCTCTCAATGTCTAAGTGATTGTTGACGCTTATGACTATAATGTGTTTGATACTTTCAACAATGCTAGATTGTTGAAGCTATACAGATCTACTGTAACATAATGTTACACTACATAGGATAGTTTGGCTTTAACCTCATTCTGTTACTCTTCTTGTTTAACATCACTTGTAAAGGTGGTATTTGAGAGTTTACCTACATCAAATGTTTGTAATAATTTCCCCCAAAGTTTCTGGGATTTTATGCTTAATTTCTGCATAAACTCATACTTAAGTCTAAGTAAAAAGAATTTTGAACACTATCTTTATTGTAAATTAGTACAACTTGCAAAAAGAAAACAATCTAAATGTTCATTCTTTCTAAATCTCTAAATAAGCAAGAAGGGAATCTCTGCTAAAAACAGATACCAACATTAGTGCAGGTTACCTGGACGATAATATAATGCTATTTCTGATGAGTGGGGATTTATCTTTGCTTCTACATTTTTCTAGTTTAAACAAGATTGCATATTAATGTAACCATTGAATGTTTTTCTTGTGCTGAGTGACACTGGCCTCCATTTATCATCAAATCAAGAGAAGTATAAAGGAATTACTTTTTGTCACACAAGATGCAGGAATAGTCCTGAATTGTTAGGTCTGCAGATTTCTCTGAGATACAAGTTTGGATCAAAGTATAAAACATGAACTTGACCTTTATATTTGACATATAAAAGCAACAGTCTAGGAAAAAATATACCAGAACAGTTGCCCCCTCTCCCATTCTCCACAACTAAAAAAAATACAGCTCATTAAAATAGCTACAACTAAGGGAAGTACCAGCCTAGGTTATAAAAGCTACTCACTGCTCATGACAATCCAGGGATGTATCCCTACGCACAGACTCCACATGGGCCAGCTTATACAGGACCTGTAAACAAATAAGGAGGGTATGGGTAAAAATATGACAAATTCACAGAAAACATTGTTACTAAATGTTTTAGGTTTGTGCTGACTTTCTTTGTGAGGTATATCATAGGTCAGATAAAAATTATATAAAAAGTTGTATTTATTCATAAAATGTGTTTATAGGTGTCAACAAACATCGAATATTTCAATAATTTTAATAATCTTTTCTAATTGGTCATAAGAATTTAATTCAATCTGGACTTATTTTGAGATATAACTGAGATTTTGAGGTATTCGAAATGGACTGTTTCAAACAAGTTGATTATAAATAAGTATATATGGTGTGGAATAGGTTTAAAGATAAAAAAACAATAATTCATCATATACATATTTAAACATATCAAAAACACTATATGTATATATATTGCTGGAGTTTTCCAAATTAGATACTTTCTACAATATGCTTTATATTAGTAGAGGCTTATTGGCTAACACACTGTACTGGCAGTGGCAGAGAGGAGCAACAGTATCTTGGAGGATGTGGAGATGTGGATCCTTGAATTGAGTGGGGACATTCTGTTTAACCTCAACATGTCTCACTGCTTCAACCAACATATCCACAAACTTTCTCTTTTTGCTAAATATTGTGTTAAATATACAATTTACTCACCAAGAAGACGAGAGAGTGCAGAAGTATTGTGTAGAAGAACACAAATGTCCGAGCCATCTTATTTCCCATGATAAACTTGCCCTGGAAATAATGGTGAACAGTCTTATAATGACCCTTTGGTTATATTTTATGCTAACTTTATTTTTATTTCTCAACAAACAGTAAGAAAACATTTAGTGTATACTTGGTAACAAATAATATGAAGTGTATTCATGGTATTAAAATAGAGAAAGATGATAGACAAATGTCAGGGAGCCATTTCTCATGACCATAAACTGGTCCTTGGACTTTTGATGATTGCTGGCTCAGAAGATGTCCTCTTATTACACTTAAAGTAACCTGAACCCATACAGTGTGGGGTTCAGGGTTTAAAAGTTAAAAGAAATATAATTACTTGACAAAATATGCAAAAGATATGAAGGTTGTTTGGAAGGTTTGCAGAATTTAGCATGTCTGTCTACTTAAAATGTCTATATAGCATTGTCATGGTAAACAAGATAAATAATATTAATAAAAGAAACATAGTTTTGTTTGTGTTTTGGCAAATTACATATTAATAATGATTTACAGAACTTTATTATTAAGCTGCTTTGCCAAGTTGTGCAAAGTCACTGGGTTTGGATAAAGTCCAGCATTCTCTATAAAATTGGGTTATGATTCATTGTGGGATAAGGTCACTTAATGGAATTGTATATATATAAGTTCACAATAACTTGTCTTTTATTTTTCATAAGTTTTATGGTATACATACTGCACACAAATTGGCCCCTATTGATAAATTTTTCATTAAAACCTTTGTCAAGAAATAATCCTTTTTGCCAAAGTTGTTTTTCTCAAAATATATCTATTGCTCACTTAACAAATGATCATCTTTGTGACTTTGCTTTACATTAGAGTCAACACATTGTCATACAATAGAAACCAATGGAAACATTAGTCCATATTTTGTTTGCCATGCTTACAACTAAGCAAGAAATGCATCTTTCTGACTTTTGACTTAATAAGTTTGTTAGACGTTCCTGGATGACCCAAGCTTATTTACTACAAGACATGCCTATGCCAAGCTTTCCTTCCTTTCATCAGCACTCGCCATACCTTGTATTATGATAACAATAATGACAAATTATAAAACTTACCATGCTAAGGGTGATCTTGTCATACGGTTTGAGATTCATGTAACGCTTGAAGCGTTCCTGAAAAAAACACAGAGCATTCATTGCCAATATTTGATCATTCATCGAATTAGAGAGACTATCTAAAATTCCAGAAACTAAAACTGTATCAAAGTAAATGCATTTATGTCTTTATATGAAAGAAACATGTTTATCTTCACAAAAGTACTTATCCCCATTATCACAAAAGCACTGATCCCCATCATTACAAAAGCACTGATCCCCATCATTACAAAAGCACTGATCCCCATCATTACAAAAGCACTGATCCCCATCACTACAAAAGCACTGATCCCCATCACTACAAAAGCACTGATCCCCATCACTACAAAAGCACTGATCCCCATCACTACAAAAGCACTGATCCCCATCACTATAAAAGCACTGATCCCCATCATTGCAAAAAGCACTGATCCCGATCACTACAAAAGCACTGATCCCCATCATTACAAAAGTACTGATCCCCATCACTACAAAAGTACTGATCCCCATCACTATAAAAGCACTGATCACCATCACTACAAAAGTACTGATCCCCATCACTATAAAAGCACTGATCCCCATCATCACAAAAAGCACTGATCCCCATCATTATAAAAGCACTGATCCCCATCATTGCAAAAAGCACTGATCCCCATCATTACAAAAAGCACAAAACATGTGCTTTAATATAAATAAAATGAATTTGAACACTACTTCAATTACCGGTATTACGCAGCTCAACTTGTGAAATAAATCGCTCTAAATATTCATTTTTTTCCCTATCTAAATTGGCTAAAAATAGACCTTGAGCAGGTTACCAGATGGTGATATAATGTGACCTCAAAATTAAGTTGTCAAATGCTTTTCCTAGTTTAAAAATATTAAACTGTGCAGTGTGGCTCAGATAGGAAATTCATTTTAGTAATGGTGAATGGGGTGTTATGCTTTACTTTTCTATTGATGCAGGGCATCAATTAACAACATTTCGCGAGATCTTGTCAAGTAACAATAATTTAACTGCTAGTTTGAAAAACACAACTTTGGTCCAAACTGTCGGATACCACCTTTTAGGCTATGTGATTGCCAAGCTTATAACATTTCCACCAGTATCTTAAAATTACCACATCACCTTGGAAAAAAACATGTAAATTGTAAGCGGTTACTTTTTTGCTCACTGAAACAGTGTTTTTTCATAATTTAAATAATAAAAGATTGTGTTATATATTTACCTCTACTTTTACACATTTTCACATCATATTACTAAATTTCAAAATGATTGTTCTTACTGATGAAATATCAGTTGATGTCAATCAGATGAAGTTGATTACTGGTAGGTTTTGTGTTTTAGGATCATTCATCAAATTATATGCAAAATGTGGCTACAGTTGCAAACACTTACATTTTTATGCTCAGAAAATATAAAATTTGAGCAATACAAAACAATTATTTTTTTTTTTATAAATGGTGAACATGCACATGGAAAGAACATAGCTTCTCCCCTTACAATAATAATTTAGTGTCCAGACTGTGTGCATGCATCCCTAATTAATGCGTCAAATCCAGCTCAAAATATATGTTTTCAATGATTTACTACTGAGAAAGTAAAACTACCATTTTAAAGCAGTTTTTAGCATATAAAACACAAATTATCTACCATTTACTATTGGCAATTTCTGAATGCAAAGTCAAAGAATCATTTCTATTTTGCCAACCCCTCAAAATCGTTCATATGGTTGAATTGCACATGTGTTAGACTGAGGTTTATAGGGGAATTAGCTGTTTTTGTTTTTGTAAGATATCACAGCAACACAATATGGTCATTATAGCAACATCCAGCTATTTTTTTGTGAAGGAAGCTGCCAGACTAATGTTAGGGGCAGGACCATCAATGATGCACCACAGGTGATCTGGAAGATTTTCTCACTTTAAGTCTTTGCCCCACCTGGGACAGTTTAGGAGAGTCTGTTGTTCAAATCCTGCATGCTGCACAAGATGTGTGTTAGATATGACAATATACTTTATATTGCCTAGTATAAAAGTACCCTACTTAAAAAACTCTATAAAAGGGTTATTCTTACTGAACTAAATCAAAATTAGAACTAAAAACAACAGAAACAAAGCTATCAGGTAAGAACAACATTAAATAACTGCTAACAAATAAATAACTAAATTACAAACTCACCTTTTTACTGAAGGAATTGAAAGGGTCCAACCTCTGTTCATAGTGGGTGGAGTACTTGGTCAGTGTGCTGTCCTCATGGCTACCAGTCTGGAAAAATTATGTTCATCAAATAATTTTTATTTTCCTTCTACTAGGATTAGGACAGGACATGTAAGGTCAAATAAAGTCTATTCTAATATAAATCAGAGAAACACCTTTACTATCTACAAACAATTGCAATGAAAATACATCTTTTTACCAAGGATTAAATAACCATATATAACAAATTCAAGAAAATAATTTTTTATTATACCACAAAGTCAAAAAAATAAAGTTTCAGTTAGGTACTGTAAAAAAAAATGTCTCCAGTAAAATATAACAAAACTACTAAAAAATGGTCATCTGCTGACTTATCCAGGGGTACAAGTTTAAACCAAAGGACAATAAGTATCAAATTTACATTGTTAGTAAAATGATAGGTTTAAAATGAACAACTTTGCTTATTAACAAAAATAAATGGAATGCTAGCAATGGTGCTGTCAACCAGACAGAATAAGATGTGTGTATTATGTAACCTGGTAGTGCAGTTCGTACAGTAAGAGTTAAACCTAGGCCAACAAACCCACGTCCATTTTTGTTTCTTACATTGTACACCATTGTGGTTATATTGGCAATGTCCAGCTAATTAGTGGTAAAGGAAGACCCCAGACTTATGCCTGGGTAGAACCACCGGTGCACCACAGGTTAGCTGGGAAATTCTCCCAACATGTTCTTGCACAAACTTGGACTCAAACTCATACAGTGAGGGGTTGAGGAGTTAGAAGTCAGCAACTTTAACCGTTCAGCTACCGGCACCTCCACAAGCTAAATGATATAAGTGATGCTTTCTTGCTTATACTCAGACATTTACATGTATTAGGGTCTTTACATTGGTTGGTCCAGTGTCAGGACAATATAACAGTGTGTGGTATCACATCAGGTGTTTGCAGCACTGTTTCTGTGTGAGTACTGTCTCAAGATAACTAAAAGATTGTTGGTGGGCAATATAATCCCAATAAACAGATAATACACAAAAACCATGCTGTACCTTGTGGGAGTATCCAGCGGACTGGAGGTAGCGAACCTTCTCATACAGCTTGACATTGTCTGAGCGAAGTTTGTCAATCTCATTCTGAAGCATGGTGATCTGTTGCTGCTGTCCCAATGTTTGCTATGGGTCATAAATGTCATTACAATGCAATAGTTGAACACAATCTATTTAAAAATAATGTTCTGTGTGAGTATATTCAATCCACTGACCAGCGATATCTTTGACCAAGACTATGTACTTCACATTACTCAGTGTCATAGGTTTGCTGTGTCAGCCAATTAAATTGTTTCTTTTCTAGATCAGACCTGTTTTGATGTATTGGTCCTGTTGCATCAGCCAACCAATTCACTTTATTTATCTACTGACCATGTTTATTATGCAGTAGCAGTGATTTCTCATATGGCTAATTTTTCAGACAGTATTGTCTGTAATTTGATATAAAATAAAAATAAAAATAATTATATAAGAGTGCCAGAGAAATGCCCCAGACATTTATTCAATAGAACCTACGAGAAATAAATTCAGCTGGGTAATGTCCATCTAAAAAATTGTGTTGCAACAATTTACATTTAAGTGACTCATGTTGGCTTTAGAATCATAGCTCAATGACTTTGACCATTCAAACATAGGTACCACAAGTCTGAGAACTTCTGGGATGATCCTCATGCATGTTTGGAACTGCTGACTTTTTTAATCATATAAGGTACTTACAGCCTCCAGTTCTTGTGCTCGAACACGGTACCTTTCCCTTTGACTCTGGACGATGGGCAACAGAGAGTCTGCAGCAGATTTGGACTGGGTTGGTGCTGAGGGGGAGGAGGAGGAGGAAAAGGCATTTGCTGGAAAAAGAAAGAAGGAACAGATAGAGACATAAACAAATAAATCTTACTTCCACAGTATTTTAACAAAAGGATTATCATAAGTATGGACAGTTTATATATAAAAAGGAACACTATGATAAACTTTTTTACAGAGTACAGTTTTTTTTGTTATCAATCAAAACATTATAAAGTCATGACAAACTGTTGACAATGACCAGGATTTTGAATGACTGAACTCTACCCATGAACTCTTAATATATGCATAGAACTTTCATACAAAATAGTATTTATCAAACCAATCTATTATTTGTCTTTCATTTGATCTTGGAAATAAGAAAACAAAAGCATATATATAAATCATTACAACTAGCCAATTTTTATGACACTTAAAATCCATATTAAAGAAGATAACTTCACTATTACTCCTAAACACTACTGTTAGAGTTATTTCCCCTGACCTGCTTGTGTGACATCCTTGACAGCCTCTGCGACCATCTCAGCTCCAGGAGTCACAGCCTCAATGCCCTCCCCTTCCCCGCGGAACATGGCAGACAGAGCATTCACATGGCGCAGGTCTTCTTCAAGCTGGGTGATCAACAACTTCTGCTCCTGGTTTGTACCTGCTACCTCAAGGTACTCTGACTGCAGTTGTTGGTATCGTGCTGCAAAGAAGGGTTTAATATTAAGGTTACTTATTGATATTAATCTTTTAAGTAAGCTTCTTCTTCTATTACCAAGATGAAATAGGGTCAGAGGTCAAGGTTACTAAGGGAAATAACTGTCTGTTAATACTGTGTAGAAAATATGGACATAGGTCACGTTAATAAGTGAAATAACTGACAATTAATACTGTTTAGAAAATATTGACAGAGGTTAGTTACTAAGTGATATGACTGGCTGCTGGTACTGTGTTAGAAATAGGGTCAAAGGACATGATCGCTTAGTGACCCAAATATACAGATTAATTTTTCTGACTGCAGCTGTTGGATCCGATATGAAAATTTTGGTCAAATGTCAAGATTACTAAGTGGCATAAGTAACTGACTGCTGGTATCAGCTTGACAGAGGTCAAGGTTACTTAGTGACAAAACTGACTGATTATACTATGTTGGAAGTTGGGAGAGTGGTAATGTTTAATTAGTGACTTAAATGACCACTGGTACCATGATGGAAAAGTAAATGTTACTTAGTGACATAACAAATTGCTGGTACTATGATAGAAATAGGGTCAAAGGTCAAAGTTACTCACTGATATAAGTGTCTGCTGGTACTTTGATAGAAATTGGGTCAAAGGTCAAGGTTATGCACTAACATAATTGTTGGCTGGTACTATGATAGAAATGGGGGTCAAAGGTCAAGGTTATTAAGTGACATAACTGACTGCTGGTACCTTGATGAAATAAGGTTACGGGGTCAAGGTAACTTAGTGACATAGATTTATCATTCTACATTCTTGACAGCAGCTGACGGCACTAAGCTTGAAGAAGAGGCTATTTCTTGCTAGAAAAATGGTTTGCAACAAAGTAGTTGACCTTGTTTATATACAGTCAAGAGTATAAAAAGCTGCAAGAAAGACTATACAGAAACGTGGTAGTTGTTGGGATATTTTTTATCTTTCTTGTCCCACACAAAAAAATCAAATTGTATCATATTGATTCTTTTTCATTTATTTTCATAACCTGTTTTATCATAATAAATAACAACATATTATCCAAGATATGATTATCAATCCTTTAAGAAATAAAATCTTAACAGCCCCAAAAGCACACAATTGTCCAGTAGCATGCAATTAATTAGTATACACCTACTTTATCATACTTAAACAGAATCATATTATGACTAAAACAGCAATAATAAACAAAAACTATGTCCTAAATATGATGTCTAAATACATGGCAATTCACCAGTTTGACATCTACTTACTTTCTGTGCATATTTGGATTGCCATACAAATGGCTACCATTTAACATGTCTACGTTAGAACAAGTATTCATTAATTTCTGATATGCTCTGCATTTTATATGTCTCTTCACATACATGTCTGACAAAAGAGGTTTTGTTGAAAGTGAAGATGTTTTTTCACGCAACATATGATATCTATCTTTGATAATTGCTGCTGCAGAGCATTTATGTCACAAGATGAATACTAACATTAATAACAAATGGAAAACATTTTTGGGAAGCAAAAAAAGAAACACAATATGAGCATAAATGCGATTTGATTTGTCTGCATCTTGAGAACTACCAACATAATTAAAAAAAATATTTAACACATTTTTGAAAGGAAGAACAATTCATATTCAAGTCTGCATAGTTTTTAATGTTTTACCATGTTTCTAATAATTTAAAATTGCAAGTATGATCAGGAATGATTTGTAGAATATCCAAGGAATTTCTTAATATCTGATACCATTTAAAAGCTTGATAAATCCTGAAGAAATGAGATGCAGCTGTAAAATAAAATCAAAGCACTACACCAGATGGTATGAAGTCTGGTAAGACATATGAATCCAGTGGTTTGTCTTACTGCATATGCTATGATGCTTCTTTCCAGAAAAAAAAAGCTCTTGACGATGCCATTTTGTTTAAAACATTGATTACAGTATAATGAAGAGTCTAATTTGAAAAAGAGACACAACTCTTATCACATTTTTTTTAGGATTATCTGCCCTTTTGAAAAAGACCATGCTTTTGTAAGTGAACAAGTATTCCAAGTTTGAATTATATATCTTTTATATATGTGATCATTTCCAAGGAGTGAACCTTAACAAAAAGGTTAACAAGCAAGACAAGTTAGCTTAATCTTGTTTTTTGGAAAAAAAGACAAAAAAGAACTATGTACATGGTAAAAAATGTGGTAACTTGTATTTGCAATGTTGTAACAAAAGATGTGGAAGTAGAGGTTGCAAGAGATGTGGAATTGGAAGCTGCAAGAGATGTGGAGGTGGCGGTTGCAAGAGATATGGAAGTGGAGGCTGCAAGAGATGTGGAATTGGAGGCTGCAAGAGATATGGAAATGGAGGCTGCAAGAGATTTGGAAGTGGAGGCTGCAAGAGATGTGGAGGTGGAGGTTGCAAGAGATGTGAAGGTGGAGGTTGCAAGAGATGTGGAAGTAGAGGCTGCAAGAGATGTGGAGGTGGAGGTTGCAAGAGATGTGCAAGCGGAGGTTGCAAAAGATGTGGAGGTGGAGGTTGCAAGAGATGTGGAATTGGAAGCTGCAAGAGATGTGGAGGTGGAGGTTGCAAGAGATATGGAAGTGGAGGCTGCAAGAGATGTGGAGGCAGAAGTGGAGGTGAAGGCTGCAAGAGATGTGGAGGTGGAGGCTGCAAGAGATGTGGAGGTGGAGGTTGCAAGAGATGTGGAAGTGGAGGCTGCAAGAGATTTGGAGGTGAAGGTCGCAAGAGATGTGGAATTGGAGGCTGCAAGAGATTTGGAGGTGGAGGCTGCAAGAGATGTGGAAGTGGAGGCTGCAAGAGATGTGGAAGTGGAGGTTGCAAGAGATGTGGAAGTGGAGGTTGCAAGAGATGAGGAAGCGGAGGTTGCAAGAGATGTGCAAGCAGAAGTTGCAAGAGATGTGGAAGTTGAGGTTGCAAGAGATGTGGAAGTAAAGGTTGCAAGAGATGTGGAAGCGGAGGTTGCAAGAGATGTGAAGGTGGAGGTTGCAAGAGATGTGGAGGTGGAGGTTGCAAGAGATGTGCAAGTGGAGGTTGCAAGAGATGTGGACTTGGAGGCTGCAAGAGACGTGGAGGTTAAGGTTGCAAGAGATGTGGAAGTGGAGGTTGTAAGAGATGTGGAAGAGGAGGTTGCAAGAGATGTGCAAGTGGAGGATGCAAGAGATATGGAAGCGGAGGTTGCAAGAGATGTGCAAGCAGAGGATGCAAGAGATGTGCAAGCGGAGATTGCAAGAGATGTGCAAGAAGAGGTTGTAAGAGATGTGGAAGTGGAGGTTGTAAGATATGTGCAAGCGGAGGTTGCAAGAGATGTGGAAGTGGAGGTTGTAAGTTATGTGCAAGCGGAGGTTGCAAGAGATGTGGAAGTGGAGGTTGCAAGAGATGTAAAAGTGTTGGTTGTAAATCAGTTGTTGTGGTGGTTATTAAGTGGTGGATGTGGTTTTTTTAATAAAAGTTGACATCATAAAAGGCATACACAGTAATAGGGAGAAAAAAAGAAAGCAGGAATGAAAAGCAGAATTTTATATTTGCTATTTATTAATAAAAGGCAATACAAATTCACACTTCACATAAGAACTACACTTCATATGTATTTACATTATTGAGTCAATATCAGGCCACATTGTTTATAAATGTACATTACAACATGCATAGTTCATGGTTAAACGAAGATGCTGAACAGCAAAAGAAGCAGCATGTGTATATTAATTCTTTCAACCCAAAGACAAAATAATCCTTTGAAGGACAGCATCTTCACATATAATCTAGTGATCAAAATAATTTTATTTCATTATTTATTATTATTAAAAAAATGTAAATTTGATCAACTTTTGTTAAAGTCATTATAAGAATTTTTATCATTACTAGATATATTTTTTCTAAATTTGTTTAATTAAATGGAGTTGTGAGCCTACATACTGTTTTCCTATTCATCAAAATAAAAATATGCACATCAAACAGTCCGGTTGCAGAAAACTCTTTGTACATTGTCATATGCATTCTAACAATACATTAATCTTGAAATCTGAAATTGCAAGGCCATATTTATTTACGGTGTTAAAAATGAAGTCTTGATCCTTGAAGTAAAAGTTGTCAAGTTTGGTTATTGTCAGCACATCAAGTCAAGAAAGATAAAAGGTATCAGAGCAAAAGGCCAAACACATTGCAAAAGAAAACTTGTATAATTTTTTCATAACTTCTTCCTCTGTGTTTGAAAATATCACTTAGCCGTAAAACTGTTTTGACATAACACATGTTTCTTTTTTTTTCATATATAGGTCTTACCATTTGGTAAAAAGTAACAATGATTTATTGGACTAATTTTTATGCAAACTAAAAGCTTGCGTAAATTAATGTCATGGACCTGTCAACAACCAACTTCAAATTATGCATGTCTTCTGAAAATGCATTTTATGTTTTTACTAGGGTTTTAGGGCAGCAAAAAAGTTTCGTCTGGAAATTAATTTTTTTTATGAATATTGACATTTAGCATGTATTCCTAGAAATTCCCTTATAAATATGGGTCAATGTAACAGCCCTTCAAATCATCTGTAAGCATCACTCATTCTTATCTGTAAACAGCCTTTTAAATCATCTGTAAGCGTCACTCAATCTTGTCTGTAAACAGCCCTTTAAATCATCTAAAAGCATCACTTAACATTATCTGTAAACAGCCCTTTAAATCATCTAAAAGCATCACTTAACATTATCTGTAAACAACCCTTTAAATTATCTGTAAGCATCACTAAACCTTATATGTAAACAGCCCTCTAAATCATCTGTAAGCATCACTAAACCTTATATGTAAACAGCCCTCTAAATCATCTGTAAGCATCACTTAATCTTATCCGTAACAACCCTTTAAATCATCTGTAAGCATCACTTAATCTTATCTGTAAACAACCCTTTAAATCATCTGTAAGCATCACTTAATCTTATCTGTAAACAACCCTTTAAATCATCTGTAAGCATCACTTAATCTTATCTGTAAACAGCCCTTTAAATCATCTGTAAGCATCACTTAACCTTATCTGTAAACAACCCTTTAAATCATCGGTAAGCATCACTTAATCTTATCTGTAAACAACCCTTTAAATCATCTGTAAGCATCACTTAATCTTATCTGTAAACAACCCTTTAAATCATCTGTAAGCATCACTTAATCTTATCCGTAAACAGCCCTTTAAATCATCTGTAAGCATCACTTAATCTTATCTGTAAACAACCCTTTAAATCATCTGTAAGCAACACTTAATCTTATCTGTAAACAGCCCTTTAATTTTTCTGTAAACAAAATAATGGTAACGAAAAGAATTATGTAATATTTGTTATGAATGAAACTGTCAGATTATTTACTGTCTTATTTGATTTACATTTTAAGCTTAGATTCATAAAACACTATTCATTTAACCATAATGTGTCTAACATTTTGTCTTTTAAAAGCTTGTTTCCACTTTTGAAAATCGTGATGATTATTAAAAGCACATTCCTTAATTATGCAGACAAAAGCCCCCTATAATTTTTCTCATACTTTCAAGCAAACCAGTTTGTTTCATAGTTAGTGCATGTTTTTCTTATCAGTCAAAAACTACTGATAAACTGGTATAAATTTCTTTATGCAATTTTTATTCCTAACATTCTGATTGCTTGTTTTTTTAATTTCCCAACACTAATCTCTATTTATTCAGAGAAAGTGTCATTTGAAGCTACCATCACTGTGAATAGCATGCCATGAACACCTGGCATGATACCACCCCCAGGCACATTATCCTGACACCAGGCTGACCAGTCATGGAACTACCCTTATCTTTGCTTAAACTTTACCAAGGGTTTGAACCCAGGGTATCTTGTATTGGAGTCAAAGCTCCACCTATTGTGCTACAAATTCCACAATATATATATTATATATAAATATCTTAATACATAAAAGCTTCAAAGTCAAAATGTAAACTTAAAGCTTTTCCTACAAGTTGTCAACATAATTTTCAAGGTGTTTTCAATTTTTTACTTTTTCTAAATTCCTGGCAAAATAAAAATGTCAAGTTAAAAAATTAGGTACATTTTCACATTTAGCATGCTAAGATTTCTATACTCTCAAGAAACACATGTAAATGTCCACCTATCCCATAATTCATACATAACTTATCCAATCAGAATGCTTCTTACATTCCAGCTATGGCACGTAATGATAGGCAATCACCCTCCCTTGAAATTGACAAGGTAAGTTCAGAATCGTCACCATCTACCATATTTCATGGTAAACTTAATCTCCACACTGTCATATTTTCATCTCTGCAAGTAAACAGAGCGTCTGTTTAGCGAAGTATTAACAGACAATGAAAATTAATTACACAATGAGAGCTGACAGCATTTCACGGCACTTTGACGGCTAAACTGTGACACCTGACAGAAGTTTATCAATTAAGTACTTGTGACAATTTTACGACTTAAAACATTTGGTGGCATATTTTAATTTCTCGTCAAGACGACCATAAATATTCAATTAGAACTTGTCCCCCTATCATTGGGATAGTCAAGTATGCATGCATATATTTGTATACATAATGGATAAGACCTGGCCCCTTATAAAGCCAAATATGTTCATAACCAATGATAAATTCTTAGTTATTCACCAACATCTTGCATGCTTAGGTAGCAAGATGTTTTGACAAGGACAAACAGTGAAGATCCTGATCATACGGTTGCCAGCATGATCTGGGTGATCTAGACCTAGACTATTTGACCAAGCCTGATCAACTCATGCTTAGCAGAAAAAGGAAGAATGGGTGAGACCTAAACATGAAATTCTGATTTTCTGTTTTCCATGTTATTGACAGGCTAAGCAAGAACGGATGGTGCCTAGATATACAGCTCCTGATCAGCCAATCCTCACTGCATCTGCACTGATCAGCCTGTCCTCACTGCATGCTGTATAATTATGATCTGCACTGATCAGCCTGTTCTCACTGCATGATATATAATTATGATCTGCAATGATCAGCCTGTTCTCACTGCATGCTGTATAATTATGATCTGCAATGATCAGCCTGTTCTCACTGCATGATATATAATTATGATCTGCACTGATCAGCCTGTTCTCACTGCATGATATATAATTATGATCTGCAATGATCAGCCTGTTCTCACTGCATGTTGTATAATTATGATCTGCAATGATCAGCCTGTTCTCACTGCATGATATATAATTATGATCTGCAATGATCAGCCTGTTCTCACTGCATGATAAATAATTATGATCTGCAATGATCAGCCTGTACTCACTGCATGCTGTATAATTATGATCTGCAATGATCAGCCTGTTCTCACTGCATGATATATAATTACGATCTGCACTGATCAGCCTGTCCTCACTGCATGCTGTATAATTATGATCTGCAATGATCAGCCTGTTCTCACTGCATGCTGTATAATTATGATCTGCAATGATCAGCCTGTTCTCACTGCATGATATATAATTATGATCTGCAATTATCAGCCTGTTCTCACTGCATGATATATAATTATGATCTGCAATGATCAGCCTGTCCTCACTGCATGCTGTATAATTATGATCTGCAATGATCAGCCTGTCCTCACATCATGCTGTATAATTATGATCTGCAATGATCAGCCTGTTCTCACTGCATGATATATAATTATGATCTGTACTGATCAGCCTGTTCTCACTGAATGCTGTATAATTATGATCTGCAATGATCAGCCTGTTCTCACTGCATGCTGTATAATTATGATCTGCAATGATCAGCCTGTCCTCACTGCATGCTGTATAATTATGATCTGCAATGATCAGCCTGTTCTCACTGCATGCTGTATAATTATGATCTGCAATGATCATCCTGTTCTCACTGCATGCTGTATAATTATGATCTGCAATGATCATCCTGTCCTCACTGCATGATATATAATTATGATCTGCAATGATCAGCCTGTTCTCACTGCATGCTGTATAATTATGATCTGCAATGATCAGCCTGTTCTCACTGCATGCTGTATAATTATGATCTGCAATGATCAGCCTGTTCTCACTGCATGATATATAATTATGATCTGTACTGATCAGCCTGTTCTCACTGAATGCTGTATAATTATGATCTGCAATGATCAGCCTGTTCTCACTGCATGCTGTATAATTATGATCTGCACTGATCAGCCTGTTCTCACTGCATGCTGTATAATTATGATCTGCAATGATCAGCCTGTTCTCACTGCATGCTGTATAATTATGATCTGCATTGATCAGCCTGTCCTCACTGCATGCTGTATAATTATGATCTGCAATGATCAGCCTGTTCTCACTGCATGCTGTATAATTATGATCTGCAATGATCAGCCTGTTCTCACTGCATGCTGTATAATTATGATCTGCAATGATCAGCCTGTCCTCACTGCATGATATATAATTATGATCTGCAATGATCAGCCTGTTCTCACTGCATGCTGTATAATTATGATCTGCAATGATCAGCCTGTTCTCACTGCATGCTGTATAATTATGATCTGCACTGATCAGCCTGTTCTCACTGCATGCTGTATAATTATGATCTGCAATGATCAGCCTGTCCTCACTGCATGCTGTATAATTATGATCTGCAATGATCAGCCTGTCCTCACTGCATGCTGTATAATTATGATCTGCACTATCTGTCTCTGAGTCTCTAACAAAATGTTTACCTGCAACTGCATGTACAATGTTCATATAAGCGACATATTAAGGATGAGAATGGTTTATTAACACATGAAGCCGGTTAATGCCTTACCATGATACATTTTGATGAAGTTTGTATGTACAGTCTGTATGCATCAATATCTTAACCCATGTTTTGTTAAATATAGACATTATTTCTTCATAAACTTAGTCTTTGGAAAGATGATTTTAAAAATTGTAATGTAGTATAAACCATGATATAAATTGCTCTAAATGTTCAGTTTTTCCAAATATGTCAAAAAGCATTAGGGATTTCTGCTAAAAATTAATATTGGCATCAGAGCAAATTTGCCAAAGGTCATAACATTATCTAAGAAGTAAGGGGTCACATGTTTTCTTAACCCTTTGGCACCAAATAAATAGAAAAAACTATTCTAAGTACCAAATAAATAAATAGACATTTCCAGGAAAGGCAGTCACTAATATACAACTTTGGCGCTCAGTCAGGCAGTCACCAATATACAACTTTGGCGATCAGTCAGGCAGTCACCAATATACAACTTTGGCGCTCAGTCAGGCAGTCACCAATATACAACTTTGGCTCTCAGTCAGGCAGTCACCAATATACAACTTTGGTGCTCAGTCAGGCAGTCACCAATATACAACTTTGGCGCTCAGTCAGGCAGTCACCAATATACAACTTTGGCGCTCAGTCAGGCAGTCACCAATATACAACTTTGGCTCTCAGTCAGGCAGTCACCAATATACAACTTTGGCACTCAGTCAGGCAGTCACCAATATACAACTTTGGCGCTCAGTCAGGCAGTCACCAATATACAACTTTGGCACTCAGTCAGGCAGTCACCAATATACAACTTTGGCGCTCAGTCAGGCAGTCACCAATATATGGTGTCAAAAGTGTTAATTAAAGGATAGTTGTTAACTGTGCAGAGTAGCTCAGATAGGCAAGACATGTTTATATTGATGATTGGGGTGCTATGTTTCTCTTTTCATATAGAGGATGAAATAGACAACAATCTAAGAAAACCAACCATACAAAGTTTTGTTTTTTTAATCGCATCAGGGAGACCTCTTTTAGGGCTATCTAGAGCTCTACTGACTACACCATTTAAAGATTATTATTATTAAGATCTTATTTTGATGACTTCCATGTTTTATGAATGCTGGTCATGTGCAAGCAAATCCATAAAGTGTGTGCTTAATGGTTAATCTGCTTGCACGGTGACATGCAGTTATGAAGAATGAACATAAGCAAAATAAAATTCAACCATTTTATTTACATTTATTCTATAGGTTCAGACATAATTTCTGTTTATGGTTTTAAAGCATGTGTTCCAAAGGTTAAATAATAATTGCAAACACACAGGAAAATTCACTATGATTCGATGGCACCTTTGTAGAAAATGAATGTTAAACAGAATGTTAGATTGTTTTTAGACAAAGTTGTTTTATCTTCAACAGTATTAAGCACAAAATTCACACTATTGATTATTCACATGCATGATATCATGCAGTCACATATTTTCTGATGTCATTCAAAGTTCATGTGGGTCATGTGGATCATGTGGGTTATAAAACATGAATGTCATTTTATTGCAACTATTGTGTCCAGCACTATGTTTACATTTTAATTTTAACACATGTTAAGATTTGTACAGGCTTCCACCAGCTCTTATTAATTCACTTAGATTAAAGTCGAGCCCAATGAGGGGTTAATCATATCATTTTGGTCAGTCTTCTGTGCCATATAGTTCTTGTTTTGAACTGTTTTGTACCAATAACTTTGTTTTTTTCCAGAGACAGTATGGCTTTAAAGATGGTATCCATCAATTTGGATCAATGTTTTTTCTCAAATTACCAAATAAGTCATTGTTACCTGAAGAAGTCCTGCAAAATGGTGTTTATTGATGCCCTAGATCTATGTGAACAGTGAAGCATAAATCCCCACTCGTCATTGCAAACAGGTATTTCCTATCTGAGCCACACGGCAGATATAGCTATTTTTAAACTAAGAAAACCACATGACAACTTACTTATGAGATCGAGTTATATCGTTATCTGGGTAGTCCGCTTTGACATTTGTATCTATTTTTAGCAGAGAACATTATTGTGCTTGTTCATAGATTGGGTAAGAATGAACATTTGGAGTGATTTTTTCACAATGTGTACTTCTTACGATATAGGTAGGGTTCAAAATTGTCTATAATTAGTCTTAAGTATGGGTTCATGCAAAAAGTATGCCCGAATTCTCAGAAACTGTGACAAAAATCCTGAAGCCATAAAGAACCACACAATCTGCACTTAACATGTAATTAAACTATTGCATCACTATTATGCCAATCAACATATTCCTTATGACTGATATATACCCTGGACAAATATTGTTGCGTGTCCTTTTGAAGACATGCAGTACTTTTAAGCTAAAAACAGCTAAACAATAGGTAACAAGCATTTTAATCCTTTAGATTCAATTAAAATAAAACAATCCTTTTAAGGTCAGCATGTTCACATAAAAACTAAAGGTAAGAAATAATATCTTATTCCATTATTCATTCAGGTTCAACAAATTTTTGCTTTTATTAATATTTTTTTTAATATATGTTTTAAATTTAAAAATACTTATTTGATCATTTTTTTTAAGAAATTCTAAATTTGCTTACACCATTATGTAAAGGTAACAAAATATATTAAATGACTTCTACATTTAGCAGCAATTGGTAATGTAGAGCCTGATCAGACAACCTGTAGTATGATAATGTCACAATACAAAACTCACATGATATAATACAGAATAAGGTTAAAACATAGTAGGCCTGAAAATGGATTCAAATAATACCTGTCAACCCTTGATTATATGTTAACCTTCTGTCTTTCAATAGATTGTGATGTCATAAGGCTGGGAGGAAGTCTAAAGCATTGCAATGGTATTCATTTAGTTTTAGCCATAACCAATCATTTATTAGTCTACCATTACCAATATTAATTTGTTTTCATCATTACAATAAAAAACAGTAATAAACAGTTTGATTTCAAATAACATTAGTGCAAAAAAACATGCAAAAACAATCATAACCCTACCAATTACTTCCATACTTTGAGTAATTGAATTGGAATATACAAGAAAAGGCAAAAAATAAAAAAGCAATAAAGTGATATGAAGACAATAAAAATGTCAGTCAGTTTCCAAATTTACCAGATGTCATGTTTATGAATTAATTATGAAATCACAATTCACCACATTTGATTTATTAATCCAAGGGTCTTCTTTTTAATTTTTTGACTGGTTTATGAGTTTCATACTCGATACAAAACAGACAAAGTTTTGCACTGAATGCCTTGATTTGGAATATTGTTTCTGGAATATCAGATCTGGAAGAAACCAAAGTTTTTGTTTTTTAATAAAGCACAACAAAACTAAAATGGTAATCATAGCAACATCCAGCTGAGTTTGGTAAGGGAAATACCGAGACAGATCTCTGGTCCCTGGATAGCCACCGGTTGCATCACAGGTTAGCTGGATGATCACCCCTAATGAAAGTTTTACCACTATCAAACCCAAGCAATAAAACACTGACAAGTCAGAGAAGTCTGCATTCCACTCAGCCATGGCCAGCACCTACACATATTTTATAATTTATATGTGTTTTATTGACAAGCAAACTGAATGAGGTAAAAGAGCATTGTTGTCTATCACAATTTTAAACTTTGGGAATATACAATACATTTTCCTATCTGTCTTAGAAAAAGTGACATCTCAATAGCAGTGCGTATATACTGATTTATGTCAGTTATTGGAGGTTTTAAAGTCCTACATCATTTTATTATACAAATTTTTTATTAGAGTGTTGCCTTTACCAAGGATAGAGCCATAAACAGGTGACAATTACCAAAACAATTGTATTTAATCCTCTAGGCTGGACTCTAATAAAAAGCCCTTATAAATAAGTATTCCTAACCACCAAGCATGCATTAAAATTTTATTTAAACCCCTTCTTCTTGCAAAGAACCTTAAGCAAAAGTAATATGACATATTTCAAGACAAAAAAAGTGTAGATCAGTCAGTTCTTAGCTTGATAAAAACTACACTTCATAAGCAAGTCATTTGACATGATAGAAACTACACTTCATAAGCAAGTATCTTGACATGATGGAAACTACACTTCATAAGCAAGTCATCTTGACATAATGAAAACTGCACCTCATAAGCAAGTCATTTTGACATGATGGAAACTACACTTCATAAGCAAGTCATCTTGACATGATGGAAACTGCACTTCATAAGCAAGTCATTTTGACATGATGGAAACTACACTTCATAAGCAAGTCATCTTGACATGATGAAAACTGCACTTCATAAGCAAGTCATTTTGACATGATGGAAACTACACTTCATAAGCAAGTCATCTTGACATAATGAAAACTGCACTTCATAAGCAAGTCATTTTGACATGATGGAAACTACACTTCATAAGCAAGCCATCTTGACATGATGGAAACTACACTTCATAAGCAAGTCATCTTGACATGATGGAAACTACACTTCATAAGCAAGTCATCTTGACATGATGGAAACTACATTTCATAAGCAAGTCATCTTGACATGATAGAAACTACACTTCATAAGCAAGCCATCTTGACATGATGGAAACTACACTTCATAAGCAAGTCATAGGACCATTGAAAGAGTTCATGATAACCCAAACAAGAGAGCCAATTTGTATGTGTAAGTACACACATGATTCTTCACATTAGTCTCATTTACAAGTTGACATTCATGAGGAGTTCATTAAGACTATATCAATATCTCCATACTCAGGACATGTTCAAGAAACAACATTTATCTTATATTCCATGTGATATATCTAGTCAAGCAGATCTACTTGGTAATGGTGTAAGCAACAAAAAATTTAGCCTCGGTTTGGATAAAACATTAACACTCATGACAGTTGCATTAAGACTACTGTATTATGGATAGATATTGAGCATGTCATTGGTTAACTTGTCATTAAAGCATTTACAGTAATAGTAGAAGGCCCCTGATTTGAAGCCTTGTTTAGATGTGTGGTTTTTCTCTCATGTGAACATTATCAATATATTTTATGAACTTTTTTAACAACTTAGGTAGTAAAAATTAAAAAAAAAATATAAAAAAGACTATGACCAAGTATTTATGTGTGTTAAAATGCTTGGAGAAAGAAAGTTTTTGAAGGTTGTGCAACATTTTTACAAGACAACTATTTTGTTTCTTCATTGTTGTATTCAGTTTTCCAATCTGATAAACAAGTCCATATATAATATACTGACATAAAACTAATCATCATATATAATGGCTAAGTCATAAAGCATAGACGTTCATTTTTCAACCTAAGAAATAACTTTTACATGTTTTCTGCTGTTTTCATCAAACATAAGGTGCAAATAAACTAGTTGTCTCTTCTATCTGTGGGGCCAATTAAGGCGTTTAGGTCGAAATCATGTTAAACCTTCATTATATATGTAAGTTTTGCTCAATGTCAATCAATCATGTCTGGTCCCAATTAAGAAACATTAATTAGCTCAAGCTAAATTTTTACTTCTAGAACTGATATGTAAATGTGAAATGTTTCTTCAAATGGGGTCAGAGTGAACATGAAAAAACTCAAAATAGTCTGTTTAAATATCAGTTCATTTAGGTCAATCCTTACTGATGAGTTTAGTGAAACTACTAAAGATTTTTGTATTAGGTTTATAAAAGAGATTATTTGTAAAAGGTATTTTTCCTATAAAAACTTGCAAGAAATAATTTTATCGTCTTAATTAAGAATATTTAAAATAAACCAATTTGTGACCCACAGTGTCAGAATATTATTTTTATACACAATGATATGATCATAAGATCATATAACACTCAAGCCATTATTTATCCATGGTAGTTATGTTTATCTATGTGACAGGATGGGGTGGGGGTTGCTAGGGCCAGATTTTGTTGGGAAACTTTTCTTTTCAACATTTCACATAAAATCAACATTTACATATTTGGCACAATGATTTATTTTTTCTAGTCGTCATGGTTTCAAATAAATGTTTCTACTACGACAGCTGGAGATTTAACTTGATGCAAAAAATCATCTAAGCCAAGAGATGCTGCATTAATTATAGTATATTTTGACAGATTAAAGCATACAATTAGCACTTAAAATAATGAAAGAATTATTTGGAAAAATGATGTTTTACATTTTATACAAAAAATTTATTTAGTAACCTACCAATGCATTGCACACCTAAAAAGATGAAAACAAAAAATTAACATATGTATGTGTCTGGCTTCTATCCATAGATCTAAAATGTATGTTTCTAATTTTTTAGAAAAAATAAAGAAACTAAATTAGACAAACAAAAAGACTTACTATTGGCCACATGACCTACATGATAAAAATGTGACTAAAATGTGGATCATTTTTATGAATGAGTAACGGGAAAAAATGAACATCATTATTATAAAAGTAAAAAGGAAAAAAAAAATGTGCATAATTATTTCAAATAAGCAAGGGGGTGAAAATGTGCATCATTATTTTAAATGAGACCAGGTGTGAAAATGTGAATCACTATTTTAAATGAGACCAGGTGTGAAAATGAGCATCATTATTGTAAATGAGCCAAGATGTAAAAAGGGGCATCATTATTTTAAATAAGTCAAGGTGTGAAAATGTGCATCATTATTGTAAATGAGACCAGGGGTGAAAATGTGCATCATTATTTTAAATGAGACCAGGTGTGAAAATGTGAATCACTATTTTAAATGAGACCAGGTGTGAAAATGTGCATCATTATTGTAAATGAGCCAAGATGTAAAAAGGGGCATCATTATTGTAAATGAGACCAGGGGTGAAAATGTGCATCATTATTTTAAATGAGACCAGGGGTAAAAATGTGAATCACTATTTCAAATGAGACCAGGTGTGAAAATGTGAATCACTATTTTAAATGAGACCAGGTGTGAAAATGTGCATCATTATTGTAAATGAGCCAAGATGTAAAAAGGGGCATCATTATTTTAAACAAGTCAAGGTGTGAAAATGTGCATCATTATTGTAAATGAGACCAGGGGTGAAAATGTGCATCATTATTTTAAATGAGCCAAGATGTAAAAAGGGGCATCATTATTTTAAATGAGTCAAGGTGTTAAAATGGGCATCATTATTTTAAATGAGCCAAGATGTGAACAAGTGCATCATTATTTTAAATGAGCCAAGATGTGAACAAGTGCATCATTATTGTAAATGAGCCAAAGAAAACGTTCATCATTATTGTATATGAGCAAAGAAATGAAAATGTGCCTCCAGTATAGAGGTTAGTGGGGTCACCACATTCCACACTGTGCTATAATAACCACGGCTGTAGGGATGGTCAGGTGACCAAGGAGTTAACCCATGTCATAAATAGGAAATGGGACTTACTGTTTTAAGTATTTAAGTATATATCTACCTTTTATTCTTAAAATAAAAAACTATAAAACTATATATGAATATACATAATCATATAAAAATATATTTGTAAGTCTCAAGCCTTAGTTCATTTTTAATGTGTCGGCAGAATTAACTGCATTCTAGAAGAATGGCATACATCCAAGCACTGAGGTCACTTGCCTTATAGATCACCAACCTGTCACCATTAAAGGAAATAATCAATGGGCTTGACAAAGGAGACTGGAATATGAAAATAATATTCTGATATATTTTTAAATGATAATATACCATTATAGTTTATTTCTATTAACATCTAAGGAATGTTTGCATTTTAAAAATAAAATGTTTTGATTTTACTACACTTAAATTGTATGGAACTTTTTACAGTGTCATCAATTTAAATGTATCTGATCTCCACTGTAGTCACATCCTTTTCAGGACAACAATGGTGACTGTAGCACACTGAAATCAAAGCGCTGTGAGGAGTGTGTCAAGGACTGGTTGAAACAAGGACCTTCTACTAAGACAAATGCTCACAGACTGCTAACCAGTGGCTTAAACTATCCAAAAAATACATGTTCATATATTTCTAATATACTTTCTTGCTTTCAAAGCTCTGGTTGGTTGGTTTGGCCACACTAGGAGAATCATTGCTGTCGAGATTACAACTTCTAACTATTCAGTTTTTCTATTATCTTAAAACCATACTATCCCTGTAAACAATGTAAACAATGGAACAGATCAAAACAATGACTGAAGATACAGAAGACTAGCCAAAACAATAATAATTGACCCCATAATGCTCTTGACTTTAATCCAAATGAATTGACAACCACCACCTGAAATGTGTTAAAATCATAACATATCTTATGTTGAAATTTAATGTAAATATATTGCCAGATGCAATGTGTAATAAAACTACATTAAAACAAGCATGAAATAATACTCAGTGGCAGTAAACTTGGTTTTAATTTTGCAAACACGTGTCCTTTTAGGCACAGATTACACAATAATGTTGATTTTCAATAGTGTCAATTATGTTTTTGGAATATTTCAAAATGTTCACATTTTAACTGGTAGATAAGATAGGTAATACCAAGTTATAGTCGACTTGCAAGCTTGTGCTCTTTCAGCCGACAATACGGTTTAACTAGTACTAACTTAAAATTTAAAATCCATTTGCAACACACGTGACTCAAAACTTTTTAGTCATGATCCAATAATCAACAGGAGCAAATATGGGATACACCACTCCTGTTTCTTCAATCAACAGGACCAGGTTAGGGATACACTACTCTCATTTCTTCAATCAACAAGAGCAGGTTAAGGGATACACCACTCCTATTTTTTCAATCAACAAGAGCAGGTTAGGGATACACTACTCTCATTTCTTCAATCAACAAGAGCAGGTTAAGGGATACACCTATCCCATTTTTTCAATCAACAAGAGCAGGTTAAGGGATACACCACTCCTATTTTTTCAATCAACAAGAGCAGGTTAAGGGATACACCACTCCCATTTTTTCAATCAACAAGAGCAGGTTAAGGGATACACCACTCATATTTACAAACTCATCAGGAGCAAGTTAGGGATACACCACTACTGTTTCTTGAAACATCAACAGCAGGTAAGGGATTCACTACTCCTGTTTCTTCAATCAACACGCATATGTTAGGGATACACCACTCCTGCTTACATAAACAACAGGACCATCTTAGGGATACACTTATTCTGTGTATTTGATCAACAGGAGCAGGTTAAGAGATAAATCTATCCTGTTTGTTCAATCAACAGGATCAGGTATGGGATACACCACTCTCACATCCTAATGTATAATTTGTGTGCATTATGTCTTTGGGCAGTAAAAACAAGTGACAACTCCATTAACATAATAAATTGATTTATTTTACTGTCTCAAGCACCTGTATGGTTACACAATTAGAATTTATTACAATTTGTAGATAGAAAACATATAAGTAAAATATGCACAGCAGTGATAATTTCATCTCCAGGGATAGGTGTTTTAGCACTAAAAAGTAATAATTGCATGCTAAAAAATTTAAAAAAGCCTAAATTCATTTTATTCATAAGATATTTACAAAAGAAATTTTAAAGATTTTTAATATAGATTTTCTAAATAGGTAGCTCTATAACTGTTGTTAAACAATACAACATCATTTTTGAAAATAAAATTCAATAAACTATCCATTAAATCCCTATTTACCTAAATTTGATATTTACATAGCAAACCTGCACACATCAACAGTGATGCACTAGTGAAATAAATATCATTTTATAAATGACCTTGACCTACATCAAAGGTCAAACTTCTGATTTGACCTTTGACCTCTGACCTATCTCTGGAGCTGATATTCCCACTTAAACATGAACAAAGACTAGACATATAACAAATGACCATCTCCCATTACCAAGATGTATGCTTAAAACTTTTTATATTAGTAAAAAATATTTGAATTAATCAAACTAAATACTACATAGGTCATGTAACAGGTGAAAAATGGAACCACCATACAAGTATTGACAGAGAGAATTTGGTGATTTGAGAATAGTTTGGTTGCTGTTTTTCCATGTAAAGAAAAATAATCTCACAAAAGGGAAGTTTCTACCTGTAGTTTTCCCATCATCTGTTTATCTGTCAGAATTTATCTTAAAATATTCAAAACTGTTAAGTGAGCAATGTACCTGTTTTACAAGGAAAAATCTAAAAAGAAAATCAAAAATAACTTTAAAATTGTTTAATTTGTGTTTTATCTTTATAAAATCAAATCATTAAAAAAGATTAAGGTGTAAGTAGGTTATCTTAAAATCCCATTTATTTTTTAAGACTTAATGTATGAAGTTTCCCCCATTATAAAAAACTTCCACTGATATTTTTGTTAAAAGTTTTATTCATAAAATGGCTTACCTGTGAGATTTCCTTTTATCTAACAGATTTTTTTAATTAAAAACAATCTTTAGTTTAAGGAGTGAAAAGTAAGCAAAATTCTGTACGAATTAAAGGAGATTTGCAACAAAGAAACAATTAGAATGAAATCAAGATATAAGTTACGTTTTTCTTTCATGAAATAAAAAAAAATGGATAGATGAAAAAAACTGTGCAAAAATGGGTATCTGAACTATATGCAGAAATACTGAACACGAAAGGACATTAATAAATTTTTCCAATTCTGATTACATAATAAAATAGTTAGCATAAATATATTGGTATAAATGATTTTTTCAACAAGTGAACAACACATGGAAAGTACTTAACTCTAATGGATTGGATGATGATTGTTTGAGTCAAAAATTTGTTTACATTTTATATTTTCAACTCACCATGCAATAAATGCAATTGGAATGCTCAATTTTTTCTCACTATTTATTAGCAGTTTAAACTATTTATTAGAACTAGAAGTAGGTTAGTATTTGTTTAAGTCTAAATACTACACTATATATTTGTAGTGACAATATGCTGGCTCAAATTATTTCACATATTATTGCTGGCTAAGTTCGAAATGCAACATCACACAGTTGGAAATGAAACACAGTTTTTATATTCTTAAGTTCTAAACCACAACCAATTCAATCAAATCTTTTTTAATAACAATTTTTAACCAAACAAACATTCTTTTATCACCAAGTTAGAACATATATGTCAAAATTGTCTACTTTCTATCATTAACAAAAACTTTACCACATCTTTCATTACCATCATTATTTCAAAATTACAGCTAAGATACCTAGATGATAAGGTAAAGGGAAATTAACAAAACATAAAATAAGTCAGAGCACTATAGTGTAATAACAAATATAACAACTACATTTACAGAAAAAAGTTATTGGCAACTTTCTTGCATTCTTGACAGAAGAGAGACTTCAAAATAAAAATGCTTCCTTTTTAACTAAGATCGATTAAATTTAATATTACCAAATATGAATTTCTCCAAAAATAAACACAGAAATATGTGAATTAATAAAGGAAATCATTTAAAATTAAAATAAAGAATTAATTCAAAATGAAAAGGGAGACTTTAAATGATTATTTTTGGACAATGGTGGTTTACCTATGTTACATGTGTAAACAACATACAGTAAATAGATTTATGAATTATACCATTTGAAGACATTGGTTATTGATTCTGTCTTATTAACTTGCAATTATGATCATTAGATTTTCTGTGCCCACTGTTAGTCTTTTAAACTCAAAGACTGCTATAGTGATTTGATCAGGCCTACATGTAGATAAATACAGTAGATCCAGATCAGCTTGTTCACAGTGGGAACTGTCAGATCAGGATCGGAACTATTTGCTGCAGTCTCTGGCAATGTCTCTTACCTTTACATGTAATTGTTAAAAATGTTTAAAATTGTGTATAGCTTAGAATGGATACAAACTACCGGTATGTTTCTTCTCCAAAGGCTGCAAGAAAGTGCTTTAACTATTTTCTCAGGAAAATGAATAATATAAGACACTAGATTCATAATAAAATGCTACAGGTTACTGTATACTGATTAGCTTGAAGCTAATAACAAAATCTTTGGCTATTAGAATCTGTATTCTGATGTACATAATTGTTACTATCATCTACAAAATGCAACCGTCTCAATGCAAATAAAGATGCTAAAAATGCAAAATATCTAAATATATAACAACAAAAAATGATAAAACATTCAATAAAAAGGATTAAAAATAGCAAGCATACAAGTTTTTTTGCATTTCCTCCAATAAATTTATACAACCCAAATGAAAACATAACTCATTCTGAGTATGGTAGTTAATACACAGAATAGGAAAAAATATATAATAATATAAAATGGAGCTTAATGTTTTCATTTCGTTTTGTAATAAAATCAAGCATACATTTTATATAAATTATGAATTTATTTAAAAAATGTTACAAACACAAAGCTGGGGCAATATAACAATAAGTGATTTTTTAAAATAAGAATGAGATCCCAGATCATTATTTAGAATACTTGCATCTTGTATGAATCTCTCATTATATTCTCTCTACTATGGTAAAATTGTTATACCAAATATTGTAGGTTAAAACTTTGATTTGTAAGTATGCAGGGTTGTTTTTTTGCATGTGTTTCAACAAATAAACAGAAAAAAAATGTGTTTGTACTAAAGTGAAAACAATAATACTAGAGTAATTATCTTCTATTCTCATCATTTTAAACAAAAAACAAACAATATAAGTATGTGATTCTTTAAATGTAACATGGTTTGTATGGTAAATCTTGAATAATAAATTTATAAAAAATGGCAAAGTTATGGAAATGAGTTAACAGACAGACAGAGGAACAGACAGACATATTAAAGTGATTCCAGATTTTAAAAAAAGACATTTCAAAATGTGATAATAAAAGATACTCTCCAACTCTTCAACAGTTCTATGTACAGGGATAAAGCTTTCGTTACCTAGGTAACAAATCTTGTAATATTTGTTTATTTTTTATACAAGTTGCATATACATGATTGTCCAATACAATGCTTTCCATAATAAAAGCAATGGGTATATAAGATATAAGAAGAGAAAAAAAACAGCTCAAATAAGAGAAATATATCTTGGCTAAGTCCTACATTTGTCACAAAAAGTTATGAAAGAATTCAAAATTCATAAATATAACAACTTACCGTATTTCCTGTCAATAAGAAACGTAACTTTTATTATTATAATATCAGTCAATAGACTTAAGTGACTTTAATTGAAATCTTAAAAAAAGAGAAGTTTTCTTGATATTATTTCTTTAATAAATTCCCTTTTGACTTTTAACACATAGAATTTAAAGATTCTGATACTCAAAAGCATTGTCCAAACAACAAGGGTTTTTGGCCTGAGGACAATGGGATATGACAGTTGTCAAAGCCAGATTTATTCTTCCTATCTGAACCCATGAACAAGGAAGTTTCCACTTTCTACAGGGTATTCACACAAAAAAGTGAGAACACAGCCACAAATGGTGACAATGCAGCCACAAATAGTGACGATCCAGCCACAAAAAAGGTGACGACTTAGCAAAGCTATTTACAAGTCATAGAAAAAGTCTAGGCTAAATAGACAAAAGTTAACATATAGGGTAACTATTGATATTGACATATCAGAACAGAAAGTAGAAAAATCCAAAAGGATTTGTTGAAGATTTGACAACCTGATTAAAATTACGAATATAAAACTGAAGCTAATTTTGGATTACCCAAAGTCATTCTCCACATGATTATTAAAACCTTTCATCAAATAAATATTTAAGAAAAAATCTTAAAAAGATGATGCACACATTTCTCAGAAACAGTGACCTCTTAAATATTTGAAACACAAAATGATAACCATTTGTAGAAATACAAATGTAAAATTCTGAATAAAAATGTAGCTTCTTCAAACAAGAGGGCCATGATGGCCCTAATTGCTCAGCTGAGGACATAGGCTTTTAGTAGGCTCATATCTGGCGTCAAGTAATTTAGAGTTATTTACTTTAGAAATCTTTGGCGAAGATTGGACCATTAGTGTGGCCACTGGGTTGACAACATTTTCTAGAATTGTTCCTAGTAACCTACTGAATCTACATGACCCACTTCAAAATATATGCAGGATTTCATACTGGCAAACATTCTGGCCAAGTTTGCTGAAGATTGAGCCAGAATGTGGCCTCTAAGTGTTTCCACAAAGTTTTTTTAAAATGTGACCAAGTGACCTACTTTTTGACCCCACATGACCCAGTTATGAACTCATCCAATTATTTCATGCAGGCAAGCATTATGATCAAGTTTGCTGAAGATTGGGCCAGAAATGTGGCTTCTAGTGTGTTCACAAGATTTTTCTAAGATTTGACCTAGTGACCTACTTTTCGACCCCACAGGAACCAATAACGAACTCATCCAAGATTTCATGCAGACAAAAATTCTGACCAAGTTTGGTAAAGATTGGGCTATAAATGTGGTCTCTAGTGAGTTCACAAGCTTTTTCTAAAATTTGACCTAGCGAGCTACTTTTGATGCCAGGTGACCCAATAATGAACTCATCCAAGTTTCATGCAGACAACCAATTTTACCAAGTTTGATGAAGATTGGATATAAACTGTGGCCTCTAGTATGTTTACAAGCTAAAATGTTGACGACGGCCGACTGACAATGGACGCCAGATGAAGCGGTATCATAAAAAGCTAACCTTGAGCATGTTGTGCTCAGGTGAGCTAAAAATGTGGAAAAGGATAAGTATAATAGAAGTAGACATGAAATTAAAGCTCAAAGAATCTAAATTTGTAGATTTTTTCCAGACAAAGACACTTCAAAGATGCATTTGAAAGATGGAACACAATTCACAATATGTACATAGAAAATGAGGAGTCAAATATTAGATAAATATATTTGTAGAATTTTGAATCCTCACATTAAGTAGAAATATATAAAACATGACTATTTGAGCCAGAACTAGAGCAAAAACTTTCATATTTATGATGGAAACAGAACACACAATGTTGAGGCTAGACTTTGTAGATCAAAATAATATCAATGAACAAAACAAGGAGCATTGCAGCATTTCTATAGAAAAAACTAAATCTATGTGTACTGATACCATGTCTACAGAGAAAACTAAAACTGTCTTCCTTTTTTGGCAAAACTGTTGACTTAACAAACTACAATAAACAAAACAAATAAAATCTTCACTCTGAACACAATCCAGCGAAATATTGCTAAACCAAATAATGAAATAACAGAACTAGAAATAATGAAATAACAGAACCAGAAAAAATGAAATATTTGAACTAATAAACAATTACCCTAAAGCTGAGTTTGTTTTCTTGAAAATGAACACAGGCTTGTGACTAACATGCGTAAGTTATTGCACAGATATGTTAGAAGAAAAACAAAATGAATACCAAAAAATCTAAAAACCAAAACAGCTACATTGTAGTTATCAGGATTTGCTTGTACAATTCCAAACAGTTTTGTCTTGTTTGTTAATCTATTTCTACTTAGTACCTAGTTAAACAAACAAACAAGAAAGGATGTATTTAAGTTGAGCAGAAAAAAAATAACATTTAAAACTACTTATGTAGAACTTATGACTGAAAAAGCATTGTATTATAATCTCTCTTTATAATAACTAATTTACATGTTTATCTGAATTTAAACCTTATTTCACTATTCTGTAAAAATGCATTGAGATTTCCATAAATAAATGGTTATTTAGTAATTGTTTCATTGCAATTTCATGTGCAAACTAATATTCTTAAAATACTAACATATGTCAAAATAGAATTCAATAGCAAATATAAACTTATTGTACCACATTATGGCAAATAAGTGTGCAAAATCCAACAAAAGGCACAAACAAAACTGAACACAATAACTTAACTGACTGTTAAACTTGAACATGCAAACCTTTAAAGCCATCTATCTATATAGAGAGAGCACATTGTGACATGTTTGTGTCTAAGACAACAAAAAATATTTGTGTTAAATCATTTTGTAGACATTGTAGAGGGAGTTATAATGATTAAATTACAACAATACAATTAACCTCACCAGCCTTATCAAACTGTACAGACGATAAAAGTGGGTGTGGCCAAACAGACAAGTGTTATTGTTTTAAAAACAACCAAACAAAGCGGACAAAATGCAGTAATTTTT
Organism: Sinonovacula constricta; assembly: GCA_007844125.1. Lineage (NCBI taxonomy): Eukaryota > Metazoa > Mollusca > Bivalvia > Cardiida > Solecurtidae > Sinonovacula > Sinonovacula constricta. Next base: position 27,382,087 of record CM017571.1, read on the forward strand.
TTTTTTTTGAAACAATCAAAACACTCAACATTTAATTGATGTAACAATCTGTTTTTGGCTTGAACAACAGTTCACTATGTTTTAATTATCAGTTGCTAAGGCAAAAATGTAAAAAAATACAAAGTGACAACCTTTGAACTATATTGCACTTGAGTGTTGGTGAACAAATCACAAATCAAGATATTGATAAAAACAAAGAAATTAAAGCTTTAAATAATAATATTATTAGTCACATAAGAAGTGAAACTGTTGAAAGTGCACTTGGGAAAAATGCACATGGTTTAGATATTAAATGTGTCAAATCTTAGTGACAGAGTTCACAGTTTTGGAAAAAAATAAATGCACAAAAAGCAACCAGCTTATGTGTAAATAGTCAAATTAGAGGTGGCAATGTTAATAGGTTTTAAAGAAGATAAAACAAATCAAATATTCACTACTAAAAGTCAATAACTTATCAAAGGTGAGAGTTTTTAAAGAAAATATGCCATCCATGACCCCATAAAAGAGTCATAAATATTAGGAGGGATCATATTAAGAGGTACATAAAATTAAAGCTCTAAAATTTTAAGATCCAACAATTGTGAAAAGTTCTTACAAGTTTTTCAGGTAGGTACAAATATAATTAAAGTTTTACTTTTTTGAGCATTATATACCTAGGCAACATGTTGCCAGTTTCCAATTTAATTGAAATGAAGTTAAAGCTTCCTATGTAAAAAGAATTAAAGCATATGGAGATGCCATTAAAAATAAGACCTCAAAGCTCCACACAATTAAAGACAACAAATTAAAGCTTTAAGACCACAATATTTGTAGAAAGTGTGTAGACTCAAAGAAAACTACTTTTAAGACCATTGTTTATAACTGTAAGTTAAACATGGGAAAGTAACAAGTACAGAGTGAGCAGGATTAATATTTTCACAACACTTATGTAACATCTATTTTGATTGGTAACTCACTTGCATATCAACTTAATACAGTATTTTTTCTTCGATTTGTCATAGCATTTGCATTAAAACCTGAATAAACATATATGGAAGCAATGTCATTTAACTTTTAAAATATTAAGTGTAGTCACTTGTTTGTTCACAATGACTACTCCATTACTTAATTTAAAATCCAAACATCTCAGTGTGTCTTTCTAGAGACCTTTAACATTTTAACTCACCATACCGGATAAAGCCATTCTTCAAATAGAAACTTGCATATGTTCAGAACTAAACCATTTGATTTGCTGTTACCTGTACAAAAATGACAAATTGAAAAAGCATTTGTCATTTCTAAAACAGAGTAATTTGATTGGCTTTTATTTTCTGAAAAAATTGACCAATCAAATTGCTGAAAATTGAGCTAAAGGATTTTTCATAACTAGAACTGAGCAATCTCATTGGCTTTTATCTAAGAAAGTGTCAAATTAAATTGCCTTAAACTGAGCTTAAGCATTATCCTGTACTTATGTTCAGGACTGAACTATTTCACTATTTATTGTCTGAAAAGTTGTTTTAAAATGAGCTGAAGAAATGTTAAGTCTATTTGTCTATAAATGAAGCATTTCGACAACATTGAATAAAAAAACATACATCTCAGTGATACAGATCAAATCTTAGTTGCCATGCCAACAAACTGAGCAGCATTCAGATGATCGTGATTAAGTTGTGATTCAAAGTAATGAGAATGATAATAATACTTTTTATTATTTGAACTGGAAATGTAAATTGTTTCACAAAGATTTCTATAATGTCTAAGTATATCAAATTTTTTATTAAATCTAAAAACATAAAATAAAGATGCTAGAAAAAAAAAACTAAATTAGGAATTGCAATATTGTTTGCATTGAACTATAAATTCACATTACTTATTCATTAAATCAAAAAGTCAAATTTATATTTTGTTAAAAATAAAATTTATTGTATATCTTTCATATAATAAATATCTTTCAAAATTTTGGTACATAGTTTCAGAATATTTTTTTTTAGCATCTTAGTTTATGACTTAAACTGTTCCACACAAAAGCTAGTTACAATCGTGTTACAGAAAAGAAGTGATACCTACAGACAACATTAAAAATGTCTATCTAGAAAAGCTTTGTAGAGAAAAGGAAATAATAAACAACCCCATGGAATAACTATCAAACATTAATCCTCAAAGACTTAAGTCCTGTTTCTAACATTTTTAAGGAGCTACGCACAATACAAGATGTAAAAATAGGTCTGTATAAAAATAGGTTGCATGTTACCTTATTTACATATATGTATATACAAAAATGTCACTATATAGTAGACAAAAAGCAATGGCCATATATTCTCTGGGTCAGCACATGACCACACAAAAACAAAATACAAGAATTCAATATAAACAATGAAGACTGGTTTTTCATACTTCATTTCAATTATTAACATTAAATGCTGCTAGCTGTCTGAAAAAAAAAATACTTCAAACCAGTCTTTAAAAATTCAAATTTAGTAAATGCAGTTATATTTTCTCCACTTCTGAAGATCATCTTTGGCATATCAACACTCTCCACTCTTCATCTTCTGCAAGGTACACTTTCTCTCTAATTTGTAACTACTGAGCCATGGAACTAGATTGGTGTATAAAACATCCTGTAAGTATAGTGAGCACAAAATATCGACCGAACACATCTTGTAGAAAAATAGATCAACTACTCATAACCATCAAGGTTGACTGTTCATCCTCGCGACAGAAAACTGATTCACAGATGTGTTCATAGTTTTGTTGTACATAGTTTCTTATTCCGCTTTATCATCAATAAAGCTTCATTTGTGTGCATGTAAGGAAAAGAAGTTCTCCATATCGTCTACTATGAAACCTGGAATTCACTGTGTGATAAATCTAATTTTCTAGATTTCTCAACATTGTTAATAGAATATAACACAATCAACAGTAAATAACTCAAAACACATTTGTTTTGGCATGGCTTCTTCATATATCCCTCAAATAAAGCCAGTGAATAAATTCTTCTTGAAATCTATTTAAAATCTAGCACTGCACCTGCAGTCTTTTATATAAACTCTAACCTGGTAAATATTGTCAACAAAAACATTCAAGAATAAACAACAATACCAATAACAAGAAAAGTTAATGAGCGTCTTCAGTTGAACACATAAAAATAATACCATGACGCCAACCATGACGGCTGTTTTTAAAGCTTTATGTATAATCACTATTTCACGCTACTTTAGTCAATTATAGCACATGTGCTCTACTAACGCACTAACACCACTAGGGATGGATAATACTATTTCAACTTGTTTTCTTGGCAAAGTAAATGTTCAGTTAGTTGACTACAGTACTCCTATAACTCGCCAACCAAAACTCTTCATAACAACATCTCAGTAACAAAAGGCAACTATTGAAGCTTCCTATGCTTTAAGCATGGCAGCCCACTAAGTAAATGACTACTTGATTAGAAAGCTCATTTTATGTGCTGAGTTCTTTCTTTCTCTTCAAAGCGATGGGGAAAAAATTGGGTAAAGAAATCCTACAGAAAAACTAAAGATGAAGTTCTTGTAATAGATGAGAATGATTCTCTTTGCTGCTGCCTAGAATTCCCAATCATCACCGGAATGCTGAGATATGTTCTTTTGAATTTTCTCTAAATTTGAGCTTTGTGATAGATCCTCTGACTTTTCACACACCCTCTTCTTGATTCCATCATCTTCAACATCCATCTTTACCACACTTTTACTAATATTTTCTACATTTTCATCAGTATTCTCCTTCTCTGTTTCGTTTTCATCATCCGCATTTTCATCATCAACACCATTGTCCCCTTTCGTTGCCTTGTCCCCTCGGTTTGACGTCTTGTCCAAGTGTCGACCGGCTGAGACATATTGTGGATTTGACCTTTTTCTCTTATTCGCTCCCCCGGATGACTGCATTACACTCTGCTGCGATCCTCTGGACAAATCTAGCTCTCTGTCGCTGCTTTTGTCCAAGATAACTTCTGTATTTGAATTTTCATCTTTCTCCAATACCATTTCTTCTTCCTTGTCTGACTCCTTAGCATCAAAAGGAGCATCTTTAATGGAGCTTGGGCTTGAGCTGTATCGCTCATTATCATCGGCATCATCTTCTCCGTCGCTACCTCCCTTTTGGACATCGTAGCCAGAATGACGGCCATCTTTTTTGGCATTCAAGTTAACCGGCTCAAACTGTGGAAACATCCATTGGTCGGACGCATTGTTTGGGAACCGTGAGGGGAACCCAGAAATGTTTCCTGAGTCCCGGTTATCGCCTGACATGCTGGAGATATCACTATTGTTTGAGTTGTCATCATTGGATTCATCCTTTGGCATGCCTGACTGGCTGTATTCACTGTTTGGAGTTGTAGGACTGGTAGAATGCTGTTGTTGTTTGGCGCGCATGCGATGATTATGGAACCAATTAATGACAGTTTTCACGCCCACGTTTAGCGTGTTGGCCAAAGCTTCAATTGTGCTCTGATTAGGGTATGGATCACGATTATAGGCCTGACGTAATCTTTCTTTCTGCTCCTCCGTGAAAAATACACGAGGTCGCTTCGGTAATGCCATTGGTGAATCATACCGATCTTCAAGGCTATGGCGGCGGCGGCGGTTAGCTGAAATTAAATAAAAACACAATAGTAAAAAATTATGATCTGTGAAAACTTGCTTTAAACATGTTTAAATATTGCTGTAAACAAAAGTTTAGCATCATAGAACACAACATTCAGTAACAACAATGAGAACAAAGATTCTTTTAATAAATTTATATAAATTGTTTCCAGATGCAACCACTTGGTAAATAGTATATCATTTTTAGATATATAATTCATCCATGAAGTTTGCATGGGTTCAGACCTTTAGTTTTTTTCCTTTGCTCTTTTTTATTTTCAAAATTAGACTTCCAAAGAAGATAAATGTTCTGTGACCACAGCTACATTCTATAAAAGGCAATTTTCAGATAAAGAATCATAACATTGTATATTTCTCCTTTAAAATACTACAAGATGACTTTTTTGACTATGTACACTTCCAGGTACATATTCCATAAAATAATAAAAATGTAACTTTTTCTCTTGTTGCTTATAGAGTACCAAAGGTTACTTATTTTAAGAATATTCATTATTTTTTCTCTTGCCAAAATAAAACATTACATGTTGTTGTATTTGCCAAAAGTGCCTAGAGAACCCTACCTTTCATTTCACTTTGGTAATGTTTAAGTCTATCCACATTATGAGGGTCACTAAGCCAAAGGTGCATTTTGATGAATGGTTCTCTCCCTTTAATACTCAGCATGTGCCAGGGTTTGGGTTTCGACAACAGCTCGCTAACTGAGCCTTGTGACAACCCTAGAACCGCCTCACCGAATAATTTCTGACCAAGGTTGTTGAATTGCAACACGTCTTTGACCCGACTTGTTAGTTCAAGCGTGTCAATCTCTGATGTCATGGCGACGACTTCCAACATGGAGGATGGATACGAGAACGAGGCCCAATGTTGCTGCTGCTGATGGTGCTGTTGTTGCGACTGTTGATGATGCTGATGATGTGTGGTGAAAAGCGAATGGTGGGGTTCCAGAGGGGAAACCGGAACAGAGGGAAGGATGAGGGGCACATTTGGGGTTCGTGGTGTAGAAGGAGAATGCTTCGAATCATTGGAAGGCACTATAAGGGGAGAGAAAGGACAAAAATGTGTCAGACTGTCCCATGGTTTTGAAGGTTATAGGACTATTGGTTAGTGGGAGTTTATTTTCCATGGCATAACCAGAGTGGTACATTGTTTATAGATGGGTATATTGTTTAGTTAGGGCAGGGTATGAAGTTCAAGCTTTACATGCAAAACTGTACCTATGGAATGGGCTTCCTAATTTTCTATTTTGAAACTTACATTCATGCACTAAAATTATGCTTTTAACAAAGTTGCACTTTTTGGTGATTCATTGTGATGAGTGAATTGACATGTTGTTGTTTTTGTTTAAAAAAAAAATGAAGAAAAAAAAGATGCATTTGTCAAATTTTGATAATAAAGACTCTGAGACTTTAACCTTCTAAAACCCAACAGTTGTGTGTAAAAAAAAAATCATATATTTGTTAAGTTTTTAAATAAAATTACTTTGAAAGTTAAAACTAAAAACTATTTTTTTAATAGAATATCATGTTACTACGAAGTAACATTCTACTAAGCAAAATCTAGATTTTTTTCCAATACAATAAGTGCAGACAAATTGAAGTTGCTTGTTTTTTTACTTAAATTATAATATAAAAAATAAGTTTTCATTTTAACACATTCCATATCGGTACAGTTAGTATTTCTGTTAGTTTTGACAATTATGGTGTCAGTTGAAGACAGAATGAGTATAGGGATACAGGGTATAGTGGATATAGGACTAGAAGCTATCGAGACATGACTTGAAGGAAACAAAATGGGTAATTTTATAATTGTGTCTGTATTTTACATGTCAGTTTACATGTAGATGAATATGACCTATTAAAATTCAGTGAAAATGATTATATGCATTTATGAGTGCACTGCAGCTGAGGTGTGTAATTATGGGTAAATCTGAATTTTGAGATTTGCATTTGAAAGAAAAAGTGGGTTAAGATTTATATTTTTGGCAAATCTAAAATAGATCTGCAGTCTGTGGAGATTCATATTTTTAAGTTAGTGTGGGTTTATATTAGCATTTGCTGATAAATCTTGTATCTGAGGGTAAATCTGGGTTAGAATGTTGTCTGGATCTGTATTTGAGGGTAAATCTGGGTTAGAATGTCGTCTGGATCGGTACTTGAGGGTAAATCTGGGTTAGAATGCTGTCTGGATCTGTATTTGAGGGTAAATTTGGGTTAGAATGTTGTCTGGATCTGTATTTAAGGGTAAATCTGGGTTAGAATGTTGTCTGGATCTGTATTTAAGGGTAAATCTGGGTTAGAATGTTGTCTGGATCTGTATTTAAGGGTAAATCTGGGTTAGAATGTTGTCTGGATCTGTATTTGAGGGTAAATTTGGGTAAGAATGTTGTCTGGATCTGTATTTAAGGGTAAATCTGGGTTAGAATGTTGTCTGGATCTGTATTTGCACTTGAGGACATATGTATTGTATTTGATTTTTTTTTTAAATTTGTGAGAAACTCTTAGATAAGAACTGTAAAACTATGTTCAGATTTCATTTGTGAATAACTATTATCTAAATTTTAAACATATGGGCATATGTAGCAATTCTGCATGTGTGGTTAGGTTATAGTTAAGGTTTGTTGGATAATCCTGGATACGAGGTGCATTTGTGACATTTTTAGCCTTTGTCATACTGTTTTAATGTTGTTTATGATGTACTGTTTTTAAAAGGGTGCTAAATAAATGTTGATTTTTTTTTATAAAACCCTCAAGCTATTCTGAGTTAAATTATAATCCTCTATATGAATTGGGAAAAAACTTTTATAGTTCAAATAAAATTTAAAAAAAGATACTTTTAACTGTTATTAAAGCCATATTTTGAATTTATGGTTAAATTCCTTTAGTAATCAGCTATAGAATTTTACCTTAAAATATTTTGTAATATTTTTTTTAAACCACATATCATTTACAACAGTGAAATGATAAGGCAAAACAATATTCCTGACAGAGTTACTATAGATTTAACCTAAAAAATGCTTCCTGCAAAATCAATAGAAAACCAATTATGAACTAATTACTTCCATATTCACCATTTAGCTCTCAGACCTACATGTACATTGCATATTATCAACACATGTTGACTGTACACATCCATAGATATGAAACAATAAAATCAAATAAATCACTCAGTGACGCCTATAAGTCAAATAGATATTGATTTTATATTTACCATGCATTAAAACCTCCAACAGTTGGCAACAACTGGAGACAATACAAATCTTTTTTTCTTTTTTTTTTTTAAATTGTGATCTCGTTGCCATGGTTACCAGTAAGATCACATGACTGCTAGGATCTATGGATTATCAATATCAAGGTTTGCCTTTAACTGTGTGCTGGCAACATCTGTTTCAAGTAAAAGGTCTAGTCAATATGATGCCATATGGATTTATTGATTCTTCCCCTCCCGATGTCGCAGCAGAAATTTTCGCGTCAACTTTTGTTATCGGTATGTACATTACAGTGTACTACATTGCACAACTGCATAAAACTTAACAAAACCTTTCATTTGTTCACTGCAGAAACAAACACAAATAAGGAAAGCCAAATTCATTACATGTCCATTACATGTGTATTACATGTTACAACTAGGCTACTTTTGATTGTATTTCATACATTGTATGACAGACAAAAACTTTGCATAAGCCCACAACTTTAACTAAATGTTGTACAATTGACTATTGTAAATACAATATAGAAGTGAGAAAAGCAATATCCAGTATATTTACATCCCTGGATATGTTTTTTATTTTTTAAATGAATACAGACTAAGATTTTTAATAAAGAATAAAATTAAATATCAATTAGTCTAATATATATCAATAAAATTTATTGAAAGGTTTCTTACTTTATTTTGTTTTCAATGTTTAAATTAACATACTTTTATAGTCTAAGCCTGACATGGATACATGTCAGCAAATACTTATTGATTTGCTTAAGATTCATATTTTGGTCTTTTCTAATTTTCTTTTGTCTAACTATAAGTCTTCAAGAAGTTGACATAGTCCTCAGGCTTGTTTTTAGAAACATCACGCTGACACAATTAGGACCTTAACTATTTTGGTGGATGAAAGATCGTTAACATATATCTGGATAGAGCCACCTTCACCCTGAAGGCCGAAGTTTTATGATGAATAGAACAATCCTGGGCTGGCACAGTGAACTGAATCAAGGTCATGTGTACGCATTCTTGTAGAAATCTTTGCTGATTTAAAAAAAAATAATCTATCTGGGTGTTTGATATTTAAAAAATATTTTACTGACACATACTTCATGGAATATGGACAACTTGCAAGCAATACATACCATGCATGAAAGGGTCACAGTTCAATGACTTTAAGTAACAAGGTCAAAGGTTAAATAGGTCAAGGTCATTATGGGTACACGGTCATGGTTATATAGACCCAAGGTCACACAAAGGTTAAATGAAGCAGCAAAATTATGGGGTACATTGATATGCACTGGATGTTACACATGATAACCTGTGTTATAGATCAGGTTATAAATTATAGCATTCATGCAGATGATGAAATGAAATTGGATGTTTGAGTTTTTATGTTAAATGAAACAGACATAAACATAATGAGAGCGCCATATAAGCATGGGCATAATGATTGTAGATAGTATATTAATGTATTGATTCTCCGTCATATTTGTAATTAATCTGTGAAATGTTTGTCAATACAGCATGTTGTTCATACAGCACATTGTATACATAACTGGTGCATGTTGTATCGGTAATTTCTCTTATGTGGAGTGTACATACATAACAAATGTCTGTTCTAAATTGTTGTTTAATGCTAGTATATTTCAAGCAAAAACAAAGTATGTTAAACATTTGCTTATATATAAAGCATCTTCATAATGATTGTGACATTTGATTCTGGCTGTTATACATAGTTTCTCATACTCATTTCTCATGCTATATTTTGTCTGTTATGTTATGCATAGATGTAGTTTTTAACTGTTATGTGTATTATTTTTTTGTCTGTTATATCGATATATAGTCCCTGTACTGTTATTTCTGTTAAATTTTATCTGTTATATATGTAGTTTCTATACTGTTATTTCTATTAAATATGGTCTGGTATATATGCAATTTCTTTACTGTCATGTGTGTTATTTTTGTCTGTTATACAAGTTATTTCTTTAGTGTTATAGTTTGTCCAGTTATATGGTATGTTATATCTGTAGTTTCCATACTGTTATATCTGATACAGAGTATTAGGCCCAGTTTCATGCATCCATCCAATGTTAAAAGTCGCACTTGCCAAGAGCTGTCAGAGAAAAAAACATGAACATATATCCACACAAACTAGGTCAAGATTATAATACAAATAATGCATAGTAATACATATATTGCTGCAGCCAGATTTTATAGGATTACATTGAGTCTCCAACCAAGAAAGTAGTTCCATATTTAAGGTAAAATAACTGCCTTAAAAAAGTAGTCCATTGTTAACATTGCTTCAATGTGATAGTGGACTGTTAAAAGCAAAGTAAAACTTGTTTATCAATATAAAAAATAATAATATATAATCTTAATTTGGTTTTTGCTCCTTTTTTCAAAGAAATTTTAAAAAATGCAATTTTGTCTACATAATATGATTCCTTTCATTTAATCTAAGAAATTATTTAATTATTGTTAACAAAAAACACACAAGGAAATTGTTCTTATTAACTACGCAAAAACTGAATGCTACAAACTAACAAACTGTTAACATAGACATCAGAATCAATCTTCAATATGCACCTTCCAGCTTATTTCAAGAATGCTAATACACATGTTGATGTATTACAGCATTTTAATGACCTAAAACAATTATTGATTTCTTTATCTTCAATGTTTTTTAATTATTCTCATTATATAGACAGATATCCTAACTGGTACTTACTTTAAACCTATTAATTAATGTGTTAATGAGATATACATATATAGAATAAAGAGTACATAGAGTCAAACAAAGCGCCTCTGTTATTAGTCCACAGTTATATATTAAAGGTCTTATTGCATGCCATTTAGTAAGCTCTTAGTATTGGGTTATCATATAATATCAATGGTATATCATAGAATGCCAGTGGTTCATCACAGAATACTGATGTGGTATCAATGGTGTATCAAGAATATCAGTGGTTTATCATAAAAGATATATCCAAGAATACTAATATAATATCAAAAACATTAAATGTTTTATAATGTACTATTAATGATATATCGCTAAATATCTATGGTATATCATTGACAATCAAGGGTATATCATTGAATACAAATGATCAATTAATAGTATATCATTAAATAGCAATGGTATCTCATAGATTATCAATGGTATACCAAGGAATAATAACATTAACTTACAAGGAAAATGTGATAAACACAGAAGATTAGATGTTGTGTTAAAACACAAGAATAAACATACAAGAATTATGTCGTTTATCAGGAATTGACATTTACTCTTGACAAACACATTGCTTATCACATGTGCATGATAAATGTGCCAGTATGGTTTATCATCATTACACAAGTACATCATCAGTTTATCATGTCATAAACCATAACATAAATGATAAACGTAAGAAATGAGATGCGCACTATTTTGGCAAAAGTATCATTAAACATTTTAACAATATATGTGAAACAAAATATGACAAAATAACTAAATGCCAGAAAGACTCGTGGTAAAAATTCTACAATAGCAAGCATAGATGACTTAGTTCTGTTGATATTTACTTATCAAACTTTACTTTTTTCCATATGTGTTAACTAAATAGGTATGTATTTCAAAATATGCAATAATTGTACAAAAGGTTTCTTTTGTCTTAGATTGTATTAACTAGGTTCAAGTATTTTGAATGTTTTGGCTGTTTACATTTTGTAGAGTCTTTTTTCATTTTGTATCAATCTATATTTCAATATTAAAAAAAACACTGTCAAGTTGATAAAGCAAATTTCCCAAGATAAGATAAAGTCTTAATCCATAAAAAACCCACCAATGTTTCACCATCTTTATGGTGAGCTCAATGTCCTTTTCTTACAATATATAAATAATTATAAAATTGAACAATACTAAGTATGTCCAACATGGCTACACAAAACTGACACATCACTTGGCTTCTGGTTTATAAACAGATAGAGTATATAAAAACATCAAGTATCACATGAGAACAGTACCTTTTATCCCCATGGCAACGGTATTGACCAATGGGAGAGTGGCAGGAAGTGAGCTCCTGGTACCCTGCCATAGACTACCCTGGATCTCGACTTCCACTATAGAGTAACAACAGGAATAGAACTTATTAATGTCTGAAGAGCCATCTATCTTGTAATAGCTTCCGAAATAGTTATTTTCGGGTCAAAAGGTGTCTGAGGTTTTCAATGTGCAACAAGAAGTTGAGGAAGTAAAAACAAATATAGTCAAACAGTTTTTTCTTGTTATAACAATTTTTAAAAATTGGCCTGCATTAGTTTGATTCAATTACCACTTAAACAGGTACATTATATTAAGTGGCATTTGTAAATTATGAAGGAAAATTTAATATCTAAACAATCCTTCAGCCTTTAAAATGCTGGTTCAGTAAATGAAACATTCAAAATACTTGAACAAAGTAAACTCAAGAAATAAATGATACCTCTTTATGCAAACAAGGAAATTGGCATTACAAAATTTACTCAAGTAATAAATGATACCTGTTTATGAAAATTAGGGAATAGGCACAAAAGCATGTAGTTTGCAAAGTGTCTTTGATATAGCTTTTTTGAATGCTGTTTGAACTACAAAAAGTATAAGCGATACAAATAAAACCAAATTGTTTGTTTACTTACTTTGTTCCTTGTTGAGAGAGTTGCTTCTCATCAACTTATCAGGAGCAATGTGGTACTGGGATGCCACCAACTTTGGTATAGCCTCAGCATCCTCGAGAAAAAGCTGCATGCGAATGAATGGTTCACGCCCCTTTTGGGTTAACATATGCCATGGCTTCGGGCGTGCAAGAAGATCACTCACGCTGCCTTGTGACAATCCTAGAATGCTTTCTCCAAACAACCTCTGACTGATTGAATACTGACTTAATGTTTCCTTGACCTTTTTAACCAAGTCTTCAGTGTTGACATTGGCATAGTTGTCAAACTCTTCCTGTGTGATTGGTGGAAGCACAGCTCGTAAAGGCTTGTTGCAAGGGGTTCCGATCTGTGGCCGTGTCATTAGAGAGTTAGCTATGTTCTGCATTCGCTGCAGTGGTGATGCGCTCTCACTGGTTCCATGCTGCATGAAGGCTGTATGGGGGGCGGGAGAGAGCGCTGCCTGACCTTCCATGCGCTCCTCGTGCCCGTTCATCTTAGGACGCACGTGGGAAAAGGCACTTCCTGCGTTGTGAGCAGAAGAATTGAGCGATTTGTCTGAGGCCCCTGACGTGGGAGTGGTAGGTGATGAAGTACTATGTTTACTGAGATCGATTGGACCATTTGACTGGTTCATCAGGTCCTCGGAGGTGCTATCTGGCGGTTCTGATTTTATGCTTGGTTTCCGCTCCGGAGAGCTGTGCATGTGCCGCACTTCTCCAGGTTCAGGCTCATCACGTAACCGTGCATTCCTTGCCAGTCTTGCCAATTCTTGCTGGTAGAGGGCACTAGCTGCGATGTTCCCAGCATTCTCAGCAGCCTGTGCGAGCTTGATCAACTCCTGCCGATATATCCGCTCGACCATCTCCTTGGATGAGTCAGACTCATACGATTTCTCCTTGCTCTTGTGATGTTCGCCACCACTGGGTTTGCGATGCTCACGGTCTAGGTTCGGGTTTGGATACTGGACCAATGAGGTGGGACTGGTAACAGTCAGTGGATGGTGGGCTTGCATGCCGTACCGAGCCATTTCCTGATAAATACTGGTAACCATGGCATTCTGATGCTGGAAGAACATAGGCATCTAATTAATTAGATGGTCAATATATAGGACCATCTACAAAGCTATGCCAAATTTGGTTACAGAATTGTGTATGTGAGTAAAATGTCAATTAAAATCAGATGAGATTTACAAATGCTTTGACTATTGAGGGGGTGGGGTGGAGGGGGTGGTGGGCAGCATTTGTTTGAAATAATAATTCTTACTTTTAAGACATATTTCAGACATATTTGTTTTGTCAATGGTTTTTGTCTAATTACCCAAAAACGAGATTACTTTTTAAGTGTCAAATGACCCATATCTGGTCGTTATTTTGAAAATTAACAATAAGAAAAATGTGTGATAGTTCAAGAAAAGGTAACAATGTTTAATACTGCTACAAATTGGTAGGGTGCAAATGAATTTTAACTAAAAAACAACATAACATTACTTTGCATCTTAAACTATTAAACATTTTTTTTTCCAGAAAAAAATAAGTACATAGACACTAACAGCTGAAAAAAACTTGACTAAATGTTGCACTGACACTAACGTTCATTCAGTGTAAGCTCACCTCTTTACTCCATTGCTGTTCCTGGGATTTCTTGCTCTGCATCTGTTGTTGGGCCTCATTAAGAATGTGGGTTATGCGTTCCTCAGTTACAGAATCTTCTCGCTGAATGCTAGGCAAAAGAGGTTGTGAACCTGAAAAAGGGAGTGGAGCTGAAGAAAATGATTGGATGATTGGTGAAATATGGTAGGAAAGGAGGCGGCTTGGTAGAAAATGATTGGTAGATTGGATATGGGGGTGGAGTAACAGGAAATGATTGATTGGGTAATATGAGGAAAGATTGAGATGGAGTATAGGGAAATGACTGGTTTAAAAATATGTTTTCAGAGGTATGAGCATAATTCTTATATTTTAAAGATCTATGTTCTATTAAAGTATATTTTAAAGGTGGTACCCAACAGTTTGCATATATCAAATACATATAACAACATCTAGCCACTGCTTTTGGAATATGGGCATTTATTTAAATAAATGTATACTTTAGTCTTAATAAATAGCATTTTTAAATATTCAACACCAATTGAATTGTTAGATATAATGTATTGCCAAAAAAATCACTTTGAATGTGTATTCTTTTCAAATGTAAAAAAAACTCAATTGTCTCTGCTAAAAAGAGACATCAGAGTGGATAACCCGGATGACTATATAACATGATCTCAAAAGTAAGAAGTCAGGTGGTTTTCTAAGTTAGAAAATAGCTATCTCTGTAGTGTGGCTCAGATAGGAAATATCTGTTTGCAATGATGATAGGTGATTTTTGCTTGACTGTTCACACTGATCTAAGACAACAATGAACAACATTTTGCAGAAACTTTTCGGGACACAATGACCTATTTGGTTATTTGAGAAAAGAAATTTTGGTCCCAACTGTCGCATACCACCTTGAAGGGCTAACAGAACATAAACTATATTTTTATGCATTTAAAATATTTTGTCCAATTGATATGATTTCTACCAAAATGGTTATTTTTAGAATTGCAGATTATTTGATCTAAATTAGGCATGAACAGTTTATTATTTCTTCATTAAAACCATTTTGTGATTTTTGGTAAAATGGTTAAATTTATAAATACTTTTTTTTCCTATCATTATTTAAAATCCAATAGATTTACAATACACTTAAAACTACTGACATAAGAAACCCTTACCTTTTTTGGGTGAGATAGCTTTGAGTGCCATTATATTTCTGTCATCAGTTGCCCATGAATGCATCTTGCGGTAAGACTCTCTACCTTTTTCCGTCAACTTGTCCCACGACTTAGGCTTTGACAACAATTCACTAACAGTTCCTTGTGACAATCCAAGCACATGCTTTGCAAACAGTCTTTGGCCGATGTTATGAATACTGAGTAACTCGCGTACAGTTTTTGCCACCAGGCCTGTATCAAGCCCCTGACAGTTGCTCATATCATTTTTGGCATTGTTTAAATTGAGCCCCATGCCCATGAAATTAGCCATAAGATGGCTGTTGAAACTATGGGGAAAGAATTGAGGTGATTGAGGGGGCATTCGAATCACATCGTTCACGCTGGCTGGCCGTGTGTTACGGCCAATAGTATCACTGTGGGGCGAGCTAGGAATCTGTGGGGGTATATCACCAGATTCAGGACTCCAAGTTTTCTCAACACTATCCTTTTTAGGTGATACTGCATTTACAACTGGCGAAGAAACACCAATTTTCACACTTGCCGAGTCTTTGGAAGATTTTTTTCCCTCATATGAAGCAGCGATTTCTTCTCCAAGCAAACTCGCGAAAGCTTCGGCATTAGACGATAGAGCAGGGGATGAGTTGCCTGCAAGAAAGGTGTAAATGCACATGATTCAATGATTTGTTTAAGCTCATTTTGCTCTAGCAGAATATAACTTCTCCATATAGTTAATCACATTGAACCATGCATACATCTTTGAATCCTTAATGTTAACTCCTTGAATTTAAGGACTGTTCATTTCTCTTTAAGACAAAAAATACACAAGATGGACAACACAAGATAAAGACAAAAAATACTGAACACCAAATTCAGGAATGAAGCAGACAAAACCAATTCAGATATTAAATTGTTTAAATTTTGAAATAGGCATATTTTGTTCTTTTTTTTTTTTACACAAACAAAAAAGCTTCAGAAAATGCAACACAAGTATGCTTCCATAGATCACTTGATTCACAATGCAAACAACCAAATCAAGACAGCCACCAAGTTGCTTTGAACAAAACAAAATTATAAAAGATGACAAATCAGCAAAGATTTAATTAAAAAAATCACTTGGACATGTCCGAGCTAGCACATATTGGATTTAACAAACCAGAATGCAAGTAAACAACAGAAAAATACACCATTTGGAAAACATGCATTTCAAACACCAGGACAAGTCTTTTTTTTTATTTTCAGCAACAACATGGGGTTGTTTTTGCAAAATACAGAACTGCTTTGTAAATATGAAAAATTCCATAATCATAAATCATGAGCATTAACACCTTTCTCTCTCAGCAACTTTTTTTTTCATAATATACAGACGATGACTTCATTATGCAAAAGAAAAAATACAAAAAAAAAAAGAGGAGGAAAAACTAAAGGAGACGGAGAAAGCCTAAATTTAACACACAAATGGTTATAGTAATCTTAAACCAGGTTGGTGAAAAGTCTCACTTCAAACAAACTCACACAAGATTTATATAAAATACTCAAACACTAAACTACTATTTGATCCCATATTATAGGATGGTGTTAACAATCATTTACAATGTGGTTGATTTAGCGAACAACTAAACTTTTCACATGCTTATACATCTGTGTATAATCAATTTTTGTTATCCTTTAAACTTTTTTTATTAATTTCAACATTGATGTTCTATGTTATCTTATTTGAAGATTGGTAAAAGATTCACCTGAGATTAAGATAAATTTTGAGAGAAAAATCATCATTCATCATTGTTACATGTTAGGTACTTAAATATTTTACAATCAATGAAGTGCAAGTAACTCCCAACTACTGTAACACCCTCTATAACTCTTCCTTGTCAAAACAAATTGCCACATAATAATTTTGCTATATTCTATATTTTGTCCCAACCAACTAAATTAAAACTTTCTATTAAGAACAACTTTAGTAATATATGATGTACAGTTAGAAATAGTGAAAGTGAGGCATGCATGAAATGAAATATGACATAAATTAATCTTATACTAAATAAACATGACAATATTGTTGTCATGTGATTATGCAATGTCATGTGATATAGCTTGGTCATGTGATAATGTTGTGACATGCCATAACTTGGTCACGTGATATGGAACATGTGATGATAAACCAAGCTATACGGCAACTCATGATAAAATTCCAATAGTATTGATGCTTTAAGTCACTTTCCATGTAAATTCAAACAAAGTTTATTGCATCTTTTGATAAAGTGGACCAACTGTGCTGCCACAATAAATCATACTAATTATTCTTATTATTTCTTTTTTCATTTTTTATTATAAGTGTTTTTACAAATACAATTACAATTTTCATTTCTTTCATCATCATAATTACTACACCACGACCACAGGACTGAATCCCATGACCTTACCCCATTACCTTATTCCATGACCTGTCCTCATAACTTAATCACATGACATAGCTATATGATCATATCACATTTCCTGACCTCATTATCTAACCACATGACCTCATCACATGACTAGATCACATGACTTTACTACATGATCTAATCACATAACCTAATCACCATAACAATATGATCTAGTGACCTACCTGAGATGTCATTACATGAGACCTTGACCTGTGTGACTTCATTCTGAAGAGCCTTGTTTTTCTCCAGAAGCAGAACTTCAAGAGGTTTGGATGTGATGTCTCCGTCGACCTCATCAGTTGGGTTGCTGGACGAGAACTCAATAGACTTCAACACACTGTGGAACAAAAAATGCCATATGTAATTAGTGTGAAGTCCAGAGGCTTCAAACCTCACTATGTAGAACCAATCACAGACCAAAGGTTATCACCTGACATTTTTTGAAATTTATAATCTGACAACAATTTGACCCATACACTGAGGGGCTAAGGATTTATATGACAAAGTCTTGTGCTGTTTGTCAGTTTTGGTTAAGGTTTCTTTTGAAAATAACTCTAAACAAAGCTAGCACATAAGTTTTTAAAACCTCCCAAAGGAAAACTATCATAAAATAATTTATTAAACTGCATTTACTGTAAACATCACAATTCTTGGCTGATTACACATACCCAAGTATATGCCATAGAAATTCTTATATTTTTATACTCTATTTCTCTACAAAAGCAGTCTACTGTATCAAACATATACATCTAAGAGCTTGCAACTCATCTCAGTTCTTTCACATACATTAAATAGCTTGAAACTCACCTGATTTCTTTCATACATCAAATAGCTTGCAACTCACCTCAGTTCTTTCACATACATCAAATAGCTTGCAACTCACCTGAGTTCTTTCACATACATCAAATAGCTTGCAACTCACCTGAGTTCTTTCACATACATCAAATAGCTTGAAACTCACCTGAGTTCTTTCACATACATCCAAGAGCTTACAACTCACCTCAGTTCTTTCTTGATCTCCTCATAGTCCTCCTGAGCTTTCAGTTTCTCCTCCAACACACCATATGCCTTTGTTTTTGTAGCCAGTTCTTCCTCAAGTCGGCTCACCTGTCAAAAAAGGGCAACAGTATTTAAAGGATATCTGTTTTCAAAGGACATTCACAAAATAAAATCATATTTTGGAAGGTTGAGTAATGAATTTAAAAGATGATTCAATGATTCTGAAATGTTTGTTCACCATTAAAAAGATGATTTTGAAATGTTGTTCACCATTTAAAAAAGTGATTAAATGATTTTGAAATGTTTGTTCACCATTTAAAAAAGTGATTTAATGATTTTGAAATGTTTGTTCACCATTAAAAGGGTGATTTAATGATTTTGAAATGTTTGTTCACCATTAAAAGGGTGATTTAATGATTTCGAAGTGTTTGTTCACCATTAAAAAGGTGATTTAATGATTTTGAAGTGTTTGTTCACCATTAAAAAGGATGATTTAACGATTTTGAAGTGTTTGTTCACCCTTTTAATGGTGATTTAATGATTTTGAAGTGTTTGTTCACCATTAAAAAGGTGATTTAATGATTTTTATATTAAAAAACAACAACATTTAACAGAATGCATTTTATTCCTCATCGAAAGATGGTTTCATCCTCAAGTACACACATATTTTTTAAATGTAGTTTATAATGCTTCTGCAAACGTGAACAACCTTTGCCTCAAAGTATATACAAGTGAACAGACAAGAACTTGTTGGTTTTTGTCTTTTTGACAGAAGTACAATTAATCACTTTATAAGTATACATTTAAATCCTGTGTCACAAAACTTGACATGAATGCAATGAATGAAAAAAGAGATATTTTAAAAACTTGACCTACATTACAGACAGTTTAACCTAGACAACTGTCTCATATTATGAAATATTTCAATAAACCTTATTAAAAAAAAAGACACATGACAAAAACAAATCATAAAGCAGACAATTGTAAACCATATCAATAACCAGTCTACTATAGAAGGCCAAGAAGAGTGATTAAACAGTCTGGATTTCAGACAATCTATCAATCAACCATTGCTGTCAAACATGCATTGTTGAGAAAATTCAGTCCAAGACACAAATATGCTTTGAAAAAAACCCATTTATTTCATAGCAAACACATTTCAAAAAGTTAACCGACAGTTATTTTCATTGTATGATATTTAAATTCCACTGACAAAGGTAAAAAATAATATCTAAATTCATTGAACCAGACTGGTCAATTTGAGTCTGCTACTCAAAACTAACCAATCAACGGCTCAGAAATAGCATTTGAATTGAATGTTTAAAAACAACAACTTTGTAGTCTAAATGTTTTAAATGTTCAAGGCAAAAATGCATTTTAAGGTTTTTAACTAATTATTTAGTAAATTAATAAATGTATACTTTGGGAAATCCCCTCAAGCTGGTTAAAAGACTGAAGTTGGCTATAATTTGCTGAATTACTACTCCAAAAAAGTAACTGTTGGTTTCACTTTTAATTGATTTTTTGCATTATTTGTATGCATTCAAAGGTTGGTTTAGGGATTCAATACAGTAAAACCTCGCTATCAGGACCACAGGTGGTTCTTCTTTAAAGTGTCCTGCTTAGTGAGGTGGTCTTTTAGCAAGGTTTTACTAAATTTGACAGGACTTTGATGTTCTTTACAAATGATATTATGACAGGTTGTGTACCTGTAGAGATGTGTTCTCTCTCAGCTTCTGTAGAGATGCCTGTAGTCTCTGCACATCCTCCACAAGCTGTGAGATCTGAAAAACAAAGAATGAAAATGACAACAAATCCTTGGAAGATCCAAAACAAACACAGAATCATCAAAGGTACCATGAGTTTGAAGATTAACTTAACAAAGATAGTGAACAAAGACAAACTTCCTTATTAAGTGACCAGTTCCTATTGATGTAGGTTAGCTGTAGGAAAGCTAAAACTTAAGCTGGTGCAAGAGAACTACCATAAATACTTGTACAAAGTGTACCCTTTCCCCCCTTATTTATTGTATAAATAGAAGCATAGCTCCTACTCTTTGGTGGCCAGTGCTGCCTTGAAGTTGGACAGCTGAAGAATCTTTGTGACTATGGCTGCTGTACTTTTAAACTTTGCTAAGTGCGCAATTACCTCCTTTTCTTTAGTGGCCAGTTCCGCCTTAAGGTTAGACTGCTGTAGGATCTCTATGGTCTGCTCCATGTCAGGTCTCTTATCTGTCTGACCTCCCTCTGATAGGCTCGCTGTCAACGTGTTCAACTGCTGCTTCAGCTTCTCTGCCTCACGCTCCGCTGCTGTCGCTCTCTCGTTGGCCCGGTCCAAATCTGCCATAATCATCTCCATCTCATCAGACCTGTAAGTAAATAAAGTAATTATGGTGGATATTCTGTGTTCAATAAAAATACATATTGCGCCATTAAAATATAACTCAAATTAAGTCTTGTTTATGTTCATTGGGTTTATTTTCCCACTTACAGTTTTTCAGATATCTGGAGATGGTGTCCAATTTAAGCAGATATAGTGCTGCCTTCACTGTGTATAGCAGGCCGTGAACACCTGGCATGTTACCACATCCAGTTATATTATCTTGCAACTAGTAGTGGGACTACCCATATATTTGCTTGAGCATTGGCAAGGGAGCTATACCACTACCATTTTTTACGACACTGGCATGTCGTGCCTCGGGTTCGAACCCCCAGCCTTCTGTACCTGGAGCAAACATTCTACTGACTGCACTACCAGGTTTGGAATTAAGTTTTGTGTAGGTTGGATGGATAAAAATAATCTAAGAAAAATCTGTCCATTAAATAGAAAAGTCCAAATAATGAAAGATCTTTACACATAGGACAAAAGTTGTGGTAAATCTGTGGTGTTATTGGTTGATACATGTGTGATAGTTGTTCAGACTGTCATCATTAAATGGTAGCTTAGAATTAGTGTGTCAAAGCTTGGTCTATACTGAAACTGGAAATTATGAACAATATGACACAATAAAATTGTTGATTTAGTAATTGTCTGGACTAAATATATGCAAAAAAAAGTATAACATAATAACGGTAATTATGAAGATATCTGTGTATTACTAAAGAAGAAAGATTTAAGGTGAGTCTATGAACAACCAATGATGGACCGCATCTATTCAAATTAAAGTTTATTTTATCAAGAATTTTCTTTTTCTTTCACCTAAAGTCACTCTTTAAGCAAACACAAAATTATAAATACAAACAACAACTTCATTGCAGTGAAAATCAACACAACACATCAAGTATACACAACCATAATGACTCATATAAAACATCTTATGTCCTGGAGATAGAATGTAGCATAAGATGAACAAATTATTAGTTGGCAGCAATTATAGAACTTGGGACTAAATCTACAACATTATCAATGAAAACATCATCACACTATTTGTGGCTTTTTTATGAATAAACAGGGTGGAAAAAGGAAATGAAATTTCTGCAATACTTTTGATCCAAGACTTATGATATCCTACAGAGAACCAACCTCAGAACAAACAAAAAAAAAAAATTATTTTTTTTCTTCAGTGAACTTTTTCTCAAAAGACAAAAACTGACATAACTACCACCACAAACTATGAACTTAAATGGCCTGGAGGTACGCATTTAAAGGTAAAACCATATCATTTGTTGCCTGTCAGGGCCACCAAACAGGTCTGTCACGAGAGTCTCTCGGGCCTTTTAAACCATAACCTCAATATCAATCTAGTGTTCACCGTCAAATGTGAGAGCAAAAAAAAAACTATCTGCGAATCACCAACACACAAACTTCATGTCAACTTTACAATGTCAGTGATGTCTTCAGTATTTCAGTTGAATCAAGTCAACATCACTTTGCAACAGCTCTTGCCTGCTGAGATTAAGGTTGAACATGCTTTCTAGTATATGATTTTGTTTACTCATTTCATGTTTTGTAATAATGAAATTGAACATGTTTTCTAGTATATGATTTTGTTTACTCATTTCATGTTTTGTAATAATGAAATTGAATTTTTCTAGCATATGATTTCTTTACTCATTTCATGTTTTGTAATAATGAAATTGAACATGTTTTCTAGCATATGATTTTCTTTACTCATTTCATGTTTTGTAATAATGAAATTGAACATGATTTCTAGTGTATGATTTTATTTTACTTATTTCATGTTTTGTAATAATGAAATTGAACATGCTTTCTAGTATATGATTTTTTACTTATTTCATGTTTTGTAATAAAGAAATTGAACATGTTTTCTACCATATGATTTTCTTTACTCATTTCATGTTTTGTAATAATGAAATTGAACATGATTTCTAGTGTATGATTTTATTTTACTTATTTCATGTTTGAAATAACGAAATTGAACATGTTTTCTAGTTTATGATTTTTTTTTTATACTTATTTCATGTTTTGTAATAATGAAATTGAAGATGTTTTCTAGTATTTTATTTTCTTTACTTATTTCATGTTTTGTATTAATGAAATTAAACATATTTTCTAGTACATGTATATGATTTTTTAACTTATTTCATGTTTTGTAATAATGAAATTGAATATGTTGTCTAGTATATGATTTTCTTTACTTGTTTCATGTTTTATAATAATACAATTGAATATGTTTTCTAGTATATGATTTTTTTAAAAACTTATTTTATGTTTTGTTATAATGAAATTTAACATGCTTTCTAGTATACGATTTTATTTACTCATTTCATGTTTTGTAATAATGAAATTGAACAGGTTTTCTAGTATATGATTTTTTTCCCCTTATTTCATGTTTTGTAATAATGAAATTGAAGTGTTTTCTAAAATGTGCTATTTAACCTTATTTCATGTGTTGTGATAATACCAGGTGAACATGATTTTACAATCTTTAGGATCTCACAACCTAACTACACCTGAAATGCATTTAATGACTCATAGAAACAGTATGTGGGAACTCTATCACTTATGTATTCTAGAATCAAAAAATTTTAGACACACATATTTCATGTCAAATAGTTAAAAACAATGCCCTGTTGCACAGGGATTTATAACTAACCTAGTGACATTGTAACAGATTCGTTACTTCCCTCTGAGGTCCATAAAGATCCAATAAGATTGACTCTGTTCTCCTCAACATCATTTTTCTCCCTTTTTTTCCACTAAGCCTTTCATTAAGCACTGCAGAGAGATGGTGTTCCCAGTTATCACTGGAATCTTATACAAAGACAGCCGTCTTTGAACAATGGATTTGGATTATTATCACGGAGAAAATGTATGATTGATAAGAATATTTTAATTGCGTGTTTCTCTTGGTGAACAAATCACTCTATCATAGAAGATATGGTGTTCTTAAGGGTTCACTTTTAGCTCTGTATTTAACTTACTTTCCATCTGTTTATAAAAGAATCCAAGATAAATATCTGTTTTGTTCCCATCCAAATATTATCAGATTATTATCATTTGTTTTATCCAATTCCTGTAATTACAGAGAAACTTTGATTTTTTGTGTGTCCTTTATTTGCAATGCAATATGCCGCAGCTGCTGTCTTATGATTGCAAATTGTTTCTTGACAATACTTTCAAATAACAATAATATAAGTCTTTTTAAATCTAAATCAAGTAGAGGTTGTTTTTTTCCAATGACAGAATTTCTATTTTTTATTGTCTTATTATACTAAATAACATTGTTCAGTTGTAATAATAATCCACAAAAGTCATTTTTTAACAATAAAAGACTCCATGAAGAAATTCTTGCAGAATGAAAACTTCTCTGATTAATCCATTTGTAGGTATACTCCACTCAACAATCCAATTGTGTTAATATCCCACTATACTTTTCCACTGAACAATTAATATCCCATTTAGTTTCCAATAAACATTAATGGTGTTGCTAAAATATAGTCCTGTACCCTTTAATCTTTCAAGCCCTGCCAACAAACCCGACAATATTCAAAAAATTTCTTTCACAAATATCTTAATAGAATATTTCTCTCAGCTGCAGATCATGTCAAACTTCGGGTATTATAATCATTTTATCCTAAAATTCTGCAGGATCACTAAACAAGAATCACCAGAATCTATCATTAGGATTAAAATTGGCCAATTCAGCAAGTCAGAGATTAAAAAACTTCATCAGACACAACAATAGCCAGTCAAATCTGCCTATCCAACGACTGAAACATTAAGACCAAAGCATCACTTCTTCCCGGTCATTTTATTCTGATCATCTTCCAACCTTCCTGTACAACTGTGACAAGAGTCGACATTTCATCTATTGTATATCCTGCCTCCCCACCCTCTGTCCTCACTGTCTATAAACCCATTGCCTGGAAATCAATATTTGTATAAAACCAATATTGATAGCGGTGTAACGATCGACGAATTATCTCATAGTCTGCTTCAGCGACAGCTGCCCAGGGTTTGTTACAGCTCTTCAGTTTGGGAGGAGATCCTAAGACTGGAAGTAAGCTGTCACCCCAAAGGAATACAGAAATGACACAGTTTCTCTGATTATTCTACAGTTATATCCCCTCAACGAGTTTTGAGGATAATTCACTAACAGCACCTCATCGCAAAAGCATAGACAGAAATGTTATAGCTTCTTAGATTACTCTTTAAAGTTTTTACTCTTCATTTGGGAGGAGATAAAAAAAATGGAAATAAAGGAACCATCGCAAGTTTATAGAAATTTTAATCTTTCGTAGATTGATTTTAAATATATTTAAGTTATAACAGTTCAGTTTGGCAGAAAAGTTATACTAAGTTGTCAACCTCCTAACACGCCGACCCATGATATAAATTTTTGAAGCCTTTAGTTTTGGAGAGAAGAAAAATGAAACAAGGCTATACCTTTGCCAACCCCAATAACCTCAATCAAGCACCCCTTAAAAAATTTTTTAAAAAATTAAAAAAAAAACAAAGAAAAAACAGGCACAAATGATATTGTATGTTTTAATGTTATAGCACCTTAGTTTTGAAGAAGAAAAAAAGAAACTGAACTTAGCTGAGCATTGGCTTGATATATATATACACACACATGTACAATTTGCAAAAACTATTATAAATCTCTAAATAATTCCTTGATTTCATTCATTATTATCTTGTATTTACGAATTCAACTTACCATTTTACTTGTGTCAAATCATAAATCAGCTGTCAGTTTGATATTAAATATAGAACACTTTAGAAAGTATCATTGAACTTTAAATTTATAACCACAGAAACCAAATGTCACCTTTCAACCATTCTATCAAACTACAAATCTTGAGGTTTTTTTAGAATGTCATTGAATTATTTATAAATCTTTTTCTTTATTATGATCCCAAATATAGCAAATACAACAACTTGAAACCTCTATAGAGAATCATAAAATTATGTGTTTTCTATTTGTCACAAAACAATAAACTACGGTTAATTCCTTGATTGTCTTCACTGTGATCAACAAGAGGAAATAATTCATTAACCACTGATAGTGATCTTAAATAAAGCAAATAAAACATCAAGGGCCCCCTCTACTAAATCATATAGCAGCACTGTGGTAACAACAAGGGTCCCATCTACTAAATCATATAGCAGCACAGTGGTAACAACAAGGGCTCCATCTACTAAATCATATAGCAGCACTGTGGTAACAACAAGGGCTCCATCTACTAAATCATATAGCAGCACTGTGGTAACAAGGGCCCTATCTACTAAATCATATAGCAGCACTGTGGTAACAAGAAGGGCCCTATCTACTACATGTAAATCATATAGCAGCACAGTTGTAACAACAAGGGCTTCATCTACTTAATCATACAGCAGCACTGTGGTAACAACAAGGGCACCATCTACTAAATCATATAGCAGCACTGGAAGTGTTAATCTGATTGTGTCTTACCCTTTATCCCACAATTCTCAACCAAACCCTATATTCTAGATACTTATTTAAGTTATTTAACAATTCTAATGAGTACCAGGTACATGTATAAGGGGTTTGGAGGAGAAATAATGGAGCACAATCTGAACTTCCTGTATCTGGGGCTCAGCATGGCTGTCATCTTAATATCATCTAACAAATCATTATAATCTCATATATTGGAAATGTAACAATGTGAAACGCCTCTACTATATTATAAAATAGCTTTATTCATTATTGAACATTATTCATAAAACACTGATAAATCCTAGATTGTAATGTCACAAAGCATTCAATACCACATGTAGCCTATGTAACATATGTACATACACCACTCGTACTAGACGACTCTTTTACAAGCATACTTCTGTCAATAATTCTAATTAATACTAATTCGACCATCGTAATTGAAAAAGAGAGTTCGTAGGGTGGGGAGGGACACCATAGCGGAGGCAGTGGTGAACTGTTAACAGCAAAAATCAATAACCTGAGACTGTGATTGAGAAAGAAAAAAATGTTGGCACAGAAAAAAAGGAGACAATTGCAAAAAAAAAGATGTGACAGCGCGTGGATTTGTGTGGACATGCTGAGGGACTAAAGACTGATTGTTTGGTTGTATTGATTTCTCTTGAAGATAAGGGTAAAGATGTATATACTTTCAATACAGCAATAGAAACCAGTAGGGAAATGTAGGATCAGGTGAGAAAGGAGGCTGTAGTGATAAGGAGTCATAATAAGAAACAGGATTCCACCTTGAAATAATTATATTATCAAGACAAACTAGCTGCCTAATTTAAATACTTATTTTTAGCAAAGATGGCTGAGTCATTATGTGCCATTTAGGTTTCTGTATCATGTATTCTTATCTGATAAAAATGATTTATTTTCATGAAGCAGCATAATAATACAGCAGAGCCATTTGAAAAGCTGAAAATTGGTAAATAAAATTACAAAAAGAAAGCAGCTGAGAGCTACTTGATCGGAATCTACACGATTTTCTGTTTATCTATCTCTATCAGCATACTTCCTATGCAAGAAGTTGTAGGCTGATAACTTAAAGATTTAGTATCAATTAATTACAACCATATGCAGCATGTAAAGGGTCAATTTTATTACTGAACACTTTCACTTTATAATCATAGACTGAAATCAAATAGCCACATAGGAGTGACACTAATAAAGGTGTGCAGAAAGATGTTTTATCCCAAACAACTAAAGGCAGAATGATTTATTTCTGCTGTGATTTGTATGGGATATTTTGCTTTAGCTTTTGATGCATGAACAAACAAATTACAAAAAAGTGCTTCAGACACCTGTACAACAACATTCTAGGTACATCTTGGAGGTTTTTTATGCTAACAAACCAACAAAATATTGCTGTTCATCCTTAACAGCATGCTGCTCCATAAGTGTTAATCTTTAACAAGTCAAATGTTGTTTTTGATTTAATCCTTTGTAAGCTACCCATTCTAATTTTTACTCATCTTCTTGCGTCAACATAAAAAGGTTCCTAGAGTATTGCTTGAGAGACCCAGCCAAAAAAAAGTCAACATTCTGGTCAGACAGCTTCCAGTGGCTGATCTGGAACAATGTTATATGCTTTAATATGACCAAGCCATGCTCAGGAGGCTAAAAATAAACAGCTATTTGAAATTTATTCTAAGAGCAAAAATATGAAAATATTGTATTGTTGGATAGATATATAAATTTTCTAGCATATTTTTGTCAGTGGACATTATTTACTATGTTGTATTTTTCATATGTGGCTGAGACACCAAAATGGGACAGACGGTGAGGTACAATCAAACAGACAGACATTTTTACTATTGTAAGCTGCCTTTCAGAGCGACAACAAAAATGTTTAAGATATTGTTCATTCCTTATAAATCTCTAAGTGATTGAAATACATAAAAAGTTCTTAATCTTTTATTTTATGCTTTAAATTGAGAAATACATAGAAGAAGTGATATTATAGCTTTGTTACTTTATCTTAAATTAAGATCTTTAGATGAACAAGTCTAGCCATTTTTCACTAATAGTTATTGTTTTAAGCCAGGTAATATGTTGTTGACTTTCATTCAATCATTAAAAAATATCATCGCTAGAGTGTAATTGTTAAAAAAATACACAAAATGCATTCATCATTACGTTTAATGAAACAGACATAAAGAACACCAATTAAAAACCAATTAACTTAATTCCAAACTTATGTGAAACACCAAACCAAAGTCAAAACAATTCAAATAACACATGAACAATGTTTTGTTTTTGTTATTCTCAAACTGATGCATGAGGAATGATGTCAGCATTGCAAACAGCAGGGAAGAAAAAATAAAAGTAATGGATAATCAAAATTTTACAGAATCTTGTATCATTAGTTGTAGTTCAAATAGAATCTTGTATCATTAGTTGTAGCATTAACCTATTAGTTGTTAAACAAATAAATATGCATATGAGATTAAGCACATGTTGTTGGATTTTAAAAAAGCACTTCCAAACTGTGCATTATCAATATTTAATACAGACTGGTCAATAAATAGAAAACATGTAAAAATATGTTAATGTTTTTCTTTTTGTTGTTGCTGTTTTTTAAAAAGTCCACTTTAACTCTTTTATAATTAGTTTTTAACATAACTTGTTGATAAAAAAAATTATTTTTTACAAACTGAGCCTAAAATCAGTTTTGAACATAAATCATCAATCAATGTTTCAATACTTTAAAGACAAACCAGCCAATTAAGTAATTAACACAACCCATTAATTGAGAAAAAAAACATATTCAATAATTATTTTTCAAAATAGGACACTTAAAACCTTTTATCAACAGTATTTAACACAATAATTTATTGACTAAAAATAATTAAATCAATCAATGCTTCCATGTATTTTTTTTGCAACCCTCGTCAAACAACAAAGGTGAGTTAATTGTCAGGTATGATCAGATAGACATCTTGTAATCATCTAGAACCATCCGTCGCGGACGACTTTCCGTCTCAACTATTGGTAACCTATGGTGTAAGCCTGCTCAGTCTGTTGTGTCGAGTCGTTAAACACCTATAAAACGATTAAACGACTTGTCCCGCAATAGCAACAGATCCCTGAACAGGAAATGTTAACACATTTGATAACGCCGCCAGATCATGGTGTTCAATGAAGAAATAATGTCGGGATAATTATCCTGACAACCTTCAGGTTTTTGTCCCGTTAATGTTTCCACTGGTTCAAAGGAAGCGAGAGTTATTGTACATAATTTCTAAGCAATGTTGTCGGCGACAATTACATGATTTAGCCATGTCATCAGGAAGCTTAGAATTTCACGAGCCACTTGGCATCAATGTAGTAACGACAGATGAATCTGTTTACTGAAAGGTTTTTGTCGTGAGACTAGCCGATCAAAGGCTGTTTGCAAGTGTCAGCTGATTTTCCTGTTCACAGCAGCGTGAACAATGTGAACAACCGTTATCAAGGGCCAGAGAAATGGTGACAGTGACATCTTGCCCAATCAAACATAATTAATTGATTCAACTACTGAACTTACATCAACGGCTACTAGGTTTACATGATACATCAAACTATAAAGTGATCAAAGTTTCCACCTAACCTTGATTCTGTTGTGAACTCTTAGCCAGCTAAACACATACTGTTAAAGCTTAGGGAGCTGTCTGATCAAGATCTACACTTTTTGCTGCTGAGTCTCTACCAATATGGCCAGGCACCTTTGAATCTTGAGGTAAGATGATCTAAGAATTAGTATAGTTTTTAGCAAAATAAAGCATATTGAGAGTTAATTACAAACCTTGGTGATCTGAACATCTACATGCACAGGTAAGTGAATACACTGCTATAAATTCTGGGACAAATAGCTCAGATCCTGATCTGACAGAATCCAGTACCAGCTAGGTGGTCTGGATCTACAATGTTTGTCTAAGCCTAATCAATACATGTTGAGATCAGGTTTAGAGTTAAGTTACTAATGTATTTTTTCTAGGTATTAGATAACAACTGCAGAGACAGGTTAGTAAACACATTGAGACATCACAGTAACTAGTATGGGTTTTGATCAGACAGGTGTCATTCAAGACAAGTTGTTTACTTTAGATCAAGGATTGATGCTGTCATCAAATTAATCTAACAGGTTTTTTTCACTAAACTACCCCCACCCAACCCCATCCTCCAAGAAAAAAAATAACATCAACAAAAACTTGCAAGCTGGTAGACAAGGCAGGTAATTAAACTGCCATCATACCTGCAGTAAATGGAGGCTGGTCAGATATATAGGTGTATACAATTATTATTGACTGGACCCTTGATCTGTAACTACCATTAATGTCCATCTGAATCATGCCTGCCCTTCCTCACACCATCCTTCCCTAACTTTTTTCTGTACAAATCATCCACTGTTTTCTTTTCAGACTCAAATTGAAGTTCTTATATTTTTATTGAATAAATTTATCTAATGGTATAATTACTGGGGGTGGGGGTGGGATTATGCCAATCATAATGTTTTCCTGCTATAAAAGCTGTTTGCCACCGTACAATGGCCAATACGTGGGTTTATGATCCAGTATTGGCAAGAATTGTTTATAAACGAGGGTCTTTTAGCTGACCTGCAGTGCATCTGTGGTTCTACCTCGACAATCGTCTGGCAGTATATCTCCAGAAATTATGCCTGGATATCACAATGACTAGGATTGTGTTAGTGTGATGTTCTTCAAAACAAAAAGTCTATCACTGTGTGACAGAGAGTGGCAAGAGCAAGTAAGGGCCACTGTCATGGCTTTATGGGTATTTGATTGACCACAATGCTACATCCCTGTCAGCGGGGCAGCCTCATTAACACGCCTGGTCAATCCATATACAGCATCACTACATGCCAGACAAGAAGATTGACAGTCAGCCTTTTACAGCTTATTGACATTCATGTATATTGTAATCCAATAAGGTTGCTCCAAAATGATTAACTCCAACAACAATTTTTGAATGTGGATTGTCTTTATAATAATTATTCTGGTTGGAAAAAAGATTTCATTGTTTCCTTGTTTTGGGTGGGGTTTTTTTTCTGAATAGGTTTAGAGACTTATAACAGGTGCCCTTTAGAGACTATTACCAGGTGCCCTTTAGAGACTATTAGCAGGTGCCCTTTAGAATCTATAAACAGATGCTCTATTGAGACTATTAACAGGTGCCCTGTAGAGACTATGAACATGTTCCCTGGAGAGACTATGAACAGGTTCCCTGTAGAGACTATGAACAGGTTCCCTATAGAGACTATTAAGAGGTGCCCTGTAAAAAACTATTAACTGGTGCCCTTTAGAGACTATTAAAGGTGTCTTTTTGAGACTATTAACAGATGCACTATTAAGGCTATTACCAGATGCATTGTTGAGACTATTAACAGGTACCCTGTAGTGTATATTAACAGGTGCCCTGTAGATACTTTTAATGTTTATGACACCACTATCCCAGGGGTTTTCCATTAGGGTCCGTCTTCTTTTGTTCATGAATTTGGGATAACTTTCCCCTAAAAAAATAAAGCTCAAACACCATGCTCTGAAACCTTGATTCCAAATATGTAAATTCCATACACACATTTATTCTAGTGTCTTAATTGTGGGTGAATCAAGTCAGATTCTCCATCATTTTCTAGCTGTACTTCACCAACCATTTCTCACCCTATCACCCTATACTCTCTACTCAGAACCAATACATCTCTACCATTCTGACTTACAAGACGACTTGGCTGCTAACAATAATCCCTTATCATGCATCAATTGGTCATATTTATACCAAGATGCTTAGTGTTTAGCTAAGACATAATGCAAACAAAGCTTGTCAATATACCAGTGACTCAGCAGTAAATAGTACAGATCATGATCAGCCAGCTCCCAGTGGTAGTTGGCTGATTTGGTTCTACATTATTTGCCTAAGCTTGATTATCTTCTGTAGCAGATTGAGATAACTGCAGGCACTTTCCCAATCTCCCAAGAGTACAAGAAATTTACCAGCCTTAAGTCAACACCGAAACCTTTTCCTCTGTCGATCAATAACCATTAGCTATATTTTGCCATAAGTATTGATTTCCTCACTGATCCGTCCCCAATTTCTAATGCAAAACTGAATAGATACAGGGCTAGTTACAGTGTTACATTTCTGGCCATTAAGTCAGCACATTTGCATTAAAAATGTCTTGTGCAATGATTTCAAGCAAAAAAAAACCATCACACATCATCATTAAGATAACCATCGTCAACATCACCATAAATCTTCATAATAACCACCATCATCATAATAATTGTCCTCCTCCTCATCATCATAATTATCATCACCTCCACCACCACCACCATCATAGACAATCATTCTGATCATCATTCTGATCATCATTCTGATCATCATCATCATCATCATCATCATCATCACCTCCACCACCACCACTGCCAACACCACCATAGTCAATCATCCTCATCCTCATTATCATCCTCATCATCTTCCTCATCATCAATTATTATTACTATCTTCAACAAAAACCACCAATTTGTACCCCATTATCAACAGCACAACCACTGGCATCATTTTGATCATAACAAATAATTCACATTATATAACATAATTCCTGAACCCACAGAGCCATTATCTCTAATAAATGAAGTAAGAGCTATTAAAATAAATTCTTTCCCCTTGCCCACATCATTTTATTAACATGAATAGTGAAAAATCCACCCCACTGTAAATCCTACCAGAATCTTAATCAACCCAATTCTTAACAAAATTCATTTATCAATAAGCAAAACATTTGTTTGTTTTTGTTTTTGAGTTACAATGCAGTGACCATTTATTATCAAATAGCAATGTGCAACTTTTTGGTGGAGGCAGACCCCAGACACGCGTCCGGGTAGAACCACCGACGCACTGCAAGTCATCTGGAAGACCTTACATTAAGTCCTTCGTCCCAAATAGGACTTGAACCCATGCGGAGAAAGGTAAAGCAGTCAGAGGAGTTACAAATCAGTGACTCTACCACTAGGCCACAGGCACCCCCAATTCTTAGTTTCTGCAGTAAGACAAAAAAGAAACTCAGCAGCAAAAAGTGTGGCAGCAGGCAGATCTGGATCTATGCTATCTGCCTAACTAAACCTAATCTATTTGTGTGTAGCTGGCTGATTAACCAGCATCAAGAAACTCCATTCATTCCAATCCTGATCAACTATTGAAAATCAATAGAAGCAGAGAATCCCCAATTGTCACTGCCAAAATATAATTATGCACCCCAAAAACTACCAACACCCCCCTTACAGATCTGACCCAAGTGATATTGATCTTCAAAATGCTTGGAATCAATACAAAGCCAGCCAGAAATCAATTGAGGATATGGCAAAAAATTTCCCCAATGCGACAATATCGACGGAAGCATTTATCGACTGGTACCATTCAATCAAATCAATTTGAAACATTTGCTGTTTCCCAAAATATCATTGATCAGCCCTATAGGATTCACAGAAATGAAACTCTATGAGATGTAGGTATTTATTTAACCCCTAAATCTGCTGCCTTATTAAAAATCCATACTAAATTCATGGTTATTCACTTAAAGATGCAATCTTATATTAACAGACATATTGCTAGAGACCTAGCTGCAAACAATGTATAGCCAGATCTGGATCTGTACTAGTTGGTGGTACCTGATCAGTTCCTGCCCAGCCGACTACAAGGATTAATCATAACGACATACAAGGGACATTCTGTAGGCTGACTAAATGTCAATTTTCAGTCAATACAAAATCCATAAACAATGTATAGGCACACATTAACCAGAACATACATGCAGAGAACACCAATCAGCTATAGCCATGGACAATCAATTAGTGACCGGTTTATATCAATAAAGTATCATCTGGTCCTATGAAATCATTGGTTTCTGAGGCAGATACATCTTTGAGAGCGGAGTTTATGTGGGGTAATCCTTTCATATTTTTGTTAAATATGAAAATATTGTATGATCATCATTGTCAACAAAGTATAGACTGAGCACTAGTAATAATAACCTTATGATAGTGATAACAATAGACTTTAGTCATAAGAATTTGTAGACACTCTTTGGTTATTTAAGTTGAGCACATGCACACAGTGCAAAAGTTGACCAGCAGGCAAAATGCTTATCAAACAAGAGACAGCACTTTTCATTAGATAAGGGAGATAACCAAGTATTGTACAAAGGGGGGTTAACTCTAGGCATAATAAGGAAATTTACTTTAAGCCCTATACCAATGGGTATAATTCTGGACAGCATAAGAAAAGGGAAAATAATTTTAACATAATAAAAATGTATTACTCTTGGCAAAATTATATAAGGGAGTCTACTGTTAGCATTATAAATAGGGGGACAACTATATGCATTCATATATAAATGGGATAATTCTAAGCATTACAAAAAGGGGTTAACTCTAGGTAACATTAGATAAGGGTATTAATCTCCTTTTTTAAAATGTGATTATCCTATGCATCATTAGATAAGGGAGATAGCTCTTAGCATTATACAGGGGGATAATTTTATGCACCAAAAGGTGAAAGCGTCAATTGTAGTATTATTAATAGGAGACAACTTTAGGCATCAAAAGATAAAGGAGATAACTCTTAGCATTATAAAGGGGGATAATTTTATGCACCAAAAGATGAGTCAATTGTAGTATTATTAATAGGAGATAACTTTAGGCATCAAAAGATAAGGGAGAGAACTCTAAGCATTATAAAACAGGAATACCTTAATACATCAAAAGATGAGGGAGTCACTTTTAGTATTATAAATCGGGGATAACTCTAGGTATCATTAGATAAGGGAGGTAACTCACTTGGCTGAGGTTGCTTCATCATACTTGGCTTTTACTTCAAACAGCTCCGACTGAACATTCTCTAGGGCTGAAATATACAGAAAAACAGCAACTTTACTTACAATGTGATACCCATTGTGATGGGTCATTTTCGCAATTATGTGAGGAAAAAACCCTCTTATTATTTGTTTAAGAAAATGTAAAATAAAACACGGCTGATGTGTATTTTTTACCAAACTTATATCTTCTTTCGTAGAACAAACTATTTCTCATCCCTTCATCAGTGTATTACTGCATTACAGCAGAAGTCATTTCTTTTAGTCTTGTTTACAGTTACATCAAATTACAAAACATTTCCCCCCTACACAATATTGACTGAAGGGAGTGACATAAAATGA
Source organism: Sinonovacula constricta (assembly GCA_007844125.1). NCBI lineage: Eukaryota > Metazoa > Mollusca > Bivalvia > Cardiida > Solecurtidae > Sinonovacula > Sinonovacula constricta. The sequence goes on from CM017571.1 coordinate 27,417,869, forward strand.
CAAATGTATAAGCAGATCATGTCAGAAATATGAGGCACCTTCCTACCTTCCTCCATATAATTGTAATGTTGTATCAAAATAAATGGAATTGACATATGTTTAAAGATCCTTTTGATTGAAATGCAAAAAAAGAAAAAGAAAAAAGAAAACCTTATTATTGTTATTGGTGTGCTAGATACTTCAGAACTTTTTGCCTGATGCACTTTGTAATGTCGTACACATTGGCTTTCAGCTAGTTTTTATATTTTTAACAAAAGTAACACATTAGTAAACAAGTCAAGGTGAAAAGTAACTTCTTTGTGGAGCTTGTCAACAACAAAATGGTTGTAGTATTTTAATTTAGACATACAAGAATATTTATGAACAACAGTCAACTAGGACCTGTCTGGGTGGTCAGGTGGTTACATGGACAGCTCTCATACCTTAGCGCCCTCACCCCTGTTCAAACCCCACATGCTGCTATACTTCTTCTTTTTTTTTTTATTCAATTTTCTATATTATTAGAAAATAATTTTGTTATTTATATTTAAGTTTTCTTTTCATTTATTTTAAAAATAGATTATTTTGTCATTTTGGGATTTTTTAACCAAATATGACAACAAACAGAAAGACAAGTCCTTTAAAATCCTCACAATGACAGCCACTTGCCTCTATTCAAATGACAAATTCAGCCATTCAACTCACAGTGGATAATAAAAAAATGCAAACTTGCAAAACTGACGTTAATTTATGGTATATTACTTAATTCGCTGATTGTTTTCTTCGAGACAGTTTGGTTGACAATATATTAATAATCCTCTGCAGGGAAGCATTTTAAATGGCGTAAAAAAATCACATACAGTCTTCCACTTGTCACACGTTCTGACAGGCAAAGTTTAAAGCCTGCCCTGAAATATTTTTACCTTTCCAGTGAGCCAGATCAACAAAATGAGCAGGAATGTGAAATGTCTATCGCTGCCACCACACATATCCTAATGCCTTTTTTTACAAGTGACAGAAAAAAAAATCCCTTAAAAAAAAAATTACCCTTTTGCTACGCATATTTATTTTCTTACATACTTGCATAGTATTTTATTTCCTATTTTACATCTCCACTTATATTTCATTGCCTTTTTAGAGTACTTTTTCTTTAGAAAAAACACTTACATACATTTTTTTATGTAACACTGATATATATGTACTTGTGCATTGCATTTATTTATTTTTTACACTGATGCTTATGTTTTGCTTTGCATTCAAATTATACTGTTGATCCCATTTTTATAACATAGTTTGATTAATTGGGTTTAACATGTTGGCCACACACAGTTCGCAACAATTTTTTATTAGCTTTTTAACCATAAATATTATAAATATATTTCAACACAGAAAACATGTATATACAAACCTGGCTTTCTACACATAAGAATAGCATATAAACATAATTTATGCCTTAAATTTGGTATTTTTACTTCTACAGAGAATTGTCAAGTAGTCAAGCAAGACTTTTAATAAACAAAACAAAACATTTTTAATAACTTAGGACAAGACTTTTTAATTAAATCTTTAAAATCAATTAGGAAACCTTGTTCTGTTTTTTATGTTCTCTTTTTATTGACATTTGTGTTCTTATAAGATATAAACTCATATTTTTTGTCTGCCCCTATTGACCTTATAACTAATTGACGTATAACTTACTACCTGACCTAATTAATAATTAAACAAGACCACTAACATGTATCAATCAATGACAACTCAAGCAATAAAAATATAAATTTTCAGTCAATCAAAAATATGACCTTATTTTTTCTCCTTAATACCTATTAACAAAAAATATCACTGCATGTTAAAATGTACAAATTTTACTTTTCTTAGAACAAGACAATGGGAATAGAGAGAGATCTGCAGTTTACAGCAACACACATCTCAAAATATAATATAGCCTGCAAAGTATGAATTGATCAGGCTTAGGCAAATAGTGTATATCCAGATCATTCTGATCCCTGCTGTTTAATCCCTAGCAATATATCTTGTTAACATTGCATGTTCAGTGTAAGCAACTAAATACTGTTTAATAATAAATACGGCAGAATAAGGGTTAAACAAAAATTGAGCATGAAACATGATTTACCGAAACAGTTCGAAGATTGATACGTCGACTAAGTGGAGTCGTACGAATGATGATGTATACGTTTAACGTTTATTGATCACTCAACTAGAAGTTTTTCTCTCTAACTTGGGGACTACGGTCATTATCGAATGACACATTACTGTATTAGACAATACTTGTATAAATATCTGTTTCAACCCTGACTGGGATATCTGTACGTGTGTTATAGATATGCCTAGTTACTTCAAGAAATATCTGTACAAGTTTTTATATTGATTATGGCTAAAGACTTATGTTTATGTCTTTTTAATGATATTAAGCCTTGTTGCAAGATGAAAAATTACAGCTTGTCATATATAGGTTGTAAATGTAACCTTTTTTACAGGCATTCTATAATGTTAGTGTTATCACAGCAGGATTAGATAAGCATATTTTGACACATTTTTCTATGAATGTATAGGACTTTTCTATAAATATATTGTTTATTTTTTCTGACCAGTATTATTATCCATGGTAATTAGTTCATTTCTGTGGACATTTTTATATTTTTTAGTAAAGAAATCAACATGCAACTACAATCTGTATAAACAATATGTTCAACATAACTTAAGTTTAATTTTTTCCTAAAAGTGAATACATACAACAGACTAAACTTCTTTTATCTTTTTTTGTCAAGAAAATCATCTTCAGCCACAATTCAAATATGTCCTCAAACTACAATAAAGTCAATCATAAGGGATGTTTTATTTGTTTATAAAAATAAACTCAATCATTTAAGTAGTTTCATTTGCTTAAAAAACACATGATGAAACAAAACCCCTATATGAATTGAATACTAAACAAGCCATCATTTATTATCCATCGTTTCAATGAAAAATAATCACATTCTTCACCAAATTTTTTATATACATATCTAACAATCTCTCCAGATTTAAATCTCGTTTCGGCTCAATTAACAAATAATGCATCTGATAATAAAAATACGAATGAGACAGCATGCTTACTCTGACTGAATCACAATCCAATTAACTACAATTGAAGATATAATTCTTTGCTGTGTTATGCGTTTAGCCAATATTCGTTACATAAAAAGAAAGGTAGTTTATAAAATTGATGACTTATTATCTCTTGTACCTGCTAAGCATGAAATTTACCTGGCCTAAGTAAATAAAACAGATCTGGATGAGCCAGCCTCTGTAGGAGCTGACAGATCAACATCTGCACCACTGCCACAGAGTCTGACAATCTAACTTACCTTGTCTTCCTTATATTAGCAAGCTTAGTAACGTTTATTCTGGGATTTTAACAATTTAACATGATAAGGGATCCAAGTGCAGGTTTTTAAAATTAATGACTTATTAAGAATTGTTAATGATTGATCAGCAGCAACTAATGAATACATCAAAAACATCAGAGGCAAGTAAACAACAGATGTATATCAACAAATTACAACTTTATTGAAAATGAAGAGGATGTGGATAAAAATGGAAGTTTTATTGCATTTGTATGAAAATGCCTTTTATGTCATTTTTTTGTTGTACAGTAATAAATTGAAATAAGCTGACATTAATCATCATTAATATGTAAAGCCAAAAACAGTTGAAGATTTGTTTAGTAGGTCCCGCTGCATTTATATTTTCTGGCTTCTGGTTTTCTTTTTTTATTGTAAAATTCTTAAAAAACAAATATAAACAATAAGAATATAAGAATAAAAGAATATTAAAAGAATATTTTGAAACAGCATTAATACAGCTTAAAAACAAATTCAAATTCATGATCTTAACATAGCTTGGTATTTTGGATCGTTTGAAGCAGCTTACTGTGCATTTTGTCCAATAAACTATTTTACACTTTTTTTACTTTTTATTTTTTGCTGAAATATTGCTGTAAGGGATTGCTTCTTATATCATCAAATAAATAGTTTTGCATTGTTCTGTTTTTTTAAAACAACACCTCAACCCAATTTGGTCATTATAGTGACAGCTTCTTGGTGGAAGAAGACCTCCGATAAGTGTCTCAGCACAACCAATAGCGCAATTTAAACCAGCACATCCTTCGACCAGCATACTAATACTCTGAGAAAGGCGCCCCTCAAGTTAATAGGTCAATTATGACTGATTTATTGTAACAGCATTTTTGATATTTTTTCTCAAATGTGTACTGTTTATATTGTGTCCATGTATTGTATGTGGTAACTTCAGCCAATGGCATTATTTTAAACAAATTGCTCAAATAAACAGATTCAAGATTAGTCGGTAGTAAAAAACAAGCATGTTTACATTGACATAATGTAAAACCTAATCTACCCTTAATTGAAAGTCTTGGTGCATCTAACAGCAGACAAATTGCTGCATGATTGATTGAAGTGTGACAATTTGGGGTCAGGTGAGACAATTGACATGGTCTATTGGACAGTTGTTGTGATACTAATGGTGGATACCAAGTGACGGTGGATCGACCATTTGACAGTTATTGGTCAAGAATTGAAAGCAGAAGTGTGGCCCCTTCATGTTTTACTCGGTCAACGATCCATATAGTACATCTGGCCCCAGGGGACAAGTAAAGTCTTTACCATGCCATAGCTCATAACAACACATACAATTTTTTTCTACCAGCATCTGAATGAAAAGTAAACAATTTTCATTGGCTAGACAATGTTAAAGATTTGGAGTCTTGTACACCCACAATTTACAAACAGTATTTTAAATCCCTTACTTTCTCATTGCTGGATAGTATAATGACAATTCTTTTTTCTCAGTGGAAGATGATATAATTAATATCCTATAAAAAAAGGGGCATAACTCTGCCAAAATTATTTTAAGTGTTACCTACTCTTACAAAATGGGCTTCCCTTTTCAAAGTAATATTCTAAGTAAGAAGTGAAAATCCTTGACGCTTTTTGATAAACAGACCTAAACAAAAATGTATGATTATGTGAATGCAAATGGTACTGACAATAATTTCTCTTTTTTTTTTGTATTTTCAAAAAGTTGAACAACAAATAATTAAATAACCAAAAGACTTATGTAAGTCCCTAGACTACATATTTAAGAAACAGGTTAAATCTAAGGGAAAACCAAGTATGAATAAAAATTAATTATTATTTCGTAATGAAGTCTGCTTATTTCCACAATGGACTCCATTACAGATGGAAGATACATCAAACCTTTGTTCGTTAATTGAAGTGATATGACACTATACTGAAAGGATATACCTTTTAGCTTTTCATATGAATAATTGTTTAATTGAAATTACATAATAGACGATGTTGACAGTGAAAAATGTACCGGTAGATCATTTTGTTTTTTGTCTTTTCTTTTTTGTCTGTCTTTCTGTAAAACTATTTATTTGTCAACCAATCTCTATTATGGTTTTCCTGGAAGCATTAAAATGTACTTTCAAGTTTGTTTAAATATGTTGAAAACTTTTAATGAGTGTTGGGAAATAACAATTACTGACTTCTTGCACAAAGTTGAAAAGTTGACCAGGTATACATATAAGTAAGCAATGGTGGGCAATGATTTATTCATTAACTGTGAAGCGATATTAAAAATAATATTTGTAAAGCTAAAAAAAAGAATATTCAGTCATGTTAGTATGACCCCCCTTAAACCAGCCAAGACTTTTATAATGGTGGAAACCAAAGTTGATACTGGGTAGACAATGGTAGGCAATGGTTTAACCAGCTGTGAAACTAAGTTAAAATGAATTCTGGTAAACTAAACTTAAAACAAATAGAGTCCTTATAGAAAATCCCCCAAAACTTTCACATATTGTCATGTAGAAAAAATTGGGGGTAAATGTCCAGGTAAATAAGATAGTGGCATGAAAACTGACATATATGTAGGCAAAATAGGCAATGATTTATTCATCAATTGTGAAGCTGTCAGATGGAGGGTCCATCCACTGGTCAATTTAGTGGTCGTTCTGGTCACATGATAGACACCAACTGTCAATGGTCATTTGTCCAAGCGGTCAGCATCCCTTCAACAGACCCAGGTCAAAGGTCAAACCTAGAAAGCACTGGTGACCACTGATTAAATAGGTGTGTATTGAAAACATCACAAGACATGTCACGACACTTTTGTTAAAATAAAGGATGATAACACTCACTTTAAAGTTGTCGTCCCAACTGGGACTTGAACCCAGGCTGAGGGGGCTTTAAATACACCTATACTAAATAGCATATTAATATTCAAGTATATTGGTGCATCCTTGTTAGAGAGTAGTATGGCCACATCACTAAATCAGTAGGTAGTGACCAGTGTATGTCAAGTTAGACAGGGCATAGAATCAATTTGGTCCAGTCTGGTGACAGATGAAGTTGTGACGTATGACCAGCCCAATGGTATGATGGTCTAATTGGCTGAGCAGCACCAATTTGTGGTCCGTACATGCAAATAATGGTGAAATGGCACCTCTTCAATGGAGGAGGAATTGCGGGAAATCTGTTGTGTGAACTGAGTTGCAAGAAAAAAATACAGAAAGAAATGTTTGTTTTAACAAAAAAAAATAACAGAAATTACCCTAGAGTAATTTGGTTCTTGTTTAGCAACATGGTTTCTGTTTAATGAAATTAAACAAGAAGTCAAACTTTCTTTGCTCCAACATAAACTAAACTTTATACCTATTAAAAAATCCTTACTTTGAAAACTTAATGTAGCTCTAACAAGATGACAACCAAACAGACGGAAAAAAAACTCCCCCAGTCAACCTGTCTTGGAACAATTTATGGCTTAGTTTTTGTCTGATTTGACAAGCTGCTTAGGTAATAAACATGTAAAAATTGAGATAGAAAATTCAATCCAGGTTCAGCGATTGACATTCATCGTGACAGGCCGTCTCATCAATGTCGACACATGAGCCGACATAGAAATCACACGCACATATTGTTGTTGCCAGCAAATTACCTAGCAACCAAGGGTCACTAAGGTTAAATGGATGTTGTCATGGATGGGGTGAAGGTCAAAGTAGTTGTGTTATCAACAATTTGTAAAAAATATTTTTCAAAATGCAGGACTGGTATTTGTGCATGTATTTGTGCTATTTGTTCATGTATTTGTGTATTTAATGCATACATTAACGTATTTTGCTAGCTCATTGATTAACACTGCCCTTTTTATTGAACATATAACAATATATGAAGTCAAAAGTTGCTCAGGGTCATTCTGTATGCTTTGTTTCATGAAAGGTTGAGGTTGAAACTTTGTTTTAAACTAGCAAAAAAATGACAAGTTAGATATCATTAATAAATGGCAATGTCATAGTTTATTAATAAATTTTTAACATACACATGCATGCTCTTCAGTTTAAAACATTACTTAATAAATTTATAATTTTAAATAAGCCAATCATACAACAATCTTTCAGCCAATTAAGAAAACAAAAGACAATATGAAAAACAGCAACATTATTTTCTCCTTAAAAGTGCCACTTTCATGTATTCCATGCCATGTAAAGAGAAAAAACAACTTCATAACTGGAGTTTTACCATTTGGCATGCCCACATGTCACTTCACTTGAATTATAATGACAATGTGCAACCCAAAAGTTACAAAATTAATGGAACCATATTTCATATATCACACAACCCCCATTTTTTTTTCTTGTGTCCAAAATGTATGAAAAAATATTTCTGGCTGTCTGCATTTGTTTGAGTGTAAGCATGTTTGCTACGACACATGACATCCACAATGGCGTAGGAATACATGTTGACTTTGAAGTGGATGTGTTATAAAGATGTTAGCCTGTCAACAGTACTGGTCCCAAACACATAAAAATATAGTCCAAGCAACTCAAGTTTATCACAGACTGTTCTTGGGCCCATTGTGTCAATTAGACAATGTATCTCTGAAATTTACTGCTTTATGTCTATTCTAAACCCGGTATACCAGGTACTCAATGCGACAATTGAAATGAGTGCCAGCAACATTGGGTATGGTTGAGAATTATGAGATATAGTCAAGGAACAAACTAATTTAATCCCTTAATTGGTGCTGTGTTATATTTGGGAGTTACAGGGGGAATTTGAGGGGATTGCAAAAATTGCATCAGAATAAAGTGAACTTAATAACACCACTAAAACAAAAAATATTCTGTGATCAAGTTGAATAAAAATTTTAAAAAAAACTCATTCAATATATAAATTGATTTTACATTGAATTGCATGTTTTACCGACCTAAAAATATACACCTGTTGCCAGTTGAATATCTATAAAGATTTGAATTAAAATGCAAGAAAAATGTGAGAAAGGCTTAAAACAAGTCATTTTAAGCACCCTTTGAGCAGCCTTTCATTCTTAAATACTGTTTACTTGATTAACACAAAAAAAACAAAAGTTATATTTTTTCTAAGGTAGTTTAAACTTTTTTCGTTGCAGGATTCGCTGATTAATGAAGTTAACTAAATTGTGTTGGTATGAAAATGTTGACTTGAGTTCAAGCCATGCCTTGAGTTTAATCTTTCATTTATAGTTCATCTATAATTTTGAAACTTTACCTGACTTTGTTGTTTTTCTTTAAAAGAGATAAAAGGATGTTAAGAAATGCATGTTCAACAGTAATTATAGATTAAAGGCTGAACCAGTCTACAAACAAACCCGTAGTCATGCAGATTCTGCAGATGACTGTGAATGGTTAGTGAAGGCGTAAAATGGTGTATACGTGCAGGAAATGATTAAGGCCAACAATACCAACATAAGATGTAATTGTAATAAAAATTTAAAATGAAGGTGTTTTTTTTAAGGTTTAAGGTCAGCGGAACTTCTTTCAGTTACATGTGACTGTTTTGACCTGTAACCCTTCATTGTTAATAGCTTTATTGGGCTTATTTTTTGGTTATTACAATTAATGTATTGAATTCTATGATTCTACACATCATTTATTACTAATACAATTAACTTTCTCCCATCATATTTGCTTTTCAGTTATTGTAAGGGAACAAATGTAATTTAAGTATCCCTGGAATAAAATAAAGTTACAGTTTAAGTATTAAACATGATGTTGCAGAGTTTGACAAAAAATATAGATGAAGACCACACATATCTAGGACTTTCAGAGTAGAGATGATCATATATAAACACAGTTAAGCAGATTATATCTTGACAAAAATGCTTTTATGGTTATACTTATATGAAGATTTGTTTTTGTGGTGTTCAAAGCTTTTGGATTCTTAAATGGAAACTGGATGATCTGGATCTACATTATCTTCCTAACCCTGAATGAGTTGTTCTTAGCAGGATTAAAGTTAAAAAAATGTTTTATAAGTAAATTTATTTCATATTTTCAATTGAATGTAAACATGTAATCAAATAAATTCTGCAAAAGTATTTATGTTGTGATCAAACATACAAAAATACAAGACAAGATTTTATTATTTAAATGGTAAAAAATTAAATGGGATTGTTTGGTGTTAAACAAAATATTCTCTGTAATAAATAAAACTAGGGATAACTTGAAAGTTACTGTTTTGTGAAAATGAAGCCAATTTTTTTCTTAATAAGAAGTAAATTTATTAATAATAGATTTAATTAATAATGTTTGTGTATCTTTTTTGTGGAATTATGTGGAGAAAAATACACACATACACACAGAAAAATAAAATAGCTACCACACCACAATAAAAAAACTTAAAAAAAAACACACACAGGGAAAATGGAAAAATATTCTGATATAAAAATAAATAGAAGTAACAAAAATGAGCCATTTAAGGACGGGTCTTCTTAAAAAGTGATAAAAAAATGACGATTATTGTTTTATGACTTACTGTTTGTTAGAGACGCTACTTTCTGTTCGGCCTCTCCAAGTTTCCTAGCAACGGTCAATTGGGTCTCCTGAAGTTGATGTTCCTTGTCCGCAAATAGTTTCTGGAGTTCTTTCTCTTTCTCCTTTGCTCGACTCTGCACAGAAAATGATCAAGAGCTACACCATCTGTAAACATTCTAACACACGAACTACTCCATCAGTCAAAAGCAACATTTCACTTGATAGCTCATATCTGCATTGTTCTGAATCCATCTAAATTGTCCTAGATTGGTATTTTTTAACCCTAGATATCAATACACCATTTTAATGTCTTGAATATGTTTGCAGGGTGCATTGATCAGAACATTGTGATTGTGTTTTTTTACTTTGCATAAATCTTAAATGTCTAACATTATTTTGTCACTTGGTAAAGATAAGATGTATAATTTTCACACAGGCACAGTAACTTTCTAAAGTCTGTGATATATAATTTACTATTTGTGCACTATTTTCCAATGTTCTGTCTTTTCCCACATTAACAACTAAAGACACACAATCATCAATACAAATGAAGTGCTATAATCAATTATTGCCAATGGTCAATAATCAATCACACCAATTAAGCAATTCTCTATGGCTTTTTCTACCTAGCAAAACTAGTAAGCTTTTGAGGGAATGATAAAATTGTCAACATTTAAAACCAATCACATTTTTTTCTAATCACAGTTCTTATAGTCATTTTTATTTTACATGTGAATATAGTTGTTTTATCACTCACGTACAACTTTTCTTATAATTCCTTCAAATATTTCTATCTAACTTTTAAAAGCTGACTATTTCGCTGTCCAGATTATATGTATAATATCGGAGTATTGTTGTTTTTCACCATATCCGAAAACAGCACCCAAACAAATCAAATGACAATTATCTACCAACAACAGATACACAGCTGCAACAGCAGCATCTCAACAGCATTGGCCGACAACTGTTGATGTATTTGCGAGGGTCCAGGACGACACCGATGATCATAAAGAAACAATCACCCCAGTCATTGAACCACCGCATCAATGTCGTATGGACACATTGATCCCAAATCCCTCCCCCTTCTGCCCATATTGCTTTCTGATTAGTCGAAGACCCAGCCCCATAAATAAAACGCTTGATGCATGACTGACTTCTGTTCCCCCCACCTTTGTCTCCCCCCCACCCCTGCAACCATCAGCCCCCCCTCCCCTATCTCCCCAGTTGCCTACAGTCTACAGTCCATGCCATATGTAGCTATCAAACAGTTAACACTTTCTTGATGTAATTCATTGTTTTTAGCCTTGTCTACCTTCTTCAGGTGACAAATGAGCAAAGTGTGTCCAACATCGTCAGATGCCAAACTGTCATATCTTAATCAACTACAAGCTTGCACTTACAAGGGTCTAGCTTTAGCCCCTGGGCAGAGGGTCTCACTTTTGACAAATCATAAGTTTTCACGATTTTCTCCATAAAATTGCAACAATCCGACCGGTGTTTATAGGTGTATTTGTTCACTAGCTTAGGTTTTTGTTGGGTTTTCTTGTAAATGAAGCTGAAACTTTAACCTTTTGCAATTATTGTTGGAAATAAAGAAACTGTTTGTTTGAAGCAGTTGCCTCTGGCAATGTTTAAAACAGTGAATCCGGCTTTGGAAGTAAACTTCTATTGAGTATTCTGGTCACAACATGAGGAAATTCTTACATTTCCTCCAAGTTTAAAACAAAACAAAACACAAATTACAAATAAAATGTTTACAAAAACAACAAAGAAACAATGAAGGGATAGTAAATAAAAGGACTTAACATTAAAGAATCTTTTTTTGTGCAGTTAATGTTCACTACAAACATATGCAGTGCATCTTCCAAGCATGCCATGACATAGACAATTCTAAGCATCATTTTTGTGACCAGAATGTAAGAAAACATGCTTATGAGCTCAGCTGTGTTTATACGCAAAATGTTTGTCAGAAGTCGAGTACCATACTCCTTCCATTGTAGCTGCTGAACTCTGGGGTAGTACCAGAAGATGACAGCTTTAACTTAACCATGCACAGTCTAATTAACCAGGCAGTGTTCACAATGTAAGGGTTGCTTATAGAACAAGAGTGAACATTTCCTAATGGGAAACAAGTAGATAGAACCACAAACAGCAAAAAAAAGTCTGACTTCAGAACCAGGGACAATCAACTTACACGGGACACGTTATAAAACTACTTTCAATTTAAAGAAACATCATTAGTCTTAAATAAACTGTAAAGAAAATCCAAAGATAGCTTATTTTAATGATACATGGTAAGGTGAATGCCAATGCAACATGCCAATTTAACCAGATTAAAGCTTTTAAATAAAGGATGGGGGTATTGAACCAGGGACAGAAATAATTAAGCAGAGTGAAGTTATTTTAATAAAGGATTCGTAATGTAACTAAGGACAGTAAAATTTAACCAGACTGTAGTATTTAAATAAGAGATGTACAACACATATGCCTCCCTTGCTTCCAGGTTTTAGGTACCGACCCTAAAACAAAAAATATGTTCAAGATTACTGTGATCTTGACCTTTGCACCACTGACCATAAAACCAATGGGTCATCAACCAATGTCCCTACCAAGCTTAACGATTTGTGGGCTCATGACTTTCCCTGAAATTGATTGAAAAGTAGTTACCAAATGATCGGGCAACAGCTGCAAAACAATATGCCCTGTTTTTACGATTTTACGAGAAGGGTGGGGGGGGGGGAATTCAAACAGGGATAGGAACATTTAACCTGACCGTAATATTTAGATGACGGATAGGCAATTGATCCAGAGTGAAGTGATTAAAAAAAGGATGTGCAATTGAAGCAGGGAGAGTAAAATTTTACCAGAATCTCAAACTTAAGATCGGAGAATGAACCAAGGCTGAATAGTTTGAACTAAAGGAAAAGCTTTTTAAACCAAGAGTAGGATGGAAGGTAATAAGAAAAGGGGCAATCCATAGTTCCTGGAAAAAAAAAAATTGAACCAATGGAACTATGGTAGGCTTTTGTGACAAACAAGTTCGGCCAAAATGTCTTAACTGTAAACCAGGGTATGGTCATAAAAGCAAATTGAACCAGGGGCAAGTATGTAGCTAAGTGAACGAGGGGCACATAAATATAAGCAAGGACAGCTAATTGAACAAGACTGGTAGCTGAACATTCACTTCGGAAGGTGGAGCAATCCTAGTTTGACAAGCAACATAAATCTCTCAAACCTCTCACTACCAATTCATCTAGGTAAAGATATCTTACACATGCCTGACATTTATCATTTATCTACATAGGAAGCTTTAGGGACCACCTTTGAAATAAAAAATGGTTGAGTCCCCAAATTGTAATTTCGCTCTAGACTCTTCCACCCATTACCTTGTGGGTTCGAGTGTTGATCAAAGAAATAACTTTCATGTCAGTAGGTCTTCCAGCTGACCTGCAGCGTGCCAGGGGTTCTACCATGTGTCTGGGTTCTTCCTCCCCCATACATAGATGTCACTATAATGAACATGAATTTAGTGGGGTCATGTATCTAAAAACTGAGCTAATTCTCTAATACCTCCTAGTTCATATACACTATCCACAAATCTAAGCACATATTGATAAAACTTATTTTAATAGTGCATATTCAGATCCACGCTGGGAGGTGTCTGACCATGATCTACACTATTTGCTGCCATGTCTCCAGTTATAAGGCTTTTCTCCATGACATAGTTTTTCACCAATAACTCTGAATTAAGAATGAGTTATGTACGAATGTAATGTAGGAGGTTAAATGTTTACATTCATTTGTATTTGGGACCACCTCTGCTCAACATCTGGTTTGTTTTGCATGATTTTCAGATACATTAAATAGATTTTTTTTTAAAAGAAGAAGAAATATTTTAAGCTGTTAAGAACAAAGAGATCAGAATTAGGCAAACAGTGTAGACAAAGAACAGAAATAACCAGCATTTAGCAGTCACCAGGATCTGCTCTATTTACTGTCAAATCTCTAACAACATGTTGTTCTCAGAATTCCTGGAATTATAAAATTAAAATTCAACTAGAACTCCTGACAAATACCACCCACCCGACTCCCTGCCACCTGACTCCCTGTTAGAAAATTTATGTGATATGAATTTCTGAAATATCATTTAAAGAGGCAATAACTCCTGCAATTTTCATGTAGCTTTCAGCAACATAATTGTAGATAAGAAAGCCTGGACATCTGTTTAGTCATTGAATGGACAGATGGATGGATGAACAGAGAAAAAATTGGTTCCAGTATACCCCCACATCCCCCTACTGCCTCCCTACATCCCTCTCCACAAAACAAAACTTTGCTGTGTGTGGTGTTAAAATTAGGATTAACAATTCCAGTCTGCTTTATTAAGGAACTTTACATAATACTGTCCCTCACAACTGTTTTTTTTTTATTTTTTGGAACAGGGAGCAGAACTGGCTGATATTTCTTACATTATAACTGAAAACCTAGTTCTAAAACTAAGGGATGAAGGCATCTACAAATTCTGATTAAATGTTACAGGTTATGTTCGTTAATATCTAGAATTTAACTCTTTATTATCTGGTCATAAATCCAAGAATAGGTAACAAGCTTCAGCAATACAGACTCAGCATCATACTGTTTAGATCTTGATCCCAGCAGGTTGATCTGGGTGTAAACTTGTTTGGGCCTTAACTTATTGTGTTATGCAAGCTAAGAGTCTGACCAATATTCTTGAATGAGTGAGCTGACGGTATCACTCTCGACATTTGTCACTGAACAGTGAGCTGAGCCTGTCAAATAATCGCATGTACACGGTTCAGACAGGATATAGGTGTGTGCACGCTGGCTGTAACTGTCATCTGGGGGCCAGTCAGATGTTTTGGCCACAAATCTAGGACCATTTTTCACCTGTCAGCCACAGTACCTAAGGCTGGGGATGCTGCTCATACACTGATCAATGTACAACATTAAACAATCTGCCATATGATTGTCATGGCCAGTGAAACAAATCTCCCAAGTCTCCCATCTGATTGTGGAGGCTGAGTACAGCTCACCAGTGTAGCCAACACCTACCTTGCTTGGTTAGTTGATAACCTTAAATTACAATTTATATTTTTTTAAACATTTACGCTAATATTACAAGACAAAATGATGAAAAAAAAAGCAGCCGCTAATTTAGATCCTGATCAGTTTTAGCACAGCAGGAGCAGGTTGACCAGGATCTACACAATTTGACTATGTTTGGTCATTATGGCTGATGGTATAGCATTATTTAAGGCAGTACATAAAATAAGTCCATACAAACACAGAAAGAATATGTCTTAAAAAAGTTGTTGTTTCCTCACTTTTTTTTATATGTGTACTAGTACATTTTTATACTAAAAGTATTTGCTTAAAATTGTAAATTTGGCAATCTTTTCTCCAGTCCAGTCTTCCCGTTGAATGGCAGTGCATGGGTAATCCTTCCAAGGCATTTGCTTGGGGTCCTGCACCAATAATGGAAGTGGTTATATGACTATAAATGTGTCCCTGAGATGTATATCTACAAATGTCCATACATGGACTGATTTGATATTCTTGTGAGCAAAAAAGAAGAAGAAAAACTACAACAGTCCATCAGACAACATCTTAAGATGATATAACAGTTCAGCAATCTAGCAGCAGATTTTTAATGGTGTAGGCTCTGTGGCTGATATTTGACAAAACCTGCAGAAATCCAACAAAAGCATCACACACAAAAAACAGCTATCTAAAACCTGTAATCTCTCCCACTGCCTACAACTACAGACACTGTGTGGTGAAAGAATGAGAAAACTATGTCAAGATTCTAAGCTAATTGAAGGTGTTCAGGAATTCTTTCTGCTATGAGACAACAAATGGCAGCTGGCACATACTTGATCACCAAAACATTTGTGCAGTGCCGATATATCGGCTACAAAACAATCACACTATGCACAGTACCCCAACTCCTGATTTAAGAAAGAAAATGCTACTCTCCAAGATTCTGATAAGGAAGTAAAGTCTGATTTTGGTGAGGCAATTTATCAAATTATCTGTGAGTTGTTCTGTTTTTGTATTGTTTGTTCTGCCAGTGTATTGTTTGTTCTGTGAATGGTACTCATTAACTTTGATCAGACATTAGAAGGAGTCAATTAATACTTCTTGACTCAGCAGCTAATAGTGCAGATCTGGGTCTTCACTAGATGTCTGAGCTTGTCTTGTCAGGCAGTTAGCAACAGTTGAAATAGTAACTTTAATATGATCTGGGGAAACTATTTACCCTATTTGTAAGTATTCATAAAATAGTCACAAAATGAAAATTAATAACATTATATATTCCATAATTTATAACCAAATATATGTAAGCTGTATAATAAGTACTAATTAAGGTCATCTCAAGCAATATTAATGATACCATGTATAGAGGGTGTGGAGGAAAACTGAAGTTCTGAGCATGTAAAATAATCCACTTTTTTCTGGAGTTCTACCTTCAAATCATAACAGGAACTATTCTATCAAGGTAAATTGTTGTTATACTTTACAACAAAAACTGGCAAGCTCTTGAAGCACAACTTGTTGATTTGTCAGAAATGCTGTTGTTAAGGAAGATCAGCTATATGAAGATAGGATATCATCAAGCATCTATCTTGAAAACCTATCACAATGTTTGTATGCTGTATCAATAGCATGTTCTGAAGATTGCAAAAACTTTGCAGATCTCACGTTTTGCTTCCAGTATATTGGCTGCAGTCAGGTAGAGTAATTATACCATTGTATTAGGGAAGGTAAAAACGAAACTGATTCAGTCAAAGTAAAAAGGACTTTTGCACACAAAGGATGCATGGTTTTAAGATAGTATGATTATCCTTTTTAAAATGTATTGCCAACAAGTCCTTAAAAAACAACAATTAGTATGTCGCTGGCCAAGTTTGAACCCATAGCTATCTGTACTTGGAACAGAATCTGATGCTCTACTGATGTTATTTCCAGGTCCGGTTAATAAATTATGTGCGGATTTTGTAAAAGTATGTATTATTATACCATGCCTTATTTTGAAAAAGTTTAAATTTTTTATATGTACTTATTTTTTATGTATATGTACAGTTTGGTCGCCAGTAACGGATCACTATGTAAACAAAGTTTATTTTTTAAGTGTAAACTCAAAATGTCAAGATTATTTTTATGTTGCAGATAAAGGTATTATCTCCTCTAATGATTAACGCAAATGATTTCAAAAAAGATTTACTTTTCAGACATTTTACTGGTTCATATGTATCGCCGCTTACTTCCCCTTTATTGGATCAGTTGCTCCTATAACGGATCACGGGACACTGAAGGTCGGGGACCATCTAAAAACAGCTGATTTATTGTAACTGAACAAAACAATAGCAAATATGAATGAAACAATGAATGACAGGCATTGGAAGTGATACAAATTGTTCCATTTCTGTAACCACATGGGGCATCGGTGTGCCATTACAGCATTCCTTTAGCTGTTCAAATGGTTTATCATTTTTTACAACACAACAATAAAAACACAATATGACTATAGTTAAACAACACACAAGAGATCAATATCAAATGGAATGATCAAGTAAGATCATATTTTCTGCTAAAATAGAGTCATCTGAACTGAATAACAAGACTAGTATCAAACTATGAACTATGATTTTCACAAAAAAAAAACACAAAAAACAACAACAAGTGGACTAGAATATACATGTTCCGTTACTATTTCTTCACAATGCTCATGCATATACAGTTACTATTTCTGCACAATGCTCATGCATATACAGTTACTATTTCTTCACAATGCTCATGCATATACAGTTACTATTTCTGCACAATGCTCATGCATATACAGTTACTATTTCTGCACAATGCTCATGCATATACAGTTACTATTTCTTCACAATGCTCATGCATATACAGTTACTATTTCTGCACAATGCTAATGCATTTGCCAGTTTTCATGTTGGATATTGAGTGTTGCAATTTAGAAAGTATGCTTTCCAACGACTGCACAGGTTTAATTATATAGTTGCATAGTATGTGAACTCCACCACCACTTTCATTTTGTTCCGGCCATGGGTCAGTACTAGGAATAGGTTCTCCACATGGTTCAGAAAGAACAGTTCCCCCATCACCCAAGACCATGCGAAAGATTGGAGAATGTATATTGTTTAAATGAAAGATCTATTTAATTAAATCAATAGCTTTAATCTAGTTAAAGTTAAATAAGTTTGTATTTTCTGATGGACAGAGCACAACTTATTTTACATAAACAGACAAGATAATTATTCATACAGTACTGGACAGTACAGTGCTGTAATACTGTATTTCATCATCCTCTTCAGTAAATGCCAACAGTCTATCCAGAATACAATGGCCATGTGTATATATGGACAGTATGTCTATAATAAATTGACAATGTATGCTGTGTATTTATAACAAAATAATAATAAAGGTAAGAAACTGTGGAGTTTTAATTAAGTAAAATACACTTTTGACAGTTAAAAACATTTTTGGGACAACCCCTCACACAGTATTGTATGCGCAAATCATATCCCGCGATATTACGTTTTGTGTATTGAAGCATAAAATGTGATCCGTTTCTGGTGACTACACAAGGGTTAAATTAAGTACTACTACAGAAACTGAACAGTGTGTTAAAAGGTTAGTTCAGTATTTACTGACATCTATGATAACTTTCCTTCCAAACATTTATAAACTTGGCATGAAATAATTTCGTTTAAACTCAGTTCTGTCGTCTACTCTCGATCAGTGTTTTCAAAACGAGGCTGAACTCTTCAGCATTTGCATATGTGTGTTGACAAAGCATGCTGGGAAAATTTATAGCTTATCGTTTCGAAAGTAAACAAAGTCTATTTATATTTCTCAAAGGTCTAATAATAGAAATACAGTTTTGAATTTCTATTCCAATTACTCGTAAGAATGGCAGAAATCATGTTTGAAGAATTTGATCCGTTACTGGGGAAAGTCCGGTACTGGCGACCAAACTGTATAAGAATGAAAAAGTTCAGTTTTAAAAAGCATTCTTTACAGTTTCTTTTGATGCAGTTATTTTTTTATGTTTCTTTTTATAAATATGACATTGCCTGAAACATTCCCTTTCATTAATGGATTCAAGATAAATATAAATTGCTCAAAATACATTGCAAAACGACTTGACTGATTGATGACTATTTTAAATAAAAAATCTACTACCAAACAAGCTTACCCTAATCATTATAATACTTTTCCAGCAACCTGACCATGACACTTAGGTACATAATCCATGTTTTTTCATCATTTTGTATTGTTTGATCATTCATTAAGCCATAAACAAACAAAAAAAACACTGAAGGGGAGAAGATCATTTTCCCCATAAATATGCCAAATAGTAAGAAAGTGTTTGGTTACCTCAGCAACAGCTTCTACCTTGTCTTCCCCTTCCTTCAACCTTTCTCTAAGCTGCTTAATTGTCACCTCTGCAAGAAAAAAATAATTAAATCATAGTGAATTCTGCAAACATTTTCATTAATAACCCTTAACTGGCTGATTTAGGTCTACACTTTCATTAATAACTCATAACAGGCTGATTTAGAACTACACTTTCATTAACAACCCGTAACTGGCTGTTTTAGGTCTACACTTTCATTAATAACCCATATTTGACTGATTTAGAACACTTTTATTAATAACCCATAACAGGCTGATTTAGAACTACACTTTCATTAACAACCCGTAACTGGCTGTTTTAGGTCTACACTTTCATTAATAACCCATAACTGGCTGATTTAGAACACTTTTATTAATAACCCATAACTGGGTGATTTAGAACTACACTTTCATTAATAAGCCATAACTGGGTGATTTAGAGCTACACTTTCATTAATAACCCATAACTGGCTGATTTAGAACTACACTTTCATTAATAACCCATAACTGGCTGATTTAGAACTACACTTTCATTAATAACCCATAACTGGCTGATTTAGAACTACACTTTCATTAATAACCCATAAATAAAAGTTTGTATGTTTGTTGCAAATATTGTATTACATGTAGTATTTAATAATAAAAAGTAACTAAAGAATAGGAAGAACAGGGGGGAGGGTGTGTGTGCGTTAATGGAAGGGAAACGAAAAATAAAAATAGTAACAATAATCAATAAGTTTCTACCACTCCCGCTTATCCTTTAATCATTCATCTTTTGTCTCACAATCCTTTCCTGTTTTTCTCTCTATCCATCCTCATTTTACATCTGTCTCCCTACAATTGTCATTCCCTTCTTATTCTAACTCAATCTCTATCTTCTGAACCTTGTTTTCTGTAAGAGTATTGCAATAGATATTAACTTGTCAAGGGCCTGTTTACTTTCAATCTCTCCAAACATTTTACCCGTATTCATCGCCATGATGATTATTTCAAATTAATTTCTCCCTATACTTTTATGCTCAAGCATTCACTGCCATGACGATTATTTCAAAATAATTTATCTCCCTTCTCTTTCATACTCTGCAAACATTTCCCAGCACCCATTGCCTGATAATCATTTCCATTATTTCCATTATATTTCATCAAGATAAAACTATCTAACTGGTGAGGTCATGTGGTCGACTGATTTCATAATTCTAATCCGATATAAAGCAAGGGGCATTAGGTGTGCTAGAATAGAAGGAAAAAATAGGCTGTGTTCCTAGGAGTCTTAGCAGTTTTTTCTATTTGTAGCTCTGTATTTATTTGTTTTTGTGGTTGTTATATTATATTTCTATAAAGTTGCATGATAGTGATGAGTATTGTTTAGATTTTTCATTTTATTTTTATTTAAGGGGCTGAAGAAAGATATTGCCTCCCATCAGCTGATATTTAATTTTCTTGCTGATTTACTGATCTGTCGTGTAAAGACTATGTCATTTGAAACATATAAAATGCTGCCTTCACTGTAACATCATGCCAATCAGTTATCTTAATTTTCCTAATTTGTCTACAGAGCCAGCATAACTATTAACTATTCAAATTCAGTGTTATCTCCCTTGAAAGAAGGTTTTTAATATATAATAACAGAAGACTGCAAAAATAATATAAATTTTCCAATTTTTTAATTATAAAAACTTCAGACCACAGCATATACATAAATCAATATCTTGTGGAATACAAAAATAAATAAATAAAATTAATAAAAATTGAGAATTTTTCTACCAAAAAAGTATACACAAAAACATACCATCAGAAAAAAAAAAAAAATGTTTAATTTGAGAATAGGGAAATAGACCATCAGGTTAGGACAAAATAAGTACTATAATGCAGAGCTTTTTATAATAAAGACTTATTTATAAACTAGACTGGTGGGCAGACAATTCACAAAGTAACTCTTACATGGACCTTCATCTTTGGGTTGTGGCTGGTAGTGGGGGTTTAAAAAAAGATATATGTGCCTTTGACAGCTGTCAATCATTATCAATTATAAAATCAATAATGTGAACTCTCATGAAGAACAGAAGAAGTGGGGATGAAAAGAAACAAATGCAGACAAATTGAGGACAAACAAAAATCTAAATAAAAAGCATTACTGCGTAGTGCCGGACACAGCTGTGTAACATTATTGATTAACAAACATTAATATATGATATTTGTAATCAACAGAACAGGGTAATAACAAATAAAGAAATATTGAGCATAGAATGACAAAAAGCCCAATAAATAGAATTTCTGCACTGTGCCTTACTTGTCACAGCTGTAGTTGATTATCTGATCTGTACAGATTACCTGACTCGTGGTATATTCAATATTTGGTTTACTGTATCTCCACTGCTGTGCCATATTGTGCCGGGAGAATCTACAAACCGGCACGGCTCAATATATCATGCAGTCAATATACTTGCAACAGATGTCGATGACAAAAATCACAGTCAATGCTGACAGGAATGCCTGGAAGCAATATTAATCTAGAATTCTCACTCTAACTATATATATGTAATTCTATCATACTTCATTCTCACTAACTACCTACAAGTGAATAGAGAGAACCTTGGGTTGGGAGGATAGATGGTGAGTTGTACTGGATCTTCAATTTCAATTAATAATAAAAGTAAATAATAAAACAACAGCCATCATACTGTCATCATCATACTTTCATTCATTTAGCGTTACAATTATAATTACAACCCCCACCTACAAAAACAGTAAACAATCATCACCACCCCATAATCATCATCATCACTAGTCACTACAATGATTATGAAAACCAACATGATACTCATAATTTTCAATACCACAACCATAATCACAACCAAAATCAGTAAAAACATGATCATGCCTCACCCAACATCATCACCACCAATACGATCATCATCACAGCCACCACTATGATGATCATCATAACCACTACCCCCATCATCATCATCCTCACAACCACCACACTCGTCATCAATATCATCATGCCCCATCAACATCTTCCAAAAATCAAGTATAACAACAGCAACCGAAACAACACTTCCTAGACTTCAGAATGTCTGCATGAAGGAATGAACTACTGACCTACTGCTGTACCATGGACTCAAGGAGGATGGTACACTTCTTAAAAACCAGGCTTTACCATGGTTTATACTTTTAATAGTTTAAAGCAATTTACATTTACTTAACTAGGAAACAAGTTTCTGTAAGTAAAACAATCTATCCAATAATATTACATACAATAAAATAAATCTAATCCTCCAATGCAATGATGTCATTACATAACACTTTACCATTGACCATAATATCCCCAATTACATTTATCAAGAGAAAGACATTAAGAGAAAAGGTAGGAAAAAAACACCACCCAACCAATCATCTGCAATAACTATTATCCAAAGGTACAAAAAAATAACAACAAAAAACACCATAATCAGGTATTAATACATGATTACAAGGTAGCCAATGTAATCAAACTGACAGTTTTATATCAAAAGACTGAGAGTTAACCAAACCCATTTAAGATATTACACAAAAAAATCTTAACATTTTTTCTCCAATTCACTCTTAAAGGCTCAAAGTGAATCATATCATACCATGACAGAACCTGATAAATGAAAATAACCATATTGAAAGATCATAGAATATTTAAATATTAAGAGGAATGAGCAGTCAAAGCTACTTAATACACTGAAGTGAAGAAAAATGTGTCTCTCCTTTATAATATTTATCATTGTCATCATCTACCACCAGCAACAGCACCCTTATCATCATCAACCATGGTAATTGTCATCATCACGATAACCATTATCCTCAAAATCATTTTTATTATTTACTAGCACCTGTAATCATCATCATCATCAACATCATCATCACCACCATCAACCGCTACAAATGTATTGATAACTGTCTTTACCACCACCATTACCACAACTACTACAACCACCATGACCATATCCTTATTATCACCACCACCAACACCACCTTCACAAATGTCAATCATAACTTATATATGTCTTAGTACCTATACTGTCTCCTACAACCTCTCTGCCTCATCTCATTTATCTGCTACCTACTACTTTCTTTTTTCTCTAAAGCCATTAATCTATATGACCTCTGAAACAAAATGAATAAATAATCACGGATAAAAACATCGCCCATTTTAGCCCGTCTCGAAACCTTAGTGGTGACATCTGGTGGCTGACTGGCCATTAATTGCTGACGAGAGTCACTTTCGATTATTAATGGAATGATCAACTGGTAACGGTGAACAATTTCATTATCCTCACATGAGCAACTGCAGGCCAAATCCCATTACTCCTACTACATTTTAACCCACCTCATTATGAGTGTTGTTTTTTTATATTGTCTTACTTCATTGTTTTTTCTGTTTAAACAATAAACCTGGATTTTTAGTATTTTGAACAACTGCAGATATCTGTTAAGTTGTGTTTATGGTGGTACCTGACAGTTTGTCTACATCAAATACATGTAACAACATTCTTTACCAATACTTATAGAATTTTGGCATAATTTCTGCAAAAAATTGTAAAACAAATAAATAAAAAAATCACTCAGAAGGTTCATTCTTTCTAAATCTATAAATAAGCACAATAGTGACCTCTGCTCAAAGAAAATATCGTTATGAGAGTGGCTTACCCGATACGATTTATAACATGATATCAAAAGTAAGGGTCACATGGTTTTCTTAGTATGGTTATGTTAGAAAAAAAACATTTTGTTGAAACTGTTCGATACCACCTTAAATGAAGACCAGGCAGCAAACAGTATATTAACATAATATTAAAGAAATAAAGTGAAAAATGAAAACAAAATATAATGCAACCAAGTCAATATATTCAAGATATATAACAGATTAATAAGTTTGGTGAAATCACTTCTATTAATTCTTAAATGTCTCTAAAACTTACTTTATTCTTTTCCTATTGAATTAGCTTCTTATATTTTCTAAAATGCTCATCAACAACTTTAGTTCAGTCACACATTCTTTCATATAAGCTACTTATTAATTCATAATTCTATCTGAATCAACATTTTTCCATGGCAACTGAGGGCAAGCAGGCACATAAATTATCAGACAAATTCTATAATTCACATTTTGTTACAGGAAAGAGAACAATCCTGAGTGACATTTACATTGAAAAGATTTCACAATGCAGAGAGATATTCACAAAGCATGGTCTGGATTGGTCCGACAGTTACAGTAAATAACAAGTCTATTGTTTCACACAATATGTCAAATTAAAACTGGTGAAAATGTTCACAATGATACTGGTGAATGTTCTTCTGGATGAATATTATATTAATTAGAGGTGAGGAAAACGGGTGATTAATTAACAGGCTTTGCAAATTAATGTTGTTTTTTTTTGTTTATTGGATTTATCGTCCCACCAACAGAATTTCAGTTATCTGGAGACGGTGTCCACTTGAAGCAGATATAGTGCTGCCTTTACTGTGTATAGCATGCCTTGAGCACCTGGCATGATACCATATCCAGTCACATTATCCTGACACTGAGCCAATCAGTCTTAGAACTACATTTATATTTGCTTGAGCGTTAGCATGGGAGCTATACCACTACCATTTTTTAATGACTTTGGTATGTTGCGGCCCCGGATTTATGTTGGGTTCAGTGATTGTAAAATAGTTGTAGCACAGAAAAATACATCTAACAAAGGGAGAAAACTGTAATTATTTATTTGTATATTTTTTAACAATTTACAAGTGCAATAAAGTATTAATTTAAAAAGTACTAGCATAAAGTGTTTCATTGTTTTTCTTCTTCTTTTTTAAAGATGAAAAGGAGAAAACATCAAAAAAAGAAAGCTACAACGTAGAAGCAGGCAGTACAAACAGTACTGATCAGCTGAGACCAGCTGTGGTCTTGATCAGACAGCTTCCGTTGACAGCTTTCCAATCATGTTCTGCACCTTTTGTTGCAAAACTTTAGAAGACTGTCTTTTTGCCTTTAAATTAAGTCTAATAGTAGCTATATCTATTTATGATTTTGTTTTGCTTAGCAGAAGAAGGAGTAGACAGTGAGCTATAAGGTATCCATCATTATTTTTCTAGCATTGATCAAGGTCATTTAGCTTTTTAGACTTAAGACTTCCACAATGAAATCATCTGAATGTAAACCTTTATCATGCTACAATTATTCAATGCCTCCAACTTAAATCCATTTTTTGGGGTTATAATTTCATGAAAAATGGTTTTAAGACTAAAGACTAAGAAACTATGTATGCAGTAAATAGTGTAGATCCAGACCAGACAGCTCCAAGTTAATGCAGTATGATAGGGAGCTATGCTATGTGCCTATACCAGCTTGGCAGTCTAAGAGTTAATGGCCTCCTCACCAATACCCAGGCTCGAGACAAAGGCGACCTATTCAACCATTGGATCCGGTGGAAAAACTCTGATTGCTTACATTATGATGCCTGCTGAAATGTCAAACATACAAATCACATCCCAGTTTGACTTTTATTTACCCTGTCCAATGGTTGATCTGATGTGCTTTCTAAAAATCAGGCAAATGTCATATTTAATATTTCAATAATAACAATATGTGCCCAAATTGGCCCCTATTTCCACCAGTCTCCGACTGGTGTTATACTAATGTTATTTCAATATAAGTTGGGGCAGACATTTACCAATAGAGTGTGTGACATTTTCTGAACCAGGCAGAACAGAGTTATATTTAGTGTCCTACATATAGATTAAAAAAGAAAACTTGCTAGTAATCCAAACACATACTAAAGCTGAACTGAAATCAATCTTTTTAATATTTGTGTTATGTACGATTCGCATACAATAAAGAAACATTGGTTGACACGAGTTTCTTTATTTCATAGAAACTCAATGAAATGCAGCTTTAAATTAATACTGAAATGTAAGCAGATGTTGAGGGACATTGTGGGAGTGGGGGATCTTTACATAACTGACCAAATAATGTATAATTGAACAATCTGACTAAAACAAATGAGTCTTAACCATTTTTAATTTTTTTATCATCATTTGTTTATATATATATATATATTTACACACACATATATATATAAATTAATTATATTTATATAATTTAGTATAATTTATATGGGAGAACTTTCAAAATAAATCTCAGAGTGAGATAAATAAATGGAGTTTTTACTAGTATTGACATATTACCCCGATGAAGCAAGAACCTTAAATATGACCTTGACCTAAATGTTGCATGTGTACATGTAATGCTCAGCACACCTTCAACTATATACCTGTAAGTCTGAGGTACTATCAATAATGTGGATGTTATGGACAAAACACGAAAATGAAATAACACATACAGACAGATGGACACACAATTGGTAATACAGTGAGACTGCTACATGTCATCATTTTGAAGCATAAAAAGCAGAAATATTGCCATGTATCAGATAGGATGGGAACCCACTTCTAACCAACTTTAAAGTCTTTGGTTTGACCCGGACGGGGTTTGAACCCACGACTTCTCGATCCGCAAGCCGACGCTCTACCTTTTGAGCTATTGCAGCCGGTCTGTATCAGATGAACAAATCCTTTCTCTACTCCTCACACAAACCAATACATGCATAACTGAACGCCGTTCACTCCATAAAACGTGGGTGCCCACGTTTATTGTACAGACAATACACCAAATGTCACACAGCTTGAGCTGGCTCTCTTACAATCATTGCCAAAAATCAATGTAGGGAACCAACAATGACAATAATCGAGGAAGTTTGGAAATGTCAAAGGAAACAGGTCTAATACCGATTTACCCTGATTTACCCACAATTTGTCAGATAATGGCTCAACAGGATAGGAGGAATAACCTAGGCAGTGATTCATTCATTTATAAAAATGTCTCAATGGTGATAAAAGCTTAAATGGATCATTTTTTAAATTATATCAATTCTTCTAAAATGCCCAATCATTCAATGGTTGAGGCAAAGTTTAAAGCATGGAAACAATAGAAATATTACAGTTAATGAATTACTGTAAAGATTTTGTATAAAGGGGATACTACAGCTATATTTGTTAAAGTTGAGCTGATATCTTATAATAAAATTACAACAAAAATATTTATTTCATTTAATTATGTTCACCGCTCAGTGTCTGTTGTTTTGTTTTGCTCCAAGCCATAAAACAAAACATTTTCAGTCTATAGATAATAAAAATTGAGTTATTTCCCTTGCATTAAATCTGTTTTATCATTTTTTCTAACAACTATTACTCTTTCTATCTAAATTCCTTATACCTTTGTTCTTTCCATGTTATTTTTTTCTCTCTTCCTGTTGTCTCTCTTCATCAATAATTCAGTCAAAAGGTCAGTTTTTTCCTCTTCTTAATTCAGTCACTCTTACCTCATTTTTTCTTACCAAAGGTCATTTCCTCTCCTCTTCCATTTTTCTCTTTCAAAGTCTCTCTATTCCACTCTCTTTTCCTTCATCCCTTTTCCCTTCCCTTTCTCACTGCATATTTTGATCTTCCTTCTCTCTCTCTCTTTTAAACCAATGCTCATGATCTTTCTTTGCACCACCCCTTTTTCTCATGCTTACTCTTTCACCTTCTTATTTTTTTCATATCCCCTTACTGTCTTTCTATCTCTTCCTCTCCTCAACTCACTATTTTGTCATTCCCTCCCCTTAAGCGGTGCATGTAGATGTCTGTCATAGCAAAACTCACCCTGGTTTTTCACCTCAGCAAACTCATGATTGTATTCATCCAGTGTTTCCCTCAGCTGCTTGTTTTCAATCTCCAGGTCGGACACCCTCTGGGCTTTTTTCTGAATCTGTACGGCATATTCTAGAACTGACACAGGGTCTGAAAAAAATGAGATAGTACAGCTTGTTAACTTATGGTACACATCATCATCATCATCATCTTCTTCTTCTTCATAATTATCAACAACGTAAAAATCAACAGCATGATCATTGTCAACACTCTCATCATTATTATCAACAACATCAACAGAATTATCATCATTGATCAGGCTGTCATATCACAGAATTGATAGAATAAAGCATTATCAAAACAAATTGAATAAAATCATTAAAGCGTAACAGATTAAACTTACAGAATCCATTATTTTTTCTGAACATAAAAAATGCTAACTTTAGTATATAGACCTATTTAAAAGTTAAAAAATGAAAGAAGTAAAGCTGTAAATGTCAGATATTTGTCTAAAACCAGACCCCACATTTGCCCATTATCTATAGATACTAAAACTTCCAAAACCTCAAAGTAATGACCAATAGTGATTGAGAGCTATTTGCTTACACTTAATTGTGCATACTAAGGGTACAGAACCTTATGGTGGAGACTCAGCAGCCAATAGTGCAGATCAGAATCAGGCAGCTTCAAGAGGAGCTGCACTATATATTTAGTGAATAAAAATCTAGTTTAGTGTAGTTTATATATATGAGGCATGTCAGAGACAGATCTTAAAATTTAATTTTTCCCAGAGAGCCAATAAAACAGATTCCAAATCCACTTCATAGTTTACTCAACAGATGTTTAAGCATAAATGTCATCTTGCACTTACTTCCCTAACAAACTGTATAAGGGAGGTGTACTGATGTGGACTTAAGACATAAATGCTAATCCTCAGAATGCTAAGAAACACTGACTTTAAAATTTTGTAGTGAGTTAAATAATTGGACCTCAGTTATAATATCCAGTTGGCAATGTGCAAACCCTGAAACTAGGAATACTTTGAAGGTTAACAATCAAGATGAGTCAGAAAAGGCTGCAGTAAAAGATTAAGTAATATGCCATTTGTGGCCTAAGGTAAAAAAACTGATAAAAGTACAATTACATCATCACACATACAAGACTGCCTTATTCAATGACCCACTGTCAAAATATTGTTGAATATATAAAGCTATTGAAAAACTTTAACCATAAACTTTCAAAATCCATTATCCAATCTATATAAGTAATATAATATACATTATTCTTTATCATGGGGTAACAAGATTAAGGAAGTATCCAAGACTATACTGAGAGAAATCAAACCCTTATGATGTCTAACAATAAATATAACACATACAGGATAATAGTCTTTTGCAGTACCTGAATTTGCTACTATAACATTTTTTTATAAATAAATCAACAAGCACAGAATGAATAATAATATAAAAAAGCAAAATAAAAATATTAAAACTTCAATACAAATGAAAGCATATAAACAAACAAATTACATATTTAAAAAAACATGCACTCTATAAAATTGTATACCTAAAACATAACTGAAACCGTACATATTGCATACTAAAACATATATGAAACAATAAAAACTATGAAACAATGTAAATTGTGTACCTAAAACATACACGTAACATAACTAAAGCTTGAACACACTTGTAACAAAATCAATTCAACATTTAGAATTGCAACAAACCTTTGTATTCCTATAAAATTCCTCCACACCTAACCACAGCTAACACGGATTTAGAAACATAACCTCCTCACAACTTATTCAAATGAACAAGACACAAATCAGCTTGAAAATCATCCCCATAGCCCTATTTAAAACCAATCAATAGCGCTATTTATTTTCCGCAATTTTGTTAATCTTTGTCCCATAAATCCGGCTTGAACACCCAATCCTTCAGAAAGTCATAATGACTGTCTACCCCCCTTTAAAACATCTATTGAAAAAGGATTTTCGCTCACTTCCTTCAGAGAGAGCTGCCCAAACAGGGTCAATAACGCAAACACTTCACGGGCAAATTTATAACAGCTCTCAAACCACCCCCCTCCTACCGATATATTGACAATAGTCACTATTGATTTTATTTAACATAGCTGTAACCATGGAAACTGGTATATCTCTGAAATAGGTGCATTGATTTTTCAGATATTGCCATCGAAGCTTTGCCAGCTTTTCCTTGCATGCATGTCGACTGTCCACAAGATTTTTTCTGTCTTCCCTGAATCATGGCTTGAAGGAAAAAAAGCTTTTACTTTTTTAACCCAGACATAAGTTTTCATCCACTAATGATGTGCATAAGTTGCAATCAATGTGGCAAAATACTGGGCTATTGATAATGTAGATGCTTGGCTGATAGGGTGGCTTAACGGAAAGAAGCAGTCTTATTTGATGATAAAAGGTAGACCCTTGGTCCTTGTTGCTGTTGGTTGTGGGTTTGATACCAGGTGAAGACATACAGGTACTATTGATTTAAATTGGTAGTGTTAAACATTTGATTGCATTGCTTGCGATCAGGTCAAAGTGGTTATTAAATTGAATGCAGCACAACATTTCCAACATCATTCTTAAATAAAACATTATAACCGTTGGTGTTATCTTCCTGAACGAAAATCAATAAATTAATAAACCATCATATAAGTTAAACTGTATAACATGTATGTGATATATAAGTACCTTTCCCCACCCACCCAAGTTAAAGTCTACTTTCAGCTATTGCTCATTCAGTCTCCTTTAGTTTTACTTCTTGGTCAATGGGCATATTCATCAATCCAAGGCCATGGTGGGAATTCATGTTACTGACCCAAATAAGCCTTGCAGGTACCCATTTATACACCTGAGTAGAGTAGAGCAATTCAAGGCAAATAACTTTGTAAAAGAAAAAAGTCTAGACTAAAGTTCAAACCAGGGACCTCATGCTCCCGTCTCCTGCGTCCCACAGCTAGACTATCATGCTCAATAATAGACCAATCCACTAATGAGATTGCTTTGACCAGTCAAATATATTATTTTGGTGTTATCCTAAACTAATAAATAAGCTGTCAGTCAATACAACATCAACACTACAACAACAGCAACAACAACAGTAGTCACATTGCACCATCACACACCCTATCCAATTGTATGAACATCATTTAAAAATCAATAACTTATAACAGCAGTCACAGAACTGCTTCACCCCTTTCCAATGTACCTATCTAACTGAATGAGAATCATATAGAATCAATAAAAAATTAGAAGGGTGTGACCTGTCACAAACATTGACCTATGATCCACTGACCACATCCTGGGAACTCTCCCAATACTACCTTGTTATACCTTGTTGATCTTACTCCTTACTTGCTAAGCTTCAACAAGCTTGAGCAAATAATGTAGATTTCAGATCAGCCAGCTTCCACTAGGAGCTGTCAGACCAGGATCTAAGCTTTTTGCTGTAGAGTGTTAACTATTGTGTTACTTTGTAATATGTAATTGTTTGAAATATAACTTCTTTTTTGTTTTGCTTATAAATAAATGTAGCATGATAAGGGATATATAGCACTCCCACCCCATCCTTTTAGCAAGTAAAGGAAATGTAAAACTGAATGTCTTATACAGACAATGGTACCACAGCCGAAGGGTGAATGGTACTGCAGCAGGGACAATGTACCACAGCAGGAACAATGGTCACTAAGTGTCACCTCACCAGGCACTGCATTCAGACAGGACATAATTAGACCACTCACTGAGACAAACAGGGATAGCTCAGTATATCAATAGGTTATAGGCCAAATTGAGCAATAGAGGTATAACTACTATATCCCATTCAGAAGTTTTATCCCATATTGAGCTTAAAAAGATATAACTATAGTACCTCAATAGAACAGTGGGATCCCAACATAAGCAAAAACAAAGGATAACTACAGCAACTCAATTATATAAACTTGAATAAAGTAAATAAGGCTAACTGTTGTACATCATAAGAAGGTTGGTCCAAATTGAAAGTTAAAAAAGGTTATTTCCTTAAGGAACTTACAAGGATGCTAACTATTATGCAGTAAATCAATAACAGAATAGTATTCCTGCAGAATGTTGGACCTCAAAAAATGACCAATATGGCATGTGTACCTTAACTCGTTACTTGTTGGAAAAAACATTTACTCCCATTAACATAAAACATACACCATTTATGGTGTTTCCAGCATGTTAATGGTTAAAAGACAATTGTATCCAATATAGAAGCAAAGGGTAAAACTAAGGTACCTTATTACAGTCTAGTATCCCTTGCAGTCAACACCAGCCCCTCAATGATTCTTCAACTAATAGAATATATAATATTTTATTGTATTGTACAATACGGAGGGAATTGTATTGCTAATTGTATGAACTCACCAGGCAGGTCAATTAGACGTTTGTATATAGACAAGAAGGCTGCTTCAGCAGACTTGCTGCGCTTAGACAGGGCATCTATCTCCCCTTGAAAACTCTTCAGTAGTGGAGATACAACCTTTCGGATATCCTGGAAAATACACAAAAAACACAATGTTTATCAAAGGGCTTTAAAATTAAAGAGTTGCATAACTGAGTA
Source organism: Sinonovacula constricta (assembly GCA_007844125.1). Classification (NCBI taxonomy): domain Eukaryota; kingdom Metazoa; phylum Mollusca; class Bivalvia; order Cardiida; family Solecurtidae; genus Sinonovacula; species Sinonovacula constricta. The sequence continues at coordinate 27,450,476 of CM017571.1, forward strand.
GATATATCATGTGCATTGATCAATAAAAGGCAAATAATTTTATAGAGATAGAAGTAATGGAAAATGAGTTATAGAGATGTGAATTATGCAGAAATGACTTATTGAAATACATATTAAGGAAATATGATAATCCTGCAAATAGGCAGATTTTCATATTTACTGACAATAATTGAAACTTGAATTTACATCTTATCAATGTCTAATTACAGCTAGGCAAAAACAATAATATTTAATGATCATTAGGGCATTCTGCTAAACAGACAAAACAAACAAGTAAGAGGCTGAATAATAAATATTGATGAACAATTTAAGTGATATCATACAAATAATAGTGTATAGCTTCAGTAAGCTATTAATACAGCCCGGCTTATCCTTATTTCTTATCATTTAATACAAAAATAAAACACCGTGTCTTACATAACCATCTGTGTCCACTCAACACAAATTGTAAACCAACCAAAGCAAGAACAAAGAAAAGAAAAAGTATCCATACATGGTTATGCAGATTGTAAACCATCATAGAGACTATGTTTTAAGTGAATGCATAACAGCATTTTAGGTTTGTACCAACTTGCAGAGAAATTACAAGGGAGCTGTTAACTATTATGTAACAATAATATATATGTGTACCAATACCCACAGCATTCCTGATGTTTATAATAGAACAAAAGACAAAATAAAACATGGTAGGAAAAATAATCTCATGCAATGTATTACACTTAGCCAATAAAGGACCTCAACTTGAGTGCTAACTTGAGAAGAGAAAAAAGCTTCAAAACGTGGCTAGTTAACCTGAGCAAGCAAGGTAATATATCAAGTAGCTCTCAAACAAACTATATAAAAAAATTTAATCATCTCAAACCAAAGATTCAGAAACACAGTATTTGGATGAGAAAAAGATCACAATTTCTGTTTTGGTTAACACACCGGCACAAATAAGGCAATATTGGCAACATCCAGCTTATTGTAAGTTAGGCCTAGGATGACTCAACCAAAGTTTATCAATAAAAAACTAAAAGAGTGAATACGCCACAGAAAAACAACAACAAAAAAGAACAAAGATATTTTCCAAACATCCATATTTATACACTCAACCAAAGTTTATCAACAAAAAACAAGAAGATTGAATCCACCACAGATTAACAACAAAAAAGAAACAAAAAAGAACAAAGATATTTTCCAAACACCCATATTAATACACTCTGGCATTCCTTAACATATTAAAACTACATAAATAAAGTAAGACAATAAAACTTTGGCCGGAAAACATCTCAGCCAATGTATCAGCCTAAGCCAATAAATGAAGGCTCATGTGATTAAAGGAGACTGGGACACAAATGGACCAAAACAAAGATTGGAGATCCGATACTGTTTCTAAGCTTTCTTTATCACCGCACATTGTGGAGCGGCCAATTTCTTCTCTCTGGATCATTACATTGGCCCAGCATTTATTTTCAGATCTTATCATTCATTTACTTACTCCAATCTACCACCAGCCATACTGTCAGCTTCTATTGAGGCAAAAACTGAGCTTTCTTTGGGTTGAATTTAACCTTAATCATGCTATATTTATTTATAAACATTCAAACCTAATTCCTAGAAACATATTGCAAGGAATGCCAGAGTATTGGAGACTTTGTAGCAAATAGTTCAGATCCTGATCAGACAGCTCCCAGATCAGGATCTACCCCAGTGGCCAGGCCTAGTTAATTTCTCTAAAGCAGGTTTAGAGTTTACCAACAGAAATGTAACAGACATCATGGCTGCCATTTTGAATAATGGAAAACAATAAAGTTCCTTGGAACAAAAGAGAGTATGATTTAATGATCTCCAGAGAGTAGAGTCTTAAAATCATGCTATATATAGAGAATGGTATACAAGCTTTTCTTGACTCTTACACTAAAAACAATGTTCACATTTATCACAATAGGGACACCAAGTTGACCAAGATGTTGGCATCTGAATTTTGTCAATGAAATAGTGTGTGTGTGTGTGTGGGGGGGGGGGGGGGTGGGGGGTGGGGTATGTTTATTTTCTAAAATGTTGGATATATATTGTTATATTTTTAAACGATAGTTAATAATTACTTTGACCACCAAAAACTCTTTTGACCATATTTATTGTAAGCATCTACTAACATTTATTTTACTCTGGATCCAAATCTGATTATAGAAAAAAACAACCTGAATAATAACCACATTTTATTTCTCTGCTTCTAAGCAAGCATATACATGTATATTTCACCCTGCCTCACCCCCAGATACATGTATATGTCACCCTGCCTCACACCCTATATACATGTATATGTCACCCTGCCTCACACCTATATACATGTATATGTCACCCTGCCTCACCCCCATATACATGTATATGTCACCCTGCCTCACACCCATATACATGTATATGTCACCCTGCCTCACACCCATATACATGTATATGTCACCCTGCCTCACACCCATAAACATGTATGTCACCCTGCCTCACCCCATATACATGTATATGTCACCCTGCCTCACCCCACATACATGTATATGTCACCCTGTCTCACCCCCATTACATGTATATGTCACCCTGCCTCACACCCATATACATGTATATGTCACCCTGCCTCACCCCACATATATGTATATGTCACCCTGCCTCACACCCATAAACATGTATGTCACCCTGCCTCACCCCCATATACATGTATATGCCACCCTGCCTCACCCCACATACATGTATATGTCACCCTGTCTCACCCCCATATACATGTATATGTCACCCTGTCTCACCCCCATATACATGTATATGTCACCCTGCCTCACCCCCATACACATGTATATGTCACCCTTTCTCACACCCATATACATGTATATGTCACCCTGCCTCACCCCCATATACATGTATATGTCACCCTGCCTCACCCCACATACATGTATATGTCACCCTGCCTCACACCCATATACATGTATATGTCACCCTGCCTCACCCCCATATACATGTATATGTCACCCTGCCTCACCCCCATATACATGTATATGTCACCCTGCCTCACCCCCACATCTGGCTGATCTGGATCTACAATACTTGCATAAGCCTTATCAATATGCAAACAGCTAGCTAAGAGTTAACAATATGCCAGCAAGAAATGATCAGACTTCAGCAACAAGTAAAAGATCCAAAAGGTGCTCTATGATCAGGACCTACACTATTTGCTGCTGAGTCCTTAAATACAAGTTAGATTCCTTTGTGTATTGTAAGCAAATAACTAATATTTTTATTGCCTAAAAGTAAATAAAGCATGATAAAGGCTTAATCAGGATGACAGAAATTACTATTAAAGAACATATTCTGTTTAACAAATTCTAACCAAAGGGCTTGGCATAAAGCATACCCATAAATAAACCTAGCTCATATGTTCACTTCCTGTAAAATCCTATCTATATACAATATGGCACTGACTTTGCACCAATCAGATGGTGTTTGAACATTTACTTCATCTGTCATATCCAAACCATCTTATCTAACTTTAAAATATAATCTTGATAAATCTATATGCCAGTTGTTTGCTGTTTATCGCAATCCGATCCAACAAATTACACTTTAACCTGATAAGCTTCTTCAACATGGTGCCTGAGTCACATGGCTCTGGGAAAGAAATCAAAAGAAAATTGTGGTATGAGATGTAGAAATTAATTGTGGAATGAGATTTTATAAAGCTCCTGACTGATCAATATAATTATATTAACATCTTGAATCCTTGTGATTTAACCCTTACATGGTTTGTCATAATCCATGCTTATACTTAGTCATTATCTTACAATAACATCAAAAGGTGCAGGGTCTCTATACTTAGAGACACTGCAGAAAAAAGTGCAGATTCTGACTTCTCTCAGTGTAAAATGTCAGGTTGCTTAGCATGTTGTTGGTATATTGAATAAACAATTAACTGCAGTTAATTTACAAATTTCACAAAGAAGGTGCAAAAAACAAGACAGGTTTAAAATATGACTAAATCATAAAAAAGTACAAGAAGTTGGTTACAGCCAACTTCATTCTATTGTCCATATTAATAATGGAGCAAACTAGAACTACATCATGCTGCCTTAGTGCAATATCATGCCTACAGCCAAAGTTCATCTGTTTGTAACAATTGGAAGTGCTGTAGAAAATGGTAAAGCAATGACTAAACTACCAATTATCTGTTCTGCTTTAAAAGTAATTACAAAACTATAAAATAGATGGAAAATAGAAAGATTCAATCATTGTTCACTAATTGAGAGATTTCAGAAATTTTCTCCCATGAAATACCAGTGTGGTGACCGAGGAATCTATCACCAAAGAACCATGCCACGCCAACAGTTAACAGTGCACACAGCTTCCACCTAAGTATCGATGACTCAGCAGCCAATAGCTGTAATACCTCTTAGCCTGCTAAGTCTCGTTGATCAGGATAACAGTACAGATCTGGATCAACTCCCACTGGACCTGGCTTATCAGGAACTGCACTACTTGCTGCAAGCTCTCTAGTTAAAGGTTTATTATCCTATGCATTTTGTTTTATGCAAATATCTAATTGTTCGCATTGGTTCTGAACATAGCATATCTAAGGCTATCCATGAAACAGCAGTTCAGCCCCCCTCCCACCACCATTCGCCAGCCCACGTTGATTTGTGGCTTTTCGGTCCATTCAAATGAGGTAAGCTTTTCCTGATACTTAATTCTGCGATAATGAGGTTATCAATATGAATATTTTAACCAAGCATGTTTATCTAGCATACAAAATCAAAAGTAAAAAATATGTATGTTTTTAAAATACAGGGAATTTATTTCAATTGAATTAAGAATGAGAATTTATTTTTAGCATAATTCAAAATTTACAATAAAGACTTCCTTCTAAATAATCAATTATTTCTTTATTAAAGGATAAAGCTTAAAATCAACCTTATTGTACTTTCTAAGCACGAAATGATCAGACTCAGACTGATCCAGATGAGCTACTTTACTGAAATCTTTTTGCCACTGAGTCTCTCCTCATATGACAAGTTAACTTTGCAAGCAGTTGTTAGCAGGTAACTTAACAAGTGTGAGCTTTTAACAAATGTAGAAATAAAAGAGTCCAGAAATGTAGCATTATAGGAGTTGAAACTCGTTCCTGAAAATCATCATCTGACATTTTCTATTAATCTCCATTGTGCATGTCAGCTGCAGAAATATCCATTTACTTATTCTATTATCGCTTACTTTGCACAGGAATAAAGTCCCCCTGGCAGCTTTTTAGCAGCAAAAACCTACCAGGACACTTGCATCAAAATCATTTTAAATTAGGGCTTAACTGGCTGATATTTATGATTACATGTTTCTGAATGCTTTTTAATAATCTTTTGTCAACCATCTGCAAAGATGCTTTATTAAATATACCTAATGGTTCATACTTTAATAGTCCATTTAAAACAAGGCAGACAGGCTAAGAAAAGTATAAAAAATGTCTATCCACTCATAACAAGTCTGAGACAAAAACAACCCATTGATTTCCATGGCAACCAATTTTCTCAATTCCCTGATTCTCTTGATTTCCTTCTAAAAACATCTTTGCTCCCCAAAAACCCCTGACTCCCCTAGCCATTCCACCAACCCCCACCCCGCTGCCTCCACCACCATTTGAAACCCTTACCATGTAACATTTGTTTAAACCCTAAAACAAACCTTACTTTTTTATCACTTACAAATACATGCAAAAGTAAATGATCAAATTTCTAGAGACTTGTCTGCATATAGTGCAGAACCTGATCAGCCAGGTTAATATAACAACTGATGTGGATCTACACTGTTTGTCTCTATTTGATCAATTCATGCTGAACAGGCGTAGAGTTAAGTATACACTGATATATTTATAGACAATTTTGACTGCCACCGCACACATGTGGTTTGCATTACGCCTCATAGACAAGTCGAGGACACAAGCAAAACATTATAGAACCAATCAAAAAACCAATTTGAATTACAGATCAACTGACTGGTTCCCTTCTTTTTGGTCCTAGCTACCCACTCTTATTTAGCTGGTACCCTGTTTATGTTCCAAGACTGGTTCTAGAGCTGCAAAGGGGGGGGGGAAGCAACCAGTAGTTTATGCAGCTCATAGGATAAAAAAAAGTGATCAGATCATGGGTCTTGGTTGACGCGTCACACTCTGCATTCTGGGATAATTCCCATCACCCACATTCAGCGGATCCCTTCTTCATCTACTTCAAGGGAAGCAATTTTGAATCAGAGGAATAAGTTTAACCTTTATGAATGCATATTACATCAAAAGAAATCATACAATTAAATTTTTGTTAATAATAATTTGTATATAAATTCAATAATTTGTATGTTTATGTTAATCATTCATTGATCAGTGTCAATCATCCACTGAATGATTAATGCAGTATTTTATAAGAATTAGAAATTGAAATTGCCTTAAGAGTTAAATCTAATCATTAGTTCATGTTAAACATAATTTATGATAAACATAATCATTAATTGATTAATGATTCACTGAGTGTTTTTTTTTTTACATATTTAATGCAGCAGTGTACAAAATAAATCAATAAAAAGCTTACCGTAAGTTATGAAATAACTGAAGGGTTAAATCTTCTATCAGTTGTCTTTTTATTATTATGTACTTTAAAAAAAATGAAAGGCTGGTTTTGCCTTAATCCAGTATAAGAAAGCTGAGGAGTTTAAAATGATTAATTTATCTATCAGAGTCCTGAATTTTAAACTACAGCCTGGCAACTTTATAATTAAACTAATGAAAAAAATATAGAAATCACCTAAAATTTGTACATATTTCAAAGAAACCATGATAGTACAGCAACAAATAGGCATCAGCGATCACGTAAAACATCATTTCTATAAGTTGGTTGCTACAACATTAGTTGTACAATATCCATGGTAAATGGAGGATAAGGTCAAAGCATTTTCTAAGGCCATGTGTACATGGTAATAATGAGGGGGTGGGGGTGGTGGGGTGTTGAACAGTTAATGATCGAGCCCTCAATTTTTGTAAGCCTGCCATATACATTATAATCTGGCCAAGGCAAAAAGTGTAGATCTAGAATAGAACCTGCACTGTTGCAGTCTCTAGCAATATATCTAGGAACCCTCGCATGTAGAGGTAAGAAAGTGACTAAGAATAAGTATATGTTATTAATTAATGTAGACAGTTAAAAGTTAAGAATAATTCAACTGTGAGCAGTCTGATCAGATTATGTGCTATTTGATGGTTCTAATAAAATCTACTAAGTTTTAGAAGTTGTTGTTAGCAAATAACTCATATTTAGTTGTGTCATTAACAAATGGGGCAGGTTGAGAAGGGCCGACAAGTAACAAGCAGGTAGAGGCAGGATGGGTTTATGATCGCAGCCTCAATATTCTTGAAGGATGTCCTGAAGAAACATGATGGCTGCCATTTTCATACCGTGACCTTTTTTATTGTGCTTTCGATAATTTAATTATTTTTCAGGAGCATGTGGGCCTACTGGAGGAATATCAGAGTTGATAGGTACTTATCTTGTTCTTGTACACATTGTCTGATGCATGAAAATATACAAGAGGAAGATCTCACATCATTTTTATACAGATTTCAACTTAGAACATACAAAAGTTGATTAAAGCCTATTCTAAACTTTTAGTGTTTTTATCTGTTTTTGCTTATAAACTAAATGAAAAAGTTAATAAACCTAATGACAGAGATTTAGCAGCAAATGTTGTAGATCCTGATCAGACAGTTTTCAGCAGAGAGGGACCTGGCTGATCTGGATCTACACCTTCTGGGATCTGGCTGATCTAGATCTACACTATCTGGGATCTGGCAGATCTGGATCTACACTATCTAGGATCTGGCTGATCTGGATCTACACTATATGGGATCTGGCTGATCTGGATCTACACTATCTGGGATCTGCCTGATCTGGATCTACACTATCTGGGATCTGTCTGATCTGGATCTACACTATATGGGATCTGGCTGATCTGGATCTATACTATATGGGATTTGGCTGATCTGGATCTACACTATCTGGGATCTGGCTGATCTGGATCTACACTATATGGGAACTGGCTGATCTGGATCTTACAACTATCTGGAATCTGGCTGATCTGGATCTACACTATCTGGGATCTGGCTGATCTGGATCTACACTATCTGGGATCTGGCTGATCTGGATCTACACTATCTGGGATCTGGCTGATCTGGATCTACACTATCTGGGATCTGGCTGATCTGGATCTACTATCTGGGATCTGGCTGATCTGGATCTATACTATATGGGATCTGGCTGATCTGGATCTACACTATGGGATCTGGCTGATCTGGATCTACACTATCTGGGATCTGGCTGATCTGGATCTACACTATCTGGGATCTGGCTGATCTGGATCTATACTATCTGGGATCTGGCTGATCTGGATCTACACTATCTGGGATCTGGCTGATCTGGATCTACACTATCTGGGATCTGGCTGATCTGGATCTA